>CM053783.1:102592252-103192252 GCA_028749045.1 Cupressus sempervirens
CTTGAAAAATGGAGTTTTTATTGGCTCTCTTTATATAGTTTGTACAATTGATCAATCCCAATACTGCTCTCTCTGTATAATGCCTCAAACATGACTTAATAACATCCCTTACAAGTATCCTACTGATTTGGATTGGTTTCAATTCCTAGTTATGCCTAAAACTCATTAAATCTAGTTCCCCCCCAAAATGGAACTAACCATTGGGATTCAAATATATGAATTTCCTAGCTTACAATTTATTGAATAAAACAACTAATTAACCCAATAAAATTTCCTATTAAGTCTTCAAGACCAATTTAACCAATCCTAAACCTTTCTAGGTCTCCTAAGAACCCAATTAACTCCACTATTTCATTATGCCCATGTTTCACTATCAAAGATCCTAACGTCCTTAGCAGGCCCTTTAGGATTCATTACATTTTTATCATCCTTAAGGCCTTCTAAGGCCATGATTGGCTTGAACACATGCTAATTTATTGGTTTAAACTCCTCCTTCCCTTTGATACATCTATTATCTTCTTTAGGGATCTTTTCATGTCTTGATGCTCTTATGTCACATACGTTGGCCCAACAATAGAAGCTAAGGATGTAACCATGCATGTATTGGCACACTCTCCCTGTAAGGATTCCAAGTATCTATTGTTGCTGTTAATTTGGACATCACTATATGATCCAGAATGTTATGAAGTACTGAAGCTAGTAGTAACTTCTCCCATGTCTCTAGAAGATGTAGCATAGGTTTAGGGTCCCTTGGCTCCCAATAATTTATAGCAACCATTCTCACTACTAGAAGAATAACTTTAGTGAAGAGTTGAGTGAAAGGAGTTGAAGAAGCAAGTTTTGCTTCTGTATAAATGCCATAATCACTATGCTCATTCCCTTGTAGAAGCTTCTACCACAATAAAATTACCTATAAACCATGCAAATGATGTTGAAGTGGTTGCAAGATTTGGGTTTAACCATGGAGGAAACTCTATAGTTAAGCGTGCTCAGGTTGGAGTAGGACTGGGATGAGTGACCTCCTAGGAAGTCCTAGTGCTTCACCAAGGTTGTTAGCATCACTTATATCTAATGAGTTCTAAGTGTTCATTTTATTCTCATGAGAGATGGATTAATTTTTAATAACTACTCATGAAACATGGGTCAATGAGTTTGACTAAAAAATCACACAGTTAAATACTAATAGCAATATCACAATTTGACTTGCTGTGGAAATTATCTCCTACTTATCAATTGATGAGCTTAAGGGGCTTTCTAATGAATGGTTCATAAGGCACAACACTTGGTGAAGGTTTTTCAAATAGGGTTGCAAGCTTTGGGTTTAACCATGGAGGAAACTCCGTAGTTAAGCGTGTTAGAAATAATAGTCCACCAAGATAACTGAGAAGGGGGGGGGGGGTGTGAATCAATTATCCAATAATTAAAACAATTATCTTCATTAAATAGACTTAACCATTCAACCAAAGAAAAAAACAACCATACAAAGATGCACATAGACAATTACACCAGATATGTTAACTAGGGAAACCCTTGATCAGAGGGAAAATCTCGATGGGAATGATGCCCACAAGATAATGTACTAATATAAATATTCCTTGTTAGAGGATGGAACTTGTTAGGAGTTTGTTACAACATTTAGTAAAATGATTCCCTATTAGAAGACTTTGAATCCCAATCAAGAGATTCCAATCCTGTTAGGAGTTGTGGTACAATGTATGCAAGAAGAGCCCATTGCCCAAACATGTAATTTCAACTACAAGAAGAGCTCACTGCTCAAACAAGTAATTTACTAGTATCTTCTTCTTTCCTCTATCCTATCAACCAAACCAGTCACTGTTAGACCTTGTAAACCAGGTCACGAACCTCAGATCCAAATATCAAACCTTGGATCACTCAAAAAAAAAACCTTGGCAATGAAGTTTCCTTCACTTCCACACTACTTTGATCAACTTTGCATTCTCTCTGTTACTTATCATCAATCATTCAATCATATCAACACGTCACATGATAAAGGAAAATTTCCTTCCTTTATACCGAGTCCATAAAAAAATTCCCAAGTCGGCTATTAGTCCTTCTCAATTAATTATTATAGGACCTCACCAAGAACATGTTACACTTAGTGATAATCTTAATCTTCTGCCTTGTAACTTGAATAACTTTTTGTACAAGCAATATTGCGATGAGCGAGCTTAGCCATGTCATCCTCAAGATGTCTTCTTCATGTCCTCAACCTCAATCCTCAAAATATCAACTCTGCTAGGAGATATCACAAGTTTACTAGAACATGCCTCTGTAAACTCTATCTTAGAACAAACATTACCAAAACTTACATAACTTCTTCTAGACTTTTCCTTTCTAATTCTGACATCAACTACATATACTAGATACTCCAAAGTATTTCCCATAACATTGAGTGGTTATCATGCTCAACTAGCTATCCATACGAACTTAACCTTTCCACTATTCTTTTGTCAGATACTATAGAAGACATCAAACATGCTATGTTGACATCAATGTCAAACTTAGTCATGCATGTAATAAATCATCATCAAACCAATTTTTCAATCTTTCTTCCAACAATCTCCCCCTTTGGAATTGATGGCAACATAGATGAAAAACATCTAGTTCGAAGAATACTAACAAAAGACAGACAATCTTCAAATCCTCTTCATTAATCATACTCCCCTATTGATATATCTCAATGTGCTAAATAGAAAACTATTATTACAAATTCATGCCAAACTTCTCCTTTAGTATAGTACTCTCCTACAATACTTCTCCCCCAAAGTATAATGTTTTTCATGCCACACTTCTCCCCCATTGACATCAATATCAAAGGTTTCTATAACTAACATCTCTATATCAAACTCTGCAACAACTGATACTTACTCAGCTTGAGTGTCAAAAGAACTATTCAAAACAACATCAAAAAAATCAATAAGAGTCTTGAATGACTCTGTCCATCATAGATACTTCCCCCATATAGGAAGCATTAGCATTCAGTCCAAACAAACAATGGTGCTCTATTACCTTGAACTGATGTACTCCTGCATCTTCTACTCTAATGTAGGAAGGGGCATAACCCCAAGCATACCTCATTAATACTCAAATGGGAAGAGGCTTAGTGAGTATATTTACAATCTGCTCTTTAGTGCTCACATACTCCAATCTGATTTCCTTTTCTGTAACTTTTTATCTCAACATATGATACTTAATAGAAATGTGCTTCATCCTTGAATGCAATACTAGATTCATAGACATATTTCCTGTGCTTGTGTTGTCACAATGTATAACAATAGGTTCACTGCTTTCTATCCTTATATGCTTCATCCAGATAAATTGATTGCAATCATTGGCTACTGCAACATACTTTGCTTGTGCTGTACTTTGAGATGTACAATCCTACTTCTTGCTTAACCAAGAAACCAATCTTCCTCCAAGAAAGAAAGCTCCTCCACTAGTGCTCTTTCTTTTATCCATACTGCTTGCCCAATTTGCATTAGTATAACCACTTAGAGTAAAATCACTAGATTTTTCATACCATAATCCAAATTCTAAAGTTCCTTTCAAATATCTAAATATGCTTTTCACTATTGCATAATGTGCTCCTCTAGGATCAGCCTAGAATCTTGCAATAATTCCAACTACATTTTCTATATCCAGCCTTATGTGAGTCAGATATTATAAACCTCCGATCATAGATCTGTACTTCTTCTGCTCAATAGTAGGTGTCTCATCCTTAGTAGATAATTTGTGTCCAATTACCATAGGTGTTCCAACATGTTTATATGTTTCCAAACCAAACCTTTTCAGTAAATCCTTCAAGTACTTAGTCAGAGAAATAAAAATTCATTCTTTATTCTATGCTATCTGCAATCTTAGAAAATATTTCATCTCTCCTATCATAATCATTTTACATTCTTTCTTCATCTCTTCTGCAAACTTCTTACTTTCTTCATCATTACCTCCAAATATAATGTCATCAAAAAATATTACCAAAATCATCAAACTATCATTAGTTTCTTTCCAATTTAGATTACTATCTACCATACCTTTGCTATATCCAAGCTTTGTCAAATGCTTGTCCAACCTTGCATACTAGGTTCTAGGTGGTTGCTTTAATCCATACAATGCTTTCCTTAGTTTGCATAATATGTCCTTGTCATCTGCCACAGGAGATGCTTTAGGCTGCTCAATGTATACCTCTTCTTTAATTTCTCCATTTAGAAATGCTAACTTGACATCCATCTGATATATTTTGAATTTCTTTTATGTTGCATAGGCTAAGAATAATCCTACAGCTTCTATTCTAGCCACTAGAGCATAAGTCTCAATAATAATCTATTCCTTCTTACTGTGAGTAACCTTTACATACCAATCTTGCTTTGTTTCTTACAACTTCTCTTTTCTCATTCATCTTGCTCCTGAATACCCATTCAGTTCCTATCACATTCTTATTTGCTAGTTTGGGCATCAATTCCCATGTCTAATTCTTTACTATCTAATCCAATTCCTCTTTCATAACTTGCTTCCAATAGTCATCTTTACATGCTTCATGTGCATTCTTCAGCTCAACTTGAGATATCAAGTATAGTGCTTCATTAACTCTACTTCTTGTCATCACACACTTGTCTTTGCTTCCGATGATTTGTTAGGATGGGTGATTCTTTATCATGTTCTTTCCTGAAGTAGGAGTTGTTATCTCAACTCTTGGCTCTACTAAAGGTTTCAAGCTTTGTTTCTACCTTTTCTCTCCTTCATTTTGTAAATCATTGTTAGTGACAACTCCCACATTTTCATGGTTAGCCTCTTGATCAACAATAGTTACCAAATCTATCTCTTCTAATGCTTCCTTTTCCTTAATCAATTCAAGCTCATTATCACAGTCTTTCAAGAATCTTTCCATACTTACTTTAAATTCTTCATCTCCATCAGAAAGCAAACTCTTTGTAGATTTCCTTATTCTCTTAGGTCATGTAGATGCATAAAGACCAAAATCATTACATATCCAACAAGAAAATTTTTCCATACCTTCTCTTTTCATAGCCAGATCAATACCTTCCTTGATCTTCATGTCTTCTTTGTAAACTCACTAGGAGTTTCTAGCTTATGTGTCAAAATTTCCACTATATGACTTAGGACCATATTTTAGCCATGATCTCCCAAAGTTGTTAAACTTGTTCTTCAAGGACCTGATGCTTTGATACCCAATTGTTAGAAACAATAGTCCACCAAAATAACTTTGGTTGGGGGGGGGGTGTGAATAAATTATCCAATAATTAAAACATTTATCTTCATTAAATAAACTTAACCATTCAACCAAAGTGAATAACAACCATGCAAAGATGCACATAGACAATTGCACCAAATATGTTGACTAGGGAAACCCTTGATCATAGGGAAAATCTTGATGAGAATGATGCTCACGAGATGATGTACTAATATAAATATTCCTTGTTAGAGGATGGACCCTGTTAGGAGTCTATTACAACATTTAGTACAATAAGTCCCTATTAGGAGACTTTGAATCCCTATTAGGAGATTCCAACCCTGTTAGGAGTTGTGGTACAATGTATGCAAGAAGAGCCCATTGACCAAACATGCAATTTCAACTACAAGAAGAGCTCACTACTCAAACAAGTAATTTACTGGTATCTTCTTATTTTCTCTATTCTTTCCTTTATCCTATCAACCAGAACAATCACTGTCAGACCTTGTAGACCAGGTCATGAACCTTGGATCCAAATATCAAACCTCAGATCACTAAAAAAAAAACCTCAACAATGAAGTTTCCTTCACTTCCACACTACTCTGCCCAACTTCACATTCTTTGCTACTTATCATCGATCATTCAATCATATCAACACATCACATGATAAAGGAAAATGTCCTTCCTTTATACCGAGTCCATAAAAAAATTCCCTGAGTTGGCTATTAGTCCTTCTCAATTAATTATTATAAGACCCCACTAAGAACACATTACACCTAGCAATAATCTTAATCTTCCGCCTTGTAACTTGAATAAATTTTTGTAGACATAATGTTATGATGAGAAAAATTAGCCATGTCATCCTCAACATGTCTTCTTCATATCCTCAACCTCAATCCTCACAATATCAAATCTGCTAGGAGATATAACAAGTTTACTAGAACATGCCTCTATAAACTCTATCTTAGAATAGACTCACCAAAACTTACATAACTTCTTCCAGAATTTTCCTTTTTACTTCCAACATTAACTGAATATACCGGATACTTGAAAGTATCTCCCATAACCTTGAGTAGTTATCATGATCAACTAGCCATCCGTACCAACTTAATCTTTTTGCTATTCTTCTGTCAGATACTATAGAAGACATCAAACATGCTAGGTTGACATCAATGAAAAACTCAATCATGAATGTAACATATCATCATTAAACCAATCTTCTAACAAAGCGTGCTCAGGTTGGAGTAATACTGGGATGGGTGACCTCTCAGGAAGTCCCGATGCTTCACCCTTGTGAGCATCACCTAGATCCAATGAGTGCTAAGTGTTCCATTTATTCTCATGATAGATAGATTCATGTTGAATCACTAATCATGAAACATGGGTCAATGAGTTTGACTCAAAAATCACACAATTAAATCCTGATAGCAATATCACAAACACTCTTATAAGAAATGGCAAAGCAAATGTAGATGCAATACATATATTACTATTATTTATTTATATTTATGTATGTATATATGTATCTATGTATGTATATATGTATGTATGTTTGTATATATATACATATGTATATATACATACATATAAACAAATATGTGTGTGTCTATGTATGTATGTATATATACAGAGAGATCTTGGCACGGAATTTTTTTTGATACAATTCCATACATATTCCAAAATCCAAATAATAAAACAATAAAACACACTCAACTTTTGCTAACTGACTTACCTCAAGATCTTGTAATGCAGACTAGGAAAAATGTGTAGAGTTTGCAAGAAATTTTACAAAATATATTATAGAAGAATTTTTTAGAAAGAAACAATTCATAACCTAGTTAAATTGGTCTAGTTGTTTCTTAGTTGGATTGATTACAAATTCATGTAGAACTATCATTAGATTAGGTACAATAAAATAAACAATCAACTGTTCCTAGCTAGCAGGATCAAATCCAATTTTCTAAGGTGATGAAATTGCATATGTAGATGTATGTATGTATTTGCATATGTATATATGTATGTGTATATGTATATATACACATACATATACATAAAGAGAAGCTTCTTTATATATATATACATAAATAGACACACACACACATGTGTGTGTATGTATATATATATACATACATATAAATAAAGAGAAACTTTTCTATTCACCTGTTGAGGTAAATATAAAGAGATACATGTTTAAAAGGAAAAAAAAAACATTTACATAGGTACTTCTTCTCCCCTTGATGAGAATCATAGAGCAAGGGCACAAATATCACAAGGGTATGACACGAAAATGAAATACAGCAACCACAAGGGAACAACAAAAAAATCCTAGATCTCCATTGATCTCCACCAACGTTTAGATCTCTCCACCCTCATTTAGAGCTATCCAACCTCTTCTGCGTGCAACTCTCCACAATCAATCGAAATAAATGGGGAATGATTAATGTCATGTTTTTTGTTTTTGTTTTATTTATTATCCATAATCCATAATCCACAAGATCTCGCTATTAATATACATACATACATAGAGACACAGATATGTGTGTGTATGTATGTATATATACACATGTATACACATACACACATATATATACATATATGTATACACATACATATACATATACATATACATATACATATACATATACATATACATATACATATACATATACACACACACACACATATATATATATATATATATGTATGTATGTATATATATATACGTATATACATACATACATATGTACATATACAAATTCATATACACATACATACACATATACATATACATACATACATATATATACTATTGAAATTACAAGTGAAAAGAGAAAACTTCTGGGGGGGTGAATCATGAGTTTAAACTTGGACCCATAAAATGTTCACCATTCATCCATCATATGCATTCAATATGTTAACTAAAATAACATGTAAAGCATATGCATCTAAATCATGCAAACATGTAAGCAATCACACACATAACACCAGATATGATTACATATAAACCCTTCAAGTGAGAAGGTAAAATTGGGGTGGGGATGACACCCACAAATTTTCATTACTGCAGTAATAAAGTGCATCCAATTAAGGTTACAATGTTTTGACCATGAATCATGGTCTATCCTGTGAAAGGTCTAGCTTGTTAAAAGATTTCAAATATTGTTAGGTCTCACCTTGTTAAAGGATTTCAACACCCTTTAGAAGTGTGCCTTGTTAGAGGACTTCAACTTACAATTAAGAAAGCACCCTATTAAAGGATTTCAAATAGCTTGTTAGGACTACTATGTTAAGAGATTTAACTGAAATCACTTATTAAAATGTCTCATCATAAATCCTACAATTGGCACTTGCTTGCCTGATGATAGATCACCTCTACACAATATCTAATTGATCCTTCATGATCATGTGTCCTTTCTTCTATACTCTGTTCTTCACTAACTGATTCTACAATTCACTTTCAATTCTAAATAACCTTGAATACTTTGAAAACTATCTTGTTTGTTCCTTCAATTTATTCCATAATTTCTCTCTTCTATCATAAAGAGTTTTAGGGCTTCGTCCTCCTTAAGAATACCTAGGTGGCTTAGGGTTAGGTATGAATCTACAGTTGAGATTCATCTATTTTTCTGCTTAAACCTTCTCATTTTCTGATTGGCTGCATGCAATTGCATAGGGAATCTAAATGTAGATTTGTCCTTATCTCCAAAAGATCATAATCTATCCTTAAGTTGGCTCAAAAATGGTTTACATAGTTTTTTGTGCCATTACAAACAAATATGTCAAAACTGTGTCACTTAGCATATGAAGTCTCTGATGGTCGACATGCACTATTCTGTATACTATGACTTAGTATCTACATTACTTGACATCCACTATTTACTCAACTCTTGAATCACTCAGCATGGTTTGTCTTCTTGGCACCTGAGTGACTTAGCACATGAGTGACTTGACACTCATTGCAACTCATCATGGTCTACTATTTACATGTTGTGCTCGACATGTATTATTAGTTTGGCATGAACTAAGTAAATGGCTTAAGTGTGTTGACACTCACTTGTTAGAACCAATCTGAGATCAAAAATCTCCCTCTTTGACATGAGTGTCAAAAACACTTGAATATTCATGGTCAACTTCAATCTTCTCAAGCATAACATATCCATGACTCGGCATATATACAAAACTTCAAAATTTTGAAATTTTGCAATAACCTATATACTTCAAAATTGATAACTCCCCTTGAGTTAATATGTCTATTTTGTATCCAAAGTATGTGCTTTCTTAAATTTCAATGTACTGTATCTAATACTCTTTCATCTAATATGCTCCGTGTTATTTGATACTTGTATCCGTTTGCTACTTTCTCTCCAAAATGTATATCCCCTCAATTATATAACTCTGCGACTATGCTCCCCCTTTGTTATTTCTTTTCCTTTTGTTCATACTCCCCAAAATATTGCTCATATTCCCCCAAATATGTTTCATGTTTCTCATATTATATCTCCTCCTTTCTTGTATTCTCCCCCTATATTATATCTCCCCCATTGTTATATTTTTCCCCCTTTTTAACACTTATTTCAAATGAGTTATACACCTATGGTGTGTTTGTCCAAAAAAGATTTTTGGACATCCATTATTATCCTTAGAGCTACATCCCAGTTGTCACATGCAACATCCAATGACTTGATTTGGATTGCAAGCTTGGCAGCAAGGTACACTAGGTTGTCTAAAGTAGAAAGATTCGGGTCTTTCTTCAGTAAATTCTTGCCATAGCCTAGCTCCTTGTGCATTATCTCCATTTTAGGGGTAAGGGTAGCCTAAATAATTGTCAGTTTGACTCTAATATTAGCCTCATCTACTATTCAGACATCTAACTGACTCTGTGCCTAAAACAATGTTCTAAAATGCTTCTCACTTTGAGTTGGATTTGATGGTAGGCTTGCACCTAATGTAGATATTTTTCTTTCTAGACTTGGAATGTGACTTCTAGTCTCTTGGGTGAAGAATGTAGGATTGCATAGTTTTGTGTATAGTGAGAATATATTCTCAAGTACCTTCTCGACATCCTCAACCTTTTTTGCTAATGCAACTTGTTGTAGTGCTATCTCACTGGATATTTTCTCGTTTACCTTTCCTTGAAACTTCTTCTCAAACCATTCTAAAAGTTTTGCATTTGTATCAAGGTCTTCATTTGTGACCTTTTCCACTATATCAGTCAGTTGTTCTATAAGTGGCTTAGATCTTTAGGAGTTGGCAGGCAAAATTCATCTAAACAGATGTCCTTCATATCTTGGAGTGCTTGCTTCTGCCTAGATTCTCTCCTAAGCATTTCTTGACACTTTTTATTCTCTAAGGATTTTTGTAAAATCCCTATTTGTTCCAACGTCATAGTATCATATTCAAACTTTGGAATAACAATGTCTTCATCAAGGCTTATGTCTCCATAGTGGAATACCTTTTCTACCTTTGATAAGCTTAGGCTTAGCATTGAAATTTGCAATGGAATGGCTTCTATGCTTGACCTATGAAGAGTTTGTGTAGAAGAAGTGCAATATGCTAGTAAGGCTACCAGTGCTTGTATGGCCTCTTGTTCCTTCACCTTTGGTGTTTTCTTACTCTCTTCAAGATTTCCCTCTTCTATCACCATGTCTTGGTTAGCACCTTGTTCCTCTGTTGTAGGTACAAATGAATCCATTTGTCCTATTTCTTACTATTGATCTGTAGTAGTATCTTTTCCTTCTGATTGCTTCTTTGCAATAGTATCAACTTTAACACTTGTAGCAACCTTAGTAGATGTATCTACTATTGTTTGAACTGAAGGTTTTATAATAGTAACTAAAGGGATAATAGAAGGTGGTTCTTGTGGATTCACCTTATCCCTTGTGACCTTAGTTACTACCTTTTGCAATTCTTTTACACTGACCAAAATTGGATTTTCACAGAGTTTATCTTGGAGTGTAGATTGGTCTAGTATCTTCTTTAAGTCTTTTGCAGTAAGTGGATTGATGTTCTGAGCTAATGCATTAGAAACATCCTTAACAATTATGGTTTTAGTTGTTATACTTGTGTCATGAGGGGGATTCATACTCGACACTTGAGTATCCTACACACTCTGTTCATCTTTCTTCTCTATCTCTTCCCCAACTATATTGTCT
Source organism: Cupressus sempervirens (assembly GCA_028749045.1). NCBI lineage: Eukaryota > Viridiplantae > Streptophyta > Pinopsida > Cupressales > Cupressaceae > Cupressus > Cupressus sempervirens. The sequence goes on from CM053783.1 coordinate 102,603,614, forward strand.
TCCTTATCATCATTTTCCTTGTCATCATCATTGTCATCATCCTTATCATCTTTTTTATCATCATGTTTACCCTCTAAAGGGTCAAATTCTTATTTTACAATGGTCAACCCATAGATAAGTTTCCATATTTGGGTTGATTTCTTGACCACATCCTTAATGTTATTTTGAAGAATGTTGAAGGCTCTATATTTAGGTGTAAAACTAATTGCATATCTCTTGGTAGCCTTAACAATCTATCCCTTTGTCAGCTCCGACATCACTTGGCCTAATGTTGTTTCCCTAATTTCTTTTTCCAAATTTAGACAATAATGCCATTTTTGCTCAACAATGTCATATAAACCTTTTGGTATTGAGTTGGCAAATTCTAGTGGAGTGTTCTTAAACTTTGACATCATAGCATATAATGCCTCTTCCACTTGATTTTTCTCTTGTTTTCCAAGTTCACCAAAATTAATAGGTTTCAAACTAGATAATTTTGCATTGTTTTTCACATTTTGAAATAAGTTTTCAAGATCAAATAGAGGATTGTGACTTACCACTTTAAATTTATTATTTTCATCCAATTCTTTCCTTTCTTCATCAGAATCTGGCTGTGCCACATATTTTCTCCTTTGTCTTTTCTGCTGTTGGTCACCTTGCTTAGTCTTCTTGGTCTTTTCTTTGGCCTTTTGAGTAGTTTCATGTCTGCTAGCTCTAGTGGTAGGAGCAATGGGCTTGGCTGGGCTAGGTTTGACAATTTTCTTTGCCTTTGCCACTGGCTGTGCCTTAGCCTTCCTCTTCTTTGGCTTAGTAGGGTTAGGTGCTTCCTTGGCTTCTTCTCCCTTGGTACCTTCAATTTCCTCTTCTTTCTTTTCTTCTCCCATGCCTTGAATTAGAGCTAAAGGTTCTTGTGCTTGTGTTTCTTCTTCCTTGTCATCCTCTTCATCTTCTTCCTCATCATCCTCTTCATCTTCTTCCTATTCTGCACCTTCTCCAAAATTTTCTTTTAGCTTCTTAACTAGCTTATCTTTCTTCTTAATGGCTGATTTAGTTTTCAACTACATGGTAATCTTTGATTTTACCATCTCATAGTTGCCAAATATCTTTACACTTTTATCTATTTCCTTTGTTAGTAGTATAGTGATGGCTGTTGAGGCTTCAACAACATCAATTTTATAATCAAGTGGCCTTAGCCATCTTACCCTTGGTATGGTAGCTTGCACAAAAGTGTAATCAGCATCAACAAGAAAAAATATGTCATTATGGTGTTATTCAACCAAAGAAACTGGTATCCTCATTCTTTCCTTCATTGATTTCTTGAAATCTTCAAAATAACTTGTCATTAAAGATTCAAAATTTTCTCCTACCTATTCAATGTATTCATTAATCTGCACTGCAATTGATCTATTTGTTTTCCACCCTACTATACCAAATGAGGGAAATGTATTCTATACATAAAAGAATATGCAAACTAGAAGTGAACCAAATTTAAACCATGCACTCTTGATTTTCCTAATAGCTCCAAGATTCTCCATCAGTTGTTGTAATTGTAGCTCTACTAGATCATATGTATGATATTTCTTTACAATCTTCTAACTAACATCCACAACTATGCAGGGTACACTATTCAACAAAGTTCAACAATGAATCAATGATAGTATCTATTATCATGCCTCTCTTAGTCCATTTTCTCTAGTATTTTTCTCAATTACTCCCTTGGAATCACTTTTGAGTGTCTTTGGCTGATCTAGGGTTGGGTAACTAGTAACTCTATGAATTGTTCTTTTAGTGATTTTGATCGGTCCTCTTTCTAGCCATAAAGAACCATCATGAATTTGGCTTAGCACAATTCTTATCCACTCAATCTTAACACATTAGGAAAATCTAGGGCTCGTGTTAAACCCTTTATCTCAATGATTTTTAATTCCTCCTTCACACAATCTATTCTATGAATCTCTTGTTTCCATATCTCCTATACTTCCTATCTTGCAATTGTAGCACTTCCTTACATCCTGTACCATAATCATGTTTGGCGGGATCATTAACAATGTGCCAGAAGGATCTTGTTTGTAGGCGATGTCAAGAATGGCTTTAAATATGGGTTGCTTAACTTCATTACTGAAAACCTCCTTCCCTTCAACATTTTTTGAGCTAGATGCCATTTTGTCAAACTAGGGTTTATAGAAAAAAATTATGTAGCTCGACTTATGATAAATACCTTGTGAAATTTGTCAAGTTGTCATGAAATCATTGCTAGAATCTCTGCAAACACTTTGAATGGGTTTCTGAATGGCCTTCTGCTTTGCTTTCTCTTTCTCAAATTTGAAATGATGAATAATGAGAAAAAAAATGATCATATACCCTTCAAAAAACTTGCATTTAATGCTAAATTCTTACATAGTTGTAAGCTCAGCAATAACCATTTTTAGAATCACTTGGCATCCATTAGATATTTCTATCACTTAGCAGCTACTACAAGTTCAACATCCACTAGGTAATCTAGCAACTTGACATAAACTAACATTCCACTTGGCACATACAGGAAATTTTTCATACTCGGCAATAACATGAAAAACTTAAAGATTTATCTTAAATTTTCAACATCTTGCATCTCTATTCATGCTAATGTAGTCTTTTTAGTACTGTCTTCTTTTGGAACTGATGTATGATATAACACTTGAATATTAGTCCCACATACCTCTTGATTACCTAGTTTGATGAGGTGTGATCACCTGACCCATTAGGTGAGGTGATCCCTTCTCCATTTGATGTGCTGGAATCATCCTTCTTTTTCCATGTCTTGTTCATCATATTTCTAATGTGTTTGACATCTATCTTGCCTTTACCTTTATCAAATTCACAAATTTATGCCTTTGACCTAGTTGGACAATGCTTATTGATGTGACTAGTCTTCAAAAAACTAAAACATGTAGTCTGACTCAACCACCTTTTGAAGTTACCACTGAAGTGTGTCCTTATGCAATTCTTAGGAACATTTCCACATTCTTGACAATAATGACAACTATATCTTGTATTATAATCCCAATTATAAAAGTTTCCATTGTTTCTTACTTTTGTTGTCTTGTTTGATAACCACATGGATTTGGATCTGCATTCAAAAGCTCTATGTCCATATTTCTGAAAATTGTAGCAATATCCTTCAAATATTTGTTTATGCATGGTCTTGGTTTTGCATTCATGAGCCTGATGGTCTTGCTTATTGCACTTATGAAAATGAGTCATGTTCTTGACATTCTAATTTGTATTCTTTCTCTTGCACACATTAGCAGTATGTTCTTTCTTACCACAATTATGACAAGTAGGTTTTATGTTCTTACCTTTGATGTTCCTTTCTTCAACAATTTTGGATGATTCTCCTTCTTTAGTGCTTATGTAACCCAATCTTGATATATCATTGTTGGATCTACCTAATCTCAATAATTGCTGAAAGTATTTGATGGCTTCATTTGGCTTGTTGAAACTTTCAAAAAATTCTTTTTCTCTTTTCAGGTCACTTTGCAATTGTTCATTCTGTAACTCCAATGTAGTCATCTCAATGTCCTTGACATTTAGTTCATAGTTGGCATTCATCATTTGACTTAGACTATCCAATTGCATGTTGGAGATCTTGGTTAGCTCTATTGTCTTCTTCAATCATGGCTTTGTCTTCTATAGCCTTCTTCTTTTGTCTAGTCACCTCGCATAGTAGTATAGCTTCTGATTCTTGCTCTAGCTTGAGATTTATAATTTTCTTAGCTTGGATTCTATTTTTTCCATTAGATATACAATTGCTGCATCAAATTCATTAGAGTCACCATCTCCAAATAGCTTGGTAGTATCTATCTCTTTGTATAGTGTGTCATTCTCCACAATAGCAATCTCTTTCCTTCTCTTCAAGAATTTTTTAAGTTCCTCTCTTGCCTCATTTAGTTCATGCAATATGAGATGTATCTCAATCTCTTGGTTCTCAATAGTCTTTCCCAACTTGTAGACTTCCATTTCAAGATCTTTTCTCAAAGCAACAAAAAATTATTTTTAGAGAACTAGGCTCTAATACCAATTGTTAGAATTACAAGTTGAAAGAGTAAACTTCCGAGAGGGGTGGGGGGTGAATCAAGAGTTTAAACTTGGACCCATAAAAATTTCACCATTTATTCATCATATGCATTCAGTATGTTAACTGAAATAACATGTAAAACATATGCATCTAAATCATGCAAACATGTAAGCAATCACACACATAACAATAGTTATGATTACCCAGAAACCTTCCAAGAGAGAAGATAAAATTGGAGTGGGGATGACACCCACAAATCTTCACTACTGTAGTAATAAAGTGTATCCAATTAAGGTTACAATGTTTGATGCAGGAGCATCCATTGGTGTAAGGAAAATCTTGTATCACCCAAAAAATATGCTTAAAAATAGTTTCTGTTTAATGTTTTTTCATTTTTGGATACCCATTTGGGTCAAAGAAAGGTTCCAACTCTCATAGTTCCACTATTAGTGTTCTGGGTTAGAGTTTTTAAGCACCTTGGGATACATGAAAATGTCAAAAAAATAGGACTATATAATTGAGCCATAATTATGGTGAGTTAGAGGGTGTAAATTGGAAGGATGGTTACATTTGTAATTTAGAACCCTGTAGAAAAAGAATTAGGTCAAAAGGCTTCACAGTTAGAAAATTATCTCAATTTTTTGGTTCTTGGAGACCTCCTATGAGCACTTCAAAGGTAGATATGGGGCACTAAATGGCATTGTATAGGGCTAAAAAATGGAGGACAATAAAAACTTGTCCATAAGGCTGTAGAGCACTTTGAGAACTTTTCAAAAATGTAAACAGTTTGTCAATTAGAGCTACGGTTCAAAAGTTATCCCTCCCGAAAGTTTGACTACTATTTCTAGATTCTTCTAATTTTACACCGACTTCAAACGTGATTTTTGGAACCTTCTATTTTGGCGGTGGATTCCAATTGGCATATTATAGAGTGTATTCCTAACCCTAAACCATTTGGGGCTTATTTATGAACATTTATAGCATTGTAAAGGAAACACTTAGTGGAGTTAGAGAGAAGGTTCTGTGTGGAGGATTTATTTCTCCAGAATCATATTATTGTAAGCCCATAGGGAAATTTTCATTGATAATAATATTTTCCCTTTTCCTATGTGTTCATTCTAATCTTTGGTTGTGTCTCCATCAAGGGGTATCAAAGTAGGTTTTCTTGAGTGTGTAGATAAAGCACTGACTGTGAGGTAGTTTGCACCAGGATTGTGTGGTTGTGGGTTTGAGTCAAGAAGATGACTCCATGAAGAGAGTGTGGTGGAAGGGCTAGAGCTATTAATCTTGAGGAGGTTAGAGCCCTCCAGAAGCAGGTTCAAGCATTGTAGGAGGAGATCCGTAGAGGACTAAATGTTGCCGCAGGCAATGAAAATGAGGAAGAAAATGAAGAAGAAGAAGAAATTGGCTAGGAAGGGGAAGGCAAAGGGGAAGTCCTAAATTAGGAAGAGAAGAGGCTTTTTAGGGCCATTTCTAAGCTTGAAAAAAGACCTAAAATTGATGTGGGTATGTTTTTGGGAACCCTAAACCTAGATGAGTTGATCAATTAGATCAAGGAACTAGATGAGTATTTTGAGTATGAGGTTATTAGAGACCCTAAGAGGGTTAAATTTGTGAAGGAAAAAATGAAATGCCATGAAAAAATTTGGTGGCAAGAGGTTTAGCTAGAAAGGAATAGAAGAGGAAAGGAGAAAATCACAAGGTGGGATCGCATGGTGGACAAACTAAAGAAGCAGTTCATTCCTATTGATTACAAGCTTGATTTGTTCAAGAAAATGCAAGGGTTAAAACAAGTAGGAAGATCTATCCAGAAATATATAGAGGAATTTTATCAACTTCTTATTAGGGCAAGGCATGCAGAAGCTAATAAGGAGAAGGTTACCCATTACCTCAGTGGGTTACGACCTAGCATTTAGGAGGAGTTAAGTCCAGTTAGAATGACCAACATTGAAGAGGCATACCAATTTTCTCTATGAGTCAAAGAGAAGCTAAATAAAAGATTTTAAGGAAGGAAAAGAGGGTGTGGTCAAGGAGGAAGGGGTGACAGTAGGTAATCTAGAGGCCAAAATGAGACCCAAAAGAAAAATGAAGATGTGGGTACTAGCAGAAACCAAAGAAATGAGGGTTTCAACCACTCCTATGATCAAAACGTTGGAGATCAGAGAGGAAGAGGTAGAGGAAAAGGATCAAGAAGAGGAGGCTTTTTTGGTACCCATTTTCATTGCAATGAAGAAGGTCATTGTGCCTTTAAATGCCCTCAATGACAAGGAAGGACATATAGGAGGGTTGATGGTCAAGCAAGGGTTGTTCATGTGGATGAAGATGCATAGTCATCACATTTTGAGGATGTAGAAAGAGGAGAGGTTCTCATAAATGAAAGGGTCTTACTAAGTGGTGAAACTGAACCTGGAAAAAGGAGGAGTTTGTTTTGTACTCAGCACAAGTGCGAGGATAAGTGTTGTGATGTGATTATTGATGGTGGCAACACTGACAACTTGGTGTTTGAAGAGATGGTCTCTAAGCTAAAGCTCAAAATGGAGAAACACCCCCAACCCTATAGGATTGCTTGGGTGAAGGATGATCATAAGGTCCTAGTCAGTGCACAATGTTTGGTGAAGTTCAAGATTGGGAGTTACCATGATGAAGTTATTTGTGACATTATTCCAATGGATGTCTGCCATTTATTGTTGGGAAGATCATGTCAATTTGATAGACATGCTATACATGATGGTCATGCAAATACATACTCTCTGACCAAGGATGAAGTTTGCCACAAACTGAAGCCCATGATAAAGGAAGGTGAAAAGGTATGCAATAGTGCTAGGATGTGTCTTGTTGATAGAAGAAATTTTTTGGATGGTATGAAACATCAATGTATGTGTTATGTTTTGATTCCTAGAAGAGATAAGGAAGATAGTAGTAAAATTCCACCTAAAGTTTTAGGCCTCTTAAGTGAGTATGGAGATGTCATCTCTGATAATGTTCCAAAAGGGTTGCCACCAGTAAGGCAGATCAATCATCAGATAGATTTAATCCCTGGAGCTAGTTTGCCTAACAAGGCTGCTCATAGGATAACTCCTACTGAAACTAAGGAGCTAAATAGATAGGTTTAGGATCTATTGAGGAAGGGTTTGATTTGGGAGAGACTGATTCCAGGCACAATATCTATAGTACTGGCACCAAAGAAGGATGACGTGGAGAATGTGCATTGACTCTCGCTCTATAAACAAGATAACCATCAAGTATCAGTTTCCTTTCCCAAGAATGGATGATCTTATGGACTACTTAAGTGGAGCTCAGTACTTCACAAAGATAGATCTCAAGAGTGGCTATCACCAGATATGGATCCAAGAAGGAGATGAGTGAAGACTGCATTCAAGACCAAGGAGGGCCTATATGAGTGGTTAGTCATGCCTTTTGGACTAACCAACATGCCAAGCACCTTCATGCAGCTTATGAATGAGGTACTAAAGAAATTCTTGGGAAAATTTGTTATTGTCTATTTGGATGATATTTTAATTTTCAGCAAGACTTTGGATGAACATTTATTGCACATTCATAGTGTCCTTGAGAGGTTGAGGGAAGAGAAAATGTTGATTAATTTGAAGAAGTGTAGCTTTGTAAAAAAGGAGTTAGTCTACTTGGGGATTGTTGTATCATTTGAGGGTCTCAAAATGGATCTAGAAAAGGTAAAATCCATCTTGGAATGGCCCACTCCAAGGTCTGCTACTAAGGTTAGATCATTTCATGGTCTGGTTAGTTTTTATAGAAAGTTCATTAAGAATTTTAGTGGCATATGTGCACCCCTAACTAAAACAAAAAGGGGAGATAGAAAAGAGTTCAAATGGACTACAACAACTGCAAGGAATTTTGAATTATTGAAGAAGAACGTGATAGAGCAACTTGTGTTGGCACTTCCAAATTTTAGTAAAGTGTTCCAGGTAGATTGTGATGCTAGTAGTAGTGCTATTGGGGCTATATTGAGCCAAGAAGGTAAGCCTATTGCATATTTTAGTGAAAAATTAAATGATGCAAAGAAGAAGTATTCTGTTTATGACCAGGAGTTCTATGTAATAGTTCAGACCTTAAAAAAATGGAGGCACTATTTATTGCCAAAAGAATTTGTCTTGTATACTGATCACCAGGCATTGCAATACCTAAATAGCCAAGATAAATTGAACTAGAGACATATGAAGTGGGTAGAGTTCTTGCAGAGCTATACATTTGTGTTGAAACATAGAAGTGGAAAGTCTAATAGGGTTGCAAAAGTAGGAGACAATTGTTGCTTATAGTAATGCAGGTTGAAGTGGTTGGGTTTGATGAACTCAAGCATCTGCACCCTGAGGATCCTAATTTTGTTGAAGCATGGAAGGCTTGTAGAGAACTTGTTATTGTAGACAAAACTAGGTGACTAAACTATTTGATTCAGGATGGTATGTTTTTCAAGGGCAGTCAATTATGCATTCAAAGGAGTTCCATGTGGGAAAACTTGATCAAAGAGAAATAGAGTGGGGGAATGGTAGGACACTTTGGTCAAGATAAGACCCTTGCCATTCTTAGAGAACATAATTTTTGGCCTCAATTGTCACAAGATGCAAAGAAATTTGTGCAGAGTTGTCAAGTGTGTCAGGCAACCAAAGGAATTCGTCACAATACTAGAATTTATCAGCCATTGCCTGTTCCATCAAAGCCTTGGGAGGACATAAGTATGGATTTTTTTCTTGGATTTTTGAGGACACAAAGGGGTAATGACTCAGTATTTATGGTGGTTGATAGGTTCTCCAAAATGGCACATTTCATCCCATGCCACAAGATTCATGATGCTGTACATATTGTAGATTTGTTTTTTAGAGAGGTGGTGAGACTACATGATCTCCCAAAGAGTATTATTTTTGATAGAGATACTAAATTTCTAGGGTATTTCTAGAGGACTTTATGGAAGAAGTTGAGGACAAAATTGAGGCTCAGTTTGGCACATCATCCACAAGCTGATGGATAGACTGAAGTGGTAAATAGAAGTTTGGGCAATTTGCTGAGGTGTTTAGTAGGAGATAAGCCCAAGGGGTGGGATTTGATTATACCACAAGCAAAATTTTCTTACAATAACTCTATAAATAGGATTACTGGTAGATCACCACTCCAAATTGCATATGGAAGTAGCCAAAGGATTGCACTAAAATTGAGGAAGATGGAGTAAGGGGAGAGGACAAGTGTCGAGGCAGAAGAATTTGTTGAATATATCAAGAGCCTACATGAGGAGGTCCATGCACACAATACCAAGATGAATCAATAGTATAAAGCTAGGGCTGATCAAAGGAGGATACATAAGGAGTTTCAAGTAGGGGATATGTTTTTGGTACACTTACGAAAGGAATGGTTTCTAGTGGGTACTTATAACAAGCTGAAGATGAAGAAATTTAGCCCTTGTAAAATTTTGAAGAAACATGACTTGGGAAATGCATATGAGGTGGAGTTTCCAGATGGGATTCATATTTCTCCTATCTTCAACATTGTAGACTTAACATAATATCATGATGATGGCACAGATGAGTGTTTGATGCTGGAACCATGTCCAATTCCTAGTTCTAAGAAGGAGGAGATAGAAGAGATTCTGGATAGTCATGTGGGTAGGAGTATCAGAAATAGGCAATATGAGGAGTACCTGGTGAATTGGAAAGGATGAACAATAGAGGACTCAACTTGGATATTAGCAGCAGAGGTTGCCTATTTAGGTTTTCCTCTACCATAAAGTGATAGGGTCACTTTTCAATCTACCCTAGGTGTCTGATGCAAGAGCATCCAGTTGTGTAAGGGCAATCCTGTATCACCCAAAAAAATGCTTAGAAATAGTTTCTATTTAATTTATTTTCATTTCTAGATACCCATTTGGGTCAAATAAAAGTTCCAACTCTCACAGTTCCACTATTAGTGTTCTAGATTAGAGTTTTTAAGCACATTGGGATACGTGTAAATGTCAAAAAATAGGACTATGTAATTGAGCCATAATTATGGTGAGTTATAGGGTGTAAATTGGAAGGATGGTTATATTTGAAATTTAGAACACTCTAGAAAAAGAATTAGGTCAAAAGGCTTCACAGTTAGAAAGTTATTGCAATTTTTTGGTTCCTAGAGACCTCCTAAGAGCACTTCAAAGTCAAATATGAGGCACTAAATGTCCTTTTACAGGGCCAAAAAATGGTGCATGAGAAAAGCTAGTCCATAGGGCTATAGAGCACTTTGAGAGCTTTTCGAAAATGTAAACGTTTCGTTAATCAGAGCTACGGTTCAAAAGTTATGCCTCTTGAAAGTTTGACTACCATTTCTAGATTCTTCTAATTTTACATTGACTTCTAATGTGATTTTTGGAACCTTCTATTTTGGAAATGGATGCCAACTAGCATATTCTAGAATGTATTCCTAACCCTAAACCATTTGGGGCTTATTTAAGAACATTTCTAGCATTGTAAAGGCAACACTTAATGGAGTTAGAGAGAAGGTTCTATGTGGAGGATTTTTTTCTCCAAAATCATATTGTTGTAAGCCCATAGGGCAATTATTTTTTATAATAATATTTTCCCTTTTCCTATGTGTTCATTCTAGTCTTTGGTTGTGTCTCCATGAATGTTTTGACCATGAATCATGGTCTACCCTATTAAAGGTTTGACCTGTTAAAGGCTTTCAAAGACTATTAGGTCTCACCTTGTTAGATGATTTCAACACCGTGTTAGAAGTGTGCCTTGTTAGAGGACATCAACTTATAATTAAGTAAGAACCCTATTAAAAGATTTCAAATAGCTTGTTAGGACTACTTTGTTAAGAGATTTAACTAAAATCACTTGTTAAAATGTCTCAGCATAGATCTTGCAATTGGCACTTGCTTGCCTGATGACATATCATCTCTACACAATATCTAACTGATCCTTCACAATCATATGTCTCAATGCTGTGTCCTTTCTTCTATCCTCTATTCTTCACTAACTAATTTTGCAATTCACTTTCAATTCTAAGTCACCTTGAATGCTCTGCAAACTATCTTGTTTGCTCCTTCATTTTTTTCCACAATTGCTCTCTTCTATCATAAAGAGTTTTAGGGCTTCATCCTCCTTAAGAAGACATAGGTGGCTTAGGGTTAGGTATGAATCTACAACTGAGATTCATCCATTTTACTGCTTAAACCTTCCCATTTTCTAATTGGCTGTATGCGATTGCATAGGGAATCCAAATATAGATTCATCCTTATCTCCAAAAGATCATAATCTATCCTAAAGTCAGCTCAAAAATGGTTTACATATTTGTTTGTTCCATTATGAAAAAATATGTCAAAACTGTGTCACTCGTCATATGAAGTCTCTAATGCTCGACATGCACTATTCTATATACTGTGACTCAACACCTACATTACTTAACATCCACTATTTACTCAGCTCTTGAATCACTTGGCATGGTCTATCTGCGTGGCACCTGAGTGACTTGGCACATGAGTGACTTGACACTCATTGCAACTCAACATGGTCTAATGTTTACATGTTGTGCTCAACATGTATTATTAGTTTGGCATGAACTAAATAAATGGCTTAAGTGTGTTGACACTCACTTGTCAAAACCAATCTGAGATCAACATATACATACATACATACATACATACATATATACATACATAAATATACATACATACATGAAAATAATAATGCACTTTCTAAGAGTTTACAATTGTTCAAAAAAATTAAAGTTTTACAAGAAAATGCACCTGAAGAGATGTTAGCTTAGAAGTAAGAACATGGTGTTGAAAGAGTACATAAATTTAATGACATGAGAGGTCCACAACTGAGGATGTTGGCCTATCTTGAAAACTTGAATGCTGAAATGAAAGCTATTGATGATCAAACACCTATGCCAGAGTTACAACAAAATATGAAGTTGATTTTAGATATGGTAGAGGAAGATGTTCAAAAGTTTGATAATCAAAATTGAAGGCATGAGAGAGGAGGAGCAACTTTAGAAAGAGAAGGAGAAGGAGTGGCTTTAGAAAGAGACTGCATGACAAAAACAACTAGACAACATAGAGGATATTATGGGAGCCACTGGATAGAATCTGGGGAAGTGTTGTAGTAGGTACTATGACATTGGAATCCCTTGCAAGTATCTTTGAGAATTTACAGTCCAAATATTGAGAGGATTACAAGTTGTGCAATTTGTCATGTATTGCATTTGCATTTCCTTATAAGAGCATTTCAAGTATTAGCACAGTTTCCCTGTAATGATCCCAAGTATCCATTTCTTATATGAGTGTTTCAAGGTTGGGAACCACTTCAACTTCCTTTTCATGGTTTAGAGGTAATATCATTGTGGTAGAGGCTTCTGTAAGGGAATGAGCCTTGCAATTCTGGTATTTACATAGAAGCAAAATTTGCTTCTTCAACTCTTTACACTCAACTCTTCACTGAAGTTATTCTTCTACTAGTGAGAATAGTTGCTACAAATTCCTAGGAGCCAAGGGACCCTAAATCTATACTGCATTTTTTAGAGACATGGGATAAGTTACTACCGATTTTAGTACTTCATAACATTCTGGTTCATATAGTGATGCCCAAATTAACAACAATAATAGATACCTGAGATCCTTGTAGGGAGAGTGTTCCAATACATGCATGGTTACTGTTATCATTTTTTACACCCCTGCCAAGATTCAAATTTCAAATGTTTACCTGCCAACGGCTAGTGTGCAGAGTTAATATTATTTTAAATACTTGATCAAACCTTATAATATGTTCTGCGGCTCACAAGTCTTCCATCGTTAGATCTAAAGAATATCTATGGTTGGCACTATCTTGCCATGGGAAGTTACATGGTGGATACGTTAGCAACATAGTGCCCTTCTGTAGTGTGTCAGCTGGGTCCCCTTTTCCTTGATTGTTTCTTCAGTGTCGAGTTTTTCCAGTTCCACTGTGGGCGGCATTGGCACTATCAAAAAATTTGAGCTTCTCATCGTTAGCGACATAGTGCCCAGACAAAAAGTGATCTTGCGGCAAGGTTTGGAAGTACGATGGGTCCCAGGTGTGCCCCGTTAGTTATCAACGAGGATTTGTTAGACAGTTGACACGTGGCCAGTTCCTATTGGCTATGCACTGAGAGGTCAGATCTATCTTGCTCGCCATTAGATCAGTTCAGATCAACGATGGGCGCTATCTCACTATGGAGAACTATGAGAATTTTAACCATAGTGACATAGCACCTTGGTGACACGTGTCTTGCAAGCTCAGCCAAGGTTGACAGTTAATGACTGGCAGTTAGTGTAATCGTCGCAGTTGGAGTTTGAGGAGTTGGCACGGTTAGTGATGAAAGAGATGGTCAACTATGTAGGACTTCCGTGAGGTGGCAAAATAAAAAGAGGTTGTTGGTCCATGTGGTTCGTCCTGCTTATAGAAATAGGTTGACTGGCTGACCCTGCTTATTCATGCACCAAAAATGATAAGGAATCAAGTTTTTTGTGCGATCTGATCTTCATGATCGATCGCAACTACCATGAAATGAATGTAGAACAAGAAGAACACTCCATCATCCATATTTTGACCCATCTACATGACTAGGACAATTAATGGCATCATTTCTGTCTTCTCAGGGCCCTATTCCAAATCATTGTGTCTGGATCTGCATCCAGATTAGATTTCCCCTTGATTGTTCTCTACAGGACTTAATGGTAGGTAGTTACGAAGTCACTTCAGCTGGAAGAGATCTCAGTTATTCCTGAACTATAAAGGCAACTTTTGTAGATTTTGTTAGGGTCGAATCATTCTTTGTTGTTCTATACTATTGCTCTACAATTCCAGTGTAAATTCCCCTGTGCCTCTGAACTGTATGACATACTGCCTTATCTCCTTCAGCCATTGGCATGAAAGTGCAAGAACTATTTGCCTCCACTAGTGTTTTGTGGATATCTGTAACCTGCATGACTGTATCTCTTTTGGCCTCTGAATGATGTATAAGTGAATCTTCTCTTTCCTTGTGTCATTCATTCTAGTTCTTTGATCTATATGTGATTATTAGAAAAAAGCAAGTTTGAATGCGTATATCCTTGGTTTCATTCTGGTTCGATAGTGCATGTATGGGTAGAGATTGGTCTGAACACTCTATTTTGGTGCATCACCTCTTTAGATTAGATTAGGTAGATTTTCTTCATGCCCTCCTTCTCCCTTTTCCCCTCCAAGAGTAGTTAGGTGCACCCTGATAGTAAGAGGAAGCCGGCCTTCTTTGGATACTCAACCTCACAGTTCAAGTCCCACAGCTTGGAGGTTGTTTTCATGTTTCACTAGGTTGTCCTCATGTATAGGCTTTGGACAAGGGTGCAAACCTAAGTCACAACAGTTTTTGGCATGCTTGGTGGGACTCATTTTAGAAAATTTCAAGTCTACTAGTGTCAAAAGGGAAGATTTCAAGATTAATACTGAAGAGATAGTACTGGCTTTGGTGTTTAAGCCTTCAAGAGGCTCATTCTTCAAAGTACTTGGCAACTCTGAGCTTCAAACACATATTTGGTTCCAGACCAAAGTTGTAGTGATTCATGCCCAGAGCTGAGACAAGGACATCTTCTAGAGGTAGTTTTCAATACCAAGAGCTTTCACTTTCAAACCCTAGAAGAAGGAAGACTAGAATCTTTATCGCCAGTTAGGAGTGCAGTAGTAACAAATACTCCTGCAAGATCTATCTCTACTCCTCCTGCTATTAGATCTCAGCCTAGACTGCCATCAGCACATATCAATAGATCACTTGTCTATATGGCATTTCCTAGAGCTCATACTTTTGCCACCTTTAATGGTGGGAGCCCTCTCTTATTAGCCCAAAGACATGACATACCAGTAGCTACACTGAAAAGTATACCAAAATTTACTGGTGAAACTTCTATCTCCCCCTCAGAACACATTCAAGAGGTTGCAAATGTCTGCAATATCCATGGAATTACAGAGGATGATGTTGCAGTTAGGCTCCTAGCCTCATCCTTGAAAGGAAAAGCACTACAATGGTATAGAGGTTTAGCTCATGGTTCTATAACAGATTGGGATGGATTAGGAGCAGGACTGTGCAAACATTTTGAGGATAAGAGTGACTATTTGTCACTTTTAAAGTAGTTGACTACTATAAAAAGAGCCCCCCATGAATGTATGACTAACTTAAACTATAGATTCCAAAAGACATGGGATAGAATACCTACTTTAGTGAAGCTTACCCCTGGTAATGCCTTCTTGCATTACCTTAGAGCTTTTAACAATGATATTGCCACTACAATCCAAACTGTGGGAGGAGATACCTTGCCTAACACTTATGACATAGCAATAAGGGCGAAAAACATCTTGATACAAGGAGGTAAGTTAGCTCCAAGGCCTCCTATGCCTTTCTTCCCTAATGTTCCAAATCATCAACCAACAATGGCTCCCCTTCCCACAACTTCTATATCACAATCCCTTGCTCCAGTCCCTCAAGCTTCCACATCCTCACATGGGATAGATGAAATTAAGGAGATGATGCAATCTATGATGTAGAACATGGAAAAAGAGACAAGAACCTTGATAAAAGATTGCAAGATCAAGGGAGGAAGTTAGAAGACCAAGGAAGGAGGCTGGAGGATAATTTCCCTATGATGCAAAAAATGAGCAACAAAGTGGCGACTTTAGAAAGATAGCAAGCTCAAGCTAGTAAGCCTCATCAATTGCAATATCAAACTCTGAATAGTGGTAGGCCTACCATCCCTGACAATAACACCCACTGGCAAGTGTTTGAGTCTGATGAGAAAATTGTTAGCTTCTTGCAAAATGAGGCATAATTTTTAGAGAGAAATCAGTCAAGACTGCAAGATCAGTATGGTGATCAGATCATTCATCTTAGTTCTAACAAGCTGCCTAAAGGTCTCATTACTTTAGAGAGTGTTTTTAATCCTGATGATCAAGAAAAGGGCAAGGCAATGAACCTAGCTGCTACTGAGGGTGATCATACTCCAGTCATGGTTGCTAATGGAAAATCCTTGAACATGGGAAAGGTATGTTCTAAAATTGAACAAGAAAATTGTATTCATCTATGTCAAGAATTTAATGATGTATTTTCTTGGACATATGATGACTTAAAGGGTTTCGACCCAAGGTTATTTCAGCATACCATAGATTTAATTGATGATGTAAAGCCAGTAAGACAAAAAATAGAGACTAGCGAATCCTAAAATTGAACCCTTAATGAGAAAGGAGCTATCCAAATTGATTGAGGCCCACATAATTTTTCCTATCAAACACTCATCATGGGTAGCAAACCTTATCCCTGTTAGGAAGAAGAATGGGGTAATTAGATTGTGTGTGGACTTTAGGGACCTTAACCAAGCTTCCCTTAAAGATCACCATCCCCTTCCTTCTATGGAGAAAATTTTGTCCAAGGTCAATGGTTCAAAGAGATTCTCATTTCTTGATGGATTCTCTGGTTACAATCAAGTGTTGGTTAAAGAGTCTGATAGGTACAAGATTGCATTTACCACTAAATGGGGTACCTATGCTTATTGTAAGATGCCATTTGGGCTAACCAATACAAGTGCTACATTTCAGAAGGCAATGGAGATGGCCTTCAAAAGATTGATTGATAAGTTTGTCTTAGTCTACCTTGATGATATCACTGTGTATTCAAAGGATGTAGATGATCATTTTCATCATCTCAGGCAGGTATTCTTTAGATGTAGAGAGTTTGGGGTTTCCCTTAACCTAAGAAAGTGTGTCTTTGCTACTAACCAAGGAAAATTATTAGGGCATATTGTATCTGAGGATGGCTTAACCATTGATCTAGAGAGAACAAAAGCAATACTTGCTCTCCCTCTTCCTAAACACAAGAAAGGGCTGCAAAGTTTCCTAGGAAGAATAAATTTTGTGAGATGATTTATCCCAAATCTTGCTACCATGGTGAAACCTCTTACAACTATGCTTAGGAAAGGTATGGTCTTTGCATGGACCAAGGAAGGGAAGGAAAGTTTTGAAGAGATCAAGACAACCATAGCCTCAACCCCTACTCTCATGAACCCAAAATTTGAGAAGGATTTCATTCTTTATACCTTAGGTGGTGAGTCAAGCATTTCTACTATCTTGACTCAAACAAATGACTAGAATGAAGAACAAACCATAGCTTTCTTTAGTGAAGGGCTTAAGGAGTATGAAAATAGGTACAATTATGTAGAGAAGCAAGCCCTTGTAGTCATCAAAGCTTTAAGGAAATTCAAACACCTCCTATCCCATAACAAGATTCATTTGTTAGTACCCCATGCCAGTGTGAAGGATTTCCTTTTGAGAAAAGATATTAGTGAGAAAAGAGCTGGTTGGATTACAAGAGTGATGGAGTATGATGTTAATGTCTAGGTCACTAAGCTGGTAAGAGGTAAGGGATTGTGTAAGCAGATGTTATCATCTCAAGAGCCTGATGAAGAAGTTGTCATGGTATTAATAGAAGAACAAGAAGCAAGAAATGATGGCCCAAGGAATTGGATGGATGACATGAAGAATTTCTTATTAGGTAATGGATACCATCAAGGATTAGACAAAGCTAAAAAGAGACAATATAGGCTATAGTCAATTCCTTATGTCATAGTTGATGATATCCTTTTAGAAGAGATTTTAATGGAGCCCTATTAAGGTGCCTTGATATAAACCAGGCTGAAAGAATGATCAAGGAACTTCATGATGGTACTGATGGTGGCCACTTCTTGGCTAGAACAACTGCAATGAAGATCATGAGGGTTGGTTATTACCGTCCATCTCTATTCTATGACTATCATAAGTATGTAAGGAAGTGTGAAAAATGTGCCTTCTTCTCTAGAAAACAAAGACTAACCTTTTGCTCAGTGGGGGTTGGATTTCATAGGCCCTATCAATCCTCCTTCTAGTTCTGGTCACAAATGGATTTTAGCTACTATAGATTAATTTACCAAGTGGACAGAGGCAGTGGCATTGAAGGATGCCACCAAATTTTTAGTTGTTGAGTTCCTTGATGGAATTGTGACTAGGTTTGGTGCCCCTTCAACCATTATTCTAGATAATGCCAAGTCTTTTGTTGGAGCTCAGATTTGTGCATGGGCAGTGGATCATAATATCTATATGAGCACATCCTAAAATTACTATCCTCAAGGTAATGGTTTGGCCAAGTCATACAACAAGAACCTAATCAGGATCATGAAAAGGACAATAGAGGATAATCAGAGGTGTTGACATAAGAAGTTGAAGACTGCACTGTGGGTTGATAGGATAACACCTAAAAGATCAACAGAGAATTCACCATTTGTGTTGGTATATGGTAGAGAAGCAAGGCTTCCAATTTCATTAGAGTTCCTAGCCTTAGAAATAGCTCATCAGCTGGAGTTGATTGAGGATGATGCCATGACAGTGAGAATGGCAAAACTGATGGAGCTAGAAGAAAAGAGAAATTAGGCCATGTAGACCCTAGAGGCACACTAGCAATAGGTGAAGAGGAGTTTTGGCAAGAAGGCTAGGGTCAGAATCTTCAGGGAGGGAGATTTGGTTATGAAGTGGGATGTAGATAGGGAAAAACTAGGAAGACACTCAAAGTTTGATGCATTGTGGAGTGGTCCCTATCTAATTATCAGTTGCAAGCAGGCCAATGCTTTCTAGTTAAGTAGGCCTAATGGTGAGATTCTGCCCATCCCAATCAATGGGATTTACCTTAAGCCATGCTTCTGACAGGGTTTGGGGTTCCATGTATATAGTTAGTTTAGTTCTGTTCTTTTTTTGTTTCCTATTTTCCAAGAAGTGCACGAGCACAGGGTTGTCTCTCTATGAGATATCAGGTTTTCAAAATTTTGAAGATTGCAGGGAGTTTTGGTCTCTGGTTCCAATTGCAGAGATAGAGATTTCTGAGTTTTTTCTCTCAGAAGTAGGGTTAGGGTTTCACAATGCATAGGATCTACATCTTTTTGACTCTATAGCCCAATGGATGCTTTAGGCCACTGGTCTTATGCATAGTAGGCTCGCATTCCCTGTGAGTCACCAGAAATGTTATCATTTTTTACACCCCCGCCAAGATTCAACTTTCAAATGTTTACTCGCCAATGGCTAGTGTGCAGAGTTAATATTATTTTAAATACCTGATCAAACCTTATAATATGTTTTGCGGCCTGCAAGTCTTCCATCATCAGATCTAAAGAATATCTACGGTTGGTGCTATCTCACCATGGGAAGTTGCACAGTGGATACGTTAGTGACATAGCACCCTTCTGCCACGTGTCAGGTGGGTCCCCTTTTCCTCGATTGTTTCTTCAGTGCTGGGTTTTGCCAGTTCCATTGTGGGCACCATGGTGCTATCAAAAAATATGAGCTTCTCACTGTTAGAGACATAGTACCCAGACAAAAAGTGATCCTACGGCAAGGTTTGGAAGTACAGTGGGTCCAAAGTGTGCCCTGTCAAATATCAACAAGGATTCATTAGACAGTTGGCACATGGCCAGTTCCTATTAGCTATGCACCGAGAGGTCAGATCTATCTTGCTCACCATTAGATCAGTTTAGATCAATGATGGGCACTATCTCGCTATGGAGAACTATGAGAATTTTAACCATAGCGACATAGCACCTTGGTGACATGTGTCTTGCAGGCCCAACCAAGGTTGACAGTTAACAGCTGGCAGTTAGTGTAACCATCGCAGCTGGAGTTTGAGGAGTTGGTGCAGTTAGTGATGAAAGAGATGGTCAACTATATAGGACTTCCACGAGGTGGCAAAATAAAAAGAGGTTGTTGGTCCACATGGTACGTCCTACTTACAAAAATAGGTTGATTGGCTGACCCTTCTTATTCATGCACCAAAAATGATAAGGAATCAAGTTTTTTGCGCAATCTGATCTTCATGATCGATCCCAACTACCATGAAATGAATGCAAAACAAGAAGAACACTCCATCATCCATATTTTGACCCATCTACCTAACTAGGAAAATTAATGGCACTGTTTCTATCTTCTCAGGGCCCTATTCCAAATCTTTGTGTCTGGATCCGCATCCAAATCAGCTTTACCCTTGATTGTTCTCTACAGGACTTAATGGCAGGTAGCTGCAAAGTCACTTCAGCTGGAAGAGATCTCAGTTATGCTTGAACTATAAAGGCAACTTTTGTACATTTTGTTAGGGTTGGATCATTCTCTGTTGTTCTCTGCTATTGCTCTACAATTCCAGTGTAAATTCCCCTGTGCCTCTAAACTATATGACATACTGCCTTATCTCCTTCAGCCATTGGCATGAAAGTGCAAGAACTATTTGCCTCCACTAGTGTTTTGTGGATATTTGTAACCTGCATGACTGTATCTCTTTTGGCCTGTGAATGATGTATAAGTGAATCTTCTCTTTCCTCATGTCATTCATTCTAGTTCTTTGATCTGTATGTGGTTATTGGATTAAAGCAAGTCTGAATGTGTATATCCTTGGTTTCATTCTGGTTCGATAGTGCATGTATGGGAAGAGATCGGTCTGAACACTCTATATTGGTGCATCACCTCTTTAGATTAGATTAGGTAGATTTGCTTCATGCCCTCCTTCTCCCTTTTCCCCTCCAAGAGTAGTTAGGTGCACCCTGATAGTAAGAGGAAGCCGACCTTCTCCAGAGACTCAACCTCATAGTTCAAGTCCCACAGCTTGGAGGTTGTTTCCATGTTTCACTAGGTTGTCCTCATGTATAGGCTTTGGACAAGGGTGCAAACCTAAGTGGCAACAGTTACATCCTTGGCTACCACTATTAGGCCAATGTATGGAGCCTTTATATGCTTGGATACCATTGTTGGGCCAACATATAGAGTTTTATTATTCTATTATTTGGATTCTAGAATATGTATGCAATTGGATCAATTTTCTATTGTGCTAAGATGTAATAAGCACCTTAAAAATATCTCTTTATATATATAAAGATATACATGTTTAGAAGGAAATATATAAAGATACATGTTTAGAAGGAAAATAAAAGAACATTTACATTTCACCTTGAATAAAATTGTAGAGCAAGGGCATGAAGACCACAAGGGCATGATATGAGAATGAAATGCATAGATCATAAGGGCATGACAACAAAATGCACCAATCACAAGGGAACGATAATGTTCAGAGCTCTCCACTCTCTTTTGTGCACAACACTCACAATCAAAAAAATGGGGAATGGTTTTTGTCATTTTTTTTTTGTTTATACTCATGTGGGAATTGTATTTATGATGCCAATGTTGATATAGTGACATCATCAAGGATAATTACAAAAAAAATGAAAATCAAGACAAATTACACTACTGTCGCAAAGTGCCATTGCAATTTGACCCCAAATGTTTTAGTGGCATTTGATAGAGACCAAAACACACATGACCTTGAAAATATTCATTAAACTCATGGGAGGAGTTGGGTTTTCTACTGCTCCCCTCACACCCCCTCTCTTGCCTCCATCTGCTCGAGTCACTTAGTGGCCTTAAAAATGACCACCGCCACTTTACCCAAGGTGCCCATGCACACATACAACTACAATGTGGCATATATAGAGAAATATGTAGCCATTTAACTCAATCTCAAATGACAAGGAGGTGATGTTATTGAATAATTCATGGACATCTAGTACATATTTTCTAATGAGTCTATGCAAAGTGGGGGTCAAACAATTCATGGTAATGATTTGTCTGGGAAGCGTCATGTGGAAAGTGATAATGCGAATCTAAAGTCTGATAACATTGCAACTTGGAAAAATAATCGGCATAAATAAACATGAGAGATCAATAATGCATGTGAATATGCAACAAAAAGGCTAGAGAGAAATTGGTGTCCTTTAGAAAAAATCACTATTGATGATATTGTGTATATACATGCCAAAATTGGACAGAGCTTGTAGAAAAATACCCTGTAAAAGGAGTTAAACCAAACATATATTTGAAAACTATTTATAGAAAACTCAAAGAAAATCTAAAAATATTGGATTCATATTTTATTAAAATAAAGTAAAATATTGGATTTATATTTTTATTAAAAAAATTTGATTTGATCACATGGATATATGGAAACCTAATTTGATTTGATCACATAAAAGAAATATGTTTTGACTTAGAAAATTTTTGAATTGATATTTAGAGATTTTTTTTTGAGAGGTAGTTTCTAGCCAATAAATGGTAAGTGGTTTTTTGGTTTTGGCATTGAATAGGTGTGGCCTGAAATGGCCACCCATAATAGCCCATCAGCTAATAAATATCCTCAGTGCCCTACTCCCTCATATGGTTCTCTTAGTGCTCTATTCCCCCATATGGTTTATCATAAATCCCTCTTGGGCATGATTTAAAGAAATAATAAAGATTCTACTAGAAGTGGTTTAATACGGTTGACCATTCCTAATATTAAGGATATAAGGAAGGACAGTGTAATGGGGACCTTTCTCCAAGAATCCCTTACCATAATGAAATAAATATTCTCGGTGCTCTACTCCCCCATATGGTTCATCATAAATCCCTCTTGGGTATGACCGATTCATAAGTCACACCAAAACATAATGTACCAATATTACTCATTAGGAAATGCATGGATAAAATAAATTTAAAATCAAAAGTGAAAATAATAAATTCTATAAATTAATATTAAAAAGTGGTCACATTAGTAAAAACCTTAATTCTTAAAACTAGTAAAGGCATGTCCCCAAGGCAAAATGGGGCTGTCAAAATGAAATTGATCAAGTAGTCAAACATTACATTTTTATATTGTTGGAAAAATAAAAGAATTTACAACAAGGAACAAAGCAATTGTTCAAATTAAGAAATTCCACATTACGAGCATGATATGGCCATACCAACATTATTGAGGGGGAGGATGAGAATTTTAGTTTTCCAACTATAATAGAAATTAAGGATGGACATCGATCTATAAATTAGGTTGGTGGTCCTTTGACCATATGAATATAATCAACAAGGTTGGTCCCACACATCTTGGGACATGATAAATAGCAATCCTATAATGCTCTGTAACTAAAAGGCTAAAAAAACACCCATGCCATCCCAATATAATTATTTGATAGGGACCATCCATAACACTAAGGAGTGGGTTTGCACTAGGAATCCCACAATTGTGGCTACATGCGAGGATATCTATAGGATTAGCATCCTTCAAAATCTTGCCAATAGTGGAGGTATTCCACCTTTCAATATAGTGTGTTTCATATAGAAATAATTATAGAGTTACTATCATAACAATTGTAATATAAGACATGACTATTATCACCTAATTTTCTAACATCATCCCTCTAGAAAGATATACCAAGGCTCCTATCCCAAATTTTGATGCTTTACTCTTTCAATCTTTACCTTTATATGCATGTTAAGTTTGGGTTATTAAATCTACTAGGTTGAAAAAATTATTCTTAAATTATAAACATGAATCCTTAAACATATGGCATATTAATATTTTTACAAGTTGTCTTATTATTACCATTCCTATTGCCTCACACATACCATAACACTTTTAATACTAAGACTTGAATCACCTACAGAAAGCTACTCTCAAATCTCATTGGGAACTTTTCTTACCCTAAATATTAGGGATATAAATAGTACAATGATTCCCATTGTGGATAATAGCAATAATCATATCCTTTATATTATTCTTACTTTACCCCATAAATTTAACATGGTAATAACGACATAGTTTTTACTTAGTAGTTTAAACTTGCTATTTTGCTGGTTCAATGTTACATCACCTCACGCATAATCTTCCATTTTTTGTTAACCAACATGTACCTTCCATACCAAAGGTATTCATTGAATTTCATCATTATGCTAAGGTTGTATCAACAAGCGATCAAGTTTACTCACGAAATTTAAATTTGGATTCATACACGAGGGCTTAATTGACATAACTTTATTTTGAAACTGCTTTGTAGAAATTGATTTCTTATATATCTATAAGAGCATAAATATGTTTAATAACATATATAGTTTTGGATTGCTTTCTTATCAAGATATAAATTGATCTTTAAGGAGTTGCACTAATTCAAAGACTAAAATTGAGCTTATGAGCATTCGAAGTTATACCTAAATAAGTCTTAACAATGAACTTAGATATGAGATCACCAAAGATGTCATTAAAATTCTCTCATTACTATATTAAAATTTCACTTATTTACTTATTCCAACATAGTCCAATTTTTGATATAATAGGTTCAACCACTCAATAGTTTTAGTACCTAATTAATAAATCAATCATTGACTAAAGAAGTTAGCCTCAAGAACTAAATTAACCTCAAGAGGTAGTTCATGACTACATTAACTATATACTAGATTACTAGACTAATATTATTTCCCCTTCAATTTTAATCGACTTAATATCATAAAAAAATGATGCCGCACCTCTTATATATGTATTTACAATAATGCTTCCCAAAATAAAAGAGTAACCTAAGGTCTTATTTGCTAAAACTTAATACTAATGATTCATTAGAGCCTTTAGAACTTGATCTAAAGCTTTAGCTAACTTTATAATGTGTTCTTAAGGTAGCTCTCTTTTTATTACATTTTTAATAAATAATTTCAATATTTATAATAAATTATTCTAAAATATACTATGAGGAATTACCAAAAAACATTAATGTATTTGATGGTCTCTAATTAAAATTCATAATTAGCATGACCATCTCGAAGAAATTAATTTAAGTATCAAATCAAAATATAGAAAGTTAAAACTTAACCTCTTAACTACAATTATATATCTTTCCTTAAAGAAACACAATAATCATACCATCTTTAATAAGAAACTAATAAGATTTAAACCATTTTATCTAGGAGATTCAAAATTTTTTACTAGAAAATATAGGGAGTTAATAGATTGCTAATTATAGTTTTCGTCACCATTGTTATTGCAAAGATATATTTGACTACCATAATATGATATGTTAATATGTTCTTAAGATAGTTGTTTTACTAGAGTATTTACCTTTTACAATACTAATTGAGTAAATTTGATATTGCCATATATTATTTGAAAAAAATTACATTTCTTATTGTGAGCATTAATTAATGATAGACAATAGCATGAACTTTAATATTAACTTTGATATTTTTGACTTTTTACTTTGGAGCTATAATTAGACCTTTGTTAGGTTCCTACTGATATCATTGTATTTTTTTAATTATTTTGTCTTAGCATGAAGTTTTATTATTTTTGTTTTA
Source organism: Cupressus sempervirens (assembly GCA_028749045.1). NCBI lineage: Eukaryota > Viridiplantae > Streptophyta > Pinopsida > Cupressales > Cupressaceae > Cupressus > Cupressus sempervirens. The sequence continues at coordinate 102,628,838 of CM053783.1, forward strand.
TTTCATTAAGCAAGTTTTTCTTTACATAGTTTAAATTTTTATTTTTATTTAATACTATATTACATTAATTAAATAATTAACTAAATATAATATTCTCTTAAGCACAACTCCAATTAAAACAAATCTACATATAATAAACCCCTTACTATGATTTAGATATCAATATAATAATTCCAAAAATAATGATAGGTTAAAATTTATATAGTACTTAGTTTAATGATACTTTACTTTCGATTTCAAATGTCTAAATTTTTCTTAAATAACTTTTCATATACTAACTTCACCCTAACATTCTTTTTCATGGAGTTAACATTCTAAAAACTCCCATCAACACTATGGTATATGTAGGATCATGGTGTGCCAAAAAGTGGTGATATGAAAAAGTAGTAGTTTTAAAATGTCTAAAAAATGTTTTAAGATCCATTCTGACTTTTTGCCCACCCATCCTGATACCAAAGAAAAAACTAATACCATACCTTTTTGGGTACCTGATCCCATATCCCCATATCAGGTGTTCAATATTATTGAGTACTTGATATGGGATTGGATACCCAAAACTTGTGACCACAAAATAAATAAAAAACCTAAGCACTATTTTACCATTGTGAACTCACTATTTTCACCATGTTTTCTAAAAATTAGGCCCCCATTTCACATATCTGATTTGAGATTGGGTATAGGATCAAGGGAAATCAATCCATAATTAGTAAGTAAATGTTTTTTGATTATTTTCACTAAATTATATTTAAAATTAGGTTTTTTTAATAGAAATCACTATTTTTTCATTTTAACTATAAACTATCAATACAATTAATAATTTTTGGATTCATTGCAATTTAATAGGCAAGGCTGACCCAAATGATGGTGATAACATTGAGCCATGAATAATGTTCCTTGAAATCCTTCGTTAAATGTTCCACAACCCCGTCAAAATCCTCAGCCTCCATGAAATGATCCACTACCCCCTCAAAAACCTCATCAAATTAAAGATTTGATACAAGAAACTCTTACCAAACTAAGGGATTTTCAAGCCACATATAACAATATACCTACATTGGCTTCCATGTTAAACACCATAGTGGATAATATTCAAACACTTACCAATTAACAAAATGCTACTCTTCACTAGCATGAGAAAATGCATGCCATATTTGATGACAATTTGGACTATGATGAGGTTGCGGCCTTAAACACAACCAAAGATGATATAGTTAACCTTTTTATGAACCCAAAAATTGGTAAAACAATAGGATACACAAAACCCAAATTATTAATTAAATGGTGCACAAATGAGGCTATGTGAGCAAACTTTTGGGATTGCTGGTGGATTTTTTTGACAAAGCACCACACAAAAATTTAGAGCTCCCATTCTATTTCATTAAAAAATTGTATGCTGAATTTGTATTAGGCCTCAAGGTGAACTACTAGAGAATGAGTCCCAACATGGGTGTAGGAGGAGGAGCTCCCCATGATAGACCCTTTGCCCAGTGGAACAAAGTTCACACTTTTGGTGCCCCCCACTAATGTCTCCCCCCCTCCTCCAGTGCAAAATCATGATATCATTGCAGAGGCTAGCTCTTAGACTATTAGAGCCATCCAAAGATTGAGTAGCCTATTGATCTCCCAGACTAGGCTAATGTTTCCTCCTTGTGTTGATGAACCTAGTATGATTTCATCATTGACAAGTACATCACATGTTTGTGTTCCCCATATTTGCATAATGTGCAAGAATCTTTATCTGGATGCCATTTTGAGTATTAGTTTCTATTTGTGCAAAGCCATTGACTCCTTCTATGTTAGTAAGTGAATACACTTTTTTCTATGACATATTTGATTTAAAGTTAATCTTTATAGTAGAATAATTTTAACACATATCGACTTATACATATATGTGTTCTTCATTCATGTTTATTTGTTGATTGAGGAGGAGTTCATATAGGTTGATGATGTCACACTCTCAAGTATTTCATTTGGCCTTGAGAAATCTACGATACATTATGTTGTGTTCTCATTTCTTTTCTATTTGGTCTTGGAACATACATGGCTTCTAATCTTTCTTTTCTCTTACATGTATCACTTGTCAGTGGGGGATAGAGTGTGAGGGGTGAGCCACAATGCATTGACAAGGGAAAGGTAATTAGATGGTTTTGAAGTGATTAAATATTTATTCATACTTGTATCTTGTGTGTGCAAATGAAATTTAATTACATTATTTATTGTATAGGGTGTGGCCACTAGTGACAAGTTTAGGAATATTTGACATCATAGACCCTTTGGCATTTCCATTCATAGTGAAAGCCACATCGTATGTATATATATATCATTTATTTTTTATTTTCCTTATTTTCATAAATATTTTCAAAATTTATTTCCATGATATTAACAACTAGGCTTTTGTATCTCATAAGAAACACCTAGTGCCCAGGAGGCTGATGTCAGAGTTATGTATCTTTGCTAACACAACTAATTCTTGATGCAAAAGAGGGGTTGACAGAGATAAGTTTTAGTTTGAATTCTTGATTATATGTTATAAATTTAGTAAGAAATCAATTATAATGTTATAGTTTAAATTCTAAATCCACATCACAACCATACTTGAACATATACAGGCCACAACCAACAAGGTTCAAGTATTTCCGAGGGCATATGAGAGGACTCTTGACCCCGCAATAGGTTAATGAGAGTAAATGATGAAAGTTTGAAACTATGAATTTTTATTAAAAAATTATTATTATGCATTTGAGTAATTTAATGTTACATATGTAGAATCCTATAAATTTAGTAGACTACATATGTAGAATCGTATCAATTTAGTAGACTAACTTTGTGATTTCCTTTTTTGTTTATGTAGGAGGCATCCGATTCACATAGTACAACAAAGAGGTTGCATTTGAATGATCCAATTGAAACATAGGATTGTATAGTTGTCATTGGATGTGTCATGAGACATTTTGAGATGACATATGCCACATTGTATACATAAACTTTGATATTATACACATTTCAATGGCATGATCAACTACATTTTGTATATGGATCTATGTATTTTGATATATATTTGCATAATTTATCTATGGATACATGTATTTTGATATCTATTTTGTCATTTATGTGCACATGGATATACATTTTAATTTATTATAATATTGTTCAATTTATTGTGCATCATGTGTATTGTTCATGTTTATGGAACATTATTCATTTTAAACATGTTTTGTTATATTCAATTTAGTTGTACTAATTTCTGAAGCACATTTTATGAACCTTTAGTATCAAATTTTAATGCAATGTTAAATTTGAAATTATGTTATGTGTTTAATTTGAAATGATGTCTATAGTCCCTTAAGATGTCTACAATTAGTCAAATCCACAACCAATTTCATCTTAGGAGCCCATCTTTAGTTTTAAGGAATAATTTGGTATGGGATGGTTGTGAACATTGGAGGCTCTCTGTGGTTGGAATAGGGGTGTTAGTAGGGTTGAATCACCCATCCAAAGCTAACAACACCAACAATTTTATGTCACAATCAACAGCTTTGCAGTTCCATAGTGATGCACCAATGAACTGAGGTACACTATAAGTTTTCACATCAGGTGAGATTGCTATACCAAATCCAAATGGAACATGATCTCTCTAAACTAAGAGAGGTTATTGTATACCTCAACATTACCCTCAAAATATTGATCTCCAAACACACTTGGATCATCTTAGGGATGTTGTAGTGCCTCTCATGTTTGCAGTCTAGACTTTATTTATTTTGATTTGAGAGATACTAGATACTCATATTATTGTAGTGTTTGAGATGACTTGAGGGTCATATGTTATACTTTGATTTTAGTATCATACATGTTGTACTACTATGCCATTCAGTTTATCATATTTACATGTTGATGCTATTTTGAGATGATAGTAGGTTTACGATGATATCTAGTTATCTGGTATTTGGAGATAACTCTAATCCTGTTATGTGATTGATTTTATGCTATGGATATTTACTCCATTCTTGTGTCATTATGCTTTGTGTGAATGTGAGTGATGTAAATGGATTATTTAAGTATAATTGAATAAATGGTTAAATTAGTTATTCAATGCATTTATTGCTTCAACTATGCTATTATATGCAATTGCACTTGATTATGTGTTTTAGTGTACATGAGTTATATCCTTGGCAGTGGCACATGGAGTTAGTGATTCAACTATTCATATTTTACCAATGTCATCCTTGTATGGTCAACGTATCCTTAATTAATTGTTTAAATTAAACCTTTTGGTGATTATTAAATCCAAACTCATTTGCATTATGTGATTAGACCAATGAGTGTGTCTGTGAATTTAGAAGTTCTCATTGTCGTGAAAGTTATTAAAGAAATTTCTATGATTTTGGGTTTTTGGGCTTTAAATTTTATTGAATTTGATTTCTAGTAGCTTTTCCATAGATGAATTCCTATTTCTAGGAATAGCCTATTTTCTTTTGGGTTGATTCAGAGTCTAGCTAGTCTAATTGGCTATTTTCCCTAATTGATTATTTACTCAAAAAGTGAATAAGTATGGAAAGAGGAATTTAATTCCCCACTTCTCACTTTTTCAAAACACAAATTTGAGAACTTTCTTGAGAATCCTCTTCTAGAGGAACACATTTTTTTTTGTGAGAGCTATGGGCATGGGATCTTTGCGAGGTTAGTCTCATTGGATCTGGCTTGGGTAGACCTTGTTTTGTTGAGATTCTGATAGTTTCAATGGGCAATTTATTTTACTTTGTTGTTTCCCATTTCAACACCTTTTACTATCACGTAGGGCTCTCCCATTTTCTTACTTTAGCTCAAATTTTGTATTTTTTTTTGGTAGCCATTTGTTTGGAGGCTGAGAACTAGTGTTCCCCTTCATTTCTAATTGTTGGTTCTACCTGTTTTGTCAAGTATGAACATTTTCCTTGTTTTTGAGATGAGGGTTTGGGGTTTCATGCCATTATGCTAGCCATTTTTCATACGGTGTCCAAATCAAAATTTTATTTGATTTTTGAGGCATTTTTGCCCAAAGATCAGATGTGTTTTAATTTCAAATTTTTTTAGTTTTTGGGGTTTTTACCTTATTTTGTGTGCTACCCTATTTTCTCGAGTTTTCTTGGCATGAGTTTGGTTGTGGATCTAGATCATCCATTTGGATGTCAATTTGACCATTATGTCACTTTTATGTTGCATTGGGATGCATGCCGCATCCATCCTCCTAAGTCTATTTTTGGTCGAGTGATTTTTTACATTGTGTTCTCATCCAGTCGTTATGTTATGATCCTCATGATGGTGATGCACCACACACGAGTATATACACGTACATTTGTTGGGTGACTTGTGAGGCCTGCTCTTCAATGGTACTTCTAGAAGTTATGATCATTAGATTTGGGTTGGGAATATGCATGCCTATAGGCACTTGTCATCTGATAAGCATGGGAAGGGTAGCATAAGGAGGGGGCTTCTTTTCCAAAAACTAGTGTCTATTTCCTAAGGGTTGGCACAAAAAAGTTTTAATCAAGTGATAACTAAAGAAAATATTGGGTGGTAGTAAAACTTAAGATAATAAAAATTATGTGCAACAACCTTCCATTGGGGAGTTGATCTACATAGTCTGAGATTGGGATTTTGGATGCCAAGAAACTCTCTATGATGTCAACCCCTACTTAGCAGCCCATTGAGTGTTGACTAGGACCTGTAGTTTGTGCATGCTCTCTGATCTTAGTTTCAATCATCATACTATCTCAAGTGAGTGTTAGCTATGGACATTTTCTTTATGCATTTTTGTAGTTGGATCATTAAACTGGCTCAGATGCCGGAACAAGCTCTTGATTCGCTCCTATAGTTTTTGGTGGATCAACGAGCTTACTGGCCCTACTATCTATAGGCAACTGGCTCGACAAGATCAGCACAGTGGGAGTGGACCTATGGGTTTCATGTGGTTGCATGGAATATCTACCTTCACCACTTTTGGGGAGCAATGTACAAAGATGATCTTCTAACCTAGTGCGATCATTACTGGATGTTTTCACTTGGTACTGCAAATTCTAGTGTATGATTTCTTTTGAGTTATGCTTTCATTGAAATTCTCATATATCATGTTTAGATGTAATGCAGGAGCATCCTGGGTGTAAAGGCAATCTTGCATCACCCAAAAAATATTTTATTTTCAACCTTTTCTATTTTAATAAGGACTAGTAGACATGGTGGTTAGTATTTATGGGAACTTGCTATTTTTAGTAAGTTAGTCATACAAGCTCAAAATTTTCTCATTTTCTTCAGGAAGTTTCATTTTAGAGATATAAGCCTACCATAAAAATATCATTTCTCTGTCTTAAGTATCAGAGAAGTTATTGCAGATTTTCGATGGAAAAATTTGCAAAAAAATCTTCAGGCTCACTATTGGACGCCTTAGAGTGCTTGGATGAAGTCTAAAAACTTGATAAAAGGGTGCTAGCACCATTCCAAGCTTGTAGATATGGAGCTGGTGTTTCTGAAAAGTGGTTATAATAGCCAATTGAAGCAACAGTTCATGAGTTATGGCCTTCAGAAGTTGGGCTACTAAAATTTCTAAAATAATTTTTCAAAGATGTATTTGGCCAAGTCTATATGTATTGTTAAGGTTTGTTAGCCCTAGATATTAAGTTTGAGCATCTAGAACCTTCTTGAGCAGCATAAAACTGCCTATTTTGAGAAAGGCCCAAACATTGTCTAGGGAGCTTTGGGTGATAGTTCATAGCATTGTCTTGCAAATTACTGTAATGAAGGCACCCATTTGGGTTAGCATATTGTAATTGAGAATTTTGTAATTCCACATTTGTGACAATAATAAGAAGTTCACATTTTGTTCTCGCATTTGCTGTTGTTTCTTTGTTTCTGTTATGAGTTTATGCTATTAAGGGGAGTCCCCTACATCAAGATGATGTTAGTATAAACACATTTCCTTATTATGATTTTTAGCATATGACTTTATGATGCTATCTTCTTGTTGGAGTATCTATTTATTATGGTTTAGCATGTTAAATTTCCTATTCTTATGATGTTATTACACTTTAGTAGTGACATCCTTATAAGATAGCTCCAACTATCTAGTTGGCAGTTTGGGATGTTATGCATGGGGGATGGCTAGGATCTTCAAGGTCTCATGATTCTATTATGGTTGGGAGGAACCACACACTTAGCTCATTATTTTAGTTCATTGCAATGTTGCTTCAGTACACTATTATGTTGCTTTTAGTTATTTACCTTAACTACTTTGATAGATGTTTAGATTCAGTATTCATCTTTCTATCTTTCAGTTATTGTTTGAGTGTCCTTGTCTTGGAATGTGGATTTGGTACTACTTGATGCAGAGGAACTTTATTTCTTATCATTTTACCTTTTTATCTTTTGGCATGCTATTTTGGATTCTCATGCAAAATTGTACATTCTTGTGCAAGAATTCAAAAGCTCGTGCTAGGTTTTCTCATGTGGCTTTTGGAACTTTCTCATGCAAAACCCCACACTGGTTTTGGGTATTTTGGATTTTGGTCCAAGTAGTTCCTCACACCATTTGGTGCACTTCCTCATGTGAAAGGCATGTTCTTGTCTATCTTGTTGCACATCCTCACGTGAGATTTAAGTTTTCTACTAGTCCTCATGCGAAAAATAGGGGGCTTCTCCACTAGTTTTTTGGGCATCAATTTCTGGTGTTTTAAGTACCCTTTGGGTTTACTTAATTTTCCATGATTTAACAGATCATAGATTATTTGTGTTGTTTTCATCTTGGGTTTCCATTTTCTATTTGTGTGTTAGTTAGTTTGGGTAGTGGTATTTGGATATTTGTTGGTCATCGGGATTGTGGTTAAGTCTTCCATTGTGATCTTTGTGATCACTGTATGACATTGTTGTGTATACTCATACTTGTAAATTTTTTGTTATCTTGGCTTATATTTATCCTTGTTTCTAAGAATCTCCATGTGGGGCATTACATCTATTATTAGAGCCCATGTTGCAAGATTGGGATCTCTATGTTATGCTTCCACTATGGTCTTGTTTCCTGTATATGTATTGTTAGTTACTAGTTATTATTTTCATATCTTGCTATGACTCTTATGCTTATGACTCATTGTTTTGACCTTTCCTTGTTGCTTCCATAGTGATGCCTCCTACACATAGACTTGGTGGTCAGGGTGGTACCCATAGCAATAACTATGAAGAAGAACACCAGGAAGAGGAACATCACAATGGAAGAGGATAACAAGGTAATAACAATCAAGGTGGCATTGAGGTACTATTACTAGTGCTTTTGGAGATTCTTTGTTGGTTGGGACCTCATGTAGAGGAATGCCAACATGATCATAATAAAGAAGAGGGATCTCATCATGGAGATTCCCATCAGTTAGAGCATAGAGAGGAGGAACGTGAACATGCGTGTTCTCATACTCCATCGAGTGGCTGAGGGCACCATTGAGGTGGTAGGGATTACAACAGTGAAGATTCTATCCATTTGGATATCATGAAATCTCTTTAAAAATTCAAATTGCTATCGTATGATGGTAAGGGAGGTGGCCTCAAGGAGGAAACCTAGTTATTGGACATGGAGCATCACTTCACCACATACCCATATTCAACCAATGTGAAGGCATATTGTGTGATTATGTAGTTGAGGGACCACACATCCATATGGTGGGATATTGAGGGGCAAAAGCTCCATGTCAATGTGATAAATATCACTTGTGAAATCTTTGAGGAGAGGTTCCAAGAGAGATTTTTATCTCCCCAATTCATGTTGATGAGCTCCACAAGATCAGACAAGGTAACATGATAGTGGACCAGTACAAAATTTGGCTCTTTGAGCTTAGGCAGTACTCATGCTATAACCATGATGATTTACTCTAGGTTCATCATTTCATTCGAGGCCTTAAGGATGCCCTTATTGGAGAAGTCTATATGCATCAATCTAGGACTCTTTTTCTCCCTATTAAGAAGGAACATATTGTAGAGGAAAATTGGGCTAGAGGTTTTAGTGGAAAATCTAGTTCTCAGAACCAAAGTGCAAATAATTTAGGATAGCATGCACAATTTACCTAGTCCTTAAGGAAAGGTCAAAGCCAATCAACACCCTCTCAAGGTGGGTTTTGTTGTAACTAATAAAAGGGGTATTGGACTAAAAATGGATAAAATTTTGGTACTTCAAGGAAGAAGGGAGATAACCAAAGTTAAGAGTAGAAATCTCAATATGATTGACCTCCTCAAAGAGGTCAACAAAACTCTAGTAGGGGTAGTGAACCATATCTTAGCACTACTCAAGGTGGCCATAGAACAAGTTCTAGCTTTGCAAGAAACTATTATTCTTATGGTTAGCCTGACCACATATCTTTTGAGTGTTCTATTAGACCATCTACTAAACCTAGTAAGGGTGCAACTAGATATGAGCCTATAATGGAGATGTTGGAAGGAGTCATTGAGTGTTTGTAGTGGTTGATAACTATCAAACTAAACAACAAGGTATAGTATTCAAGGCTATAGGTACGTTACATGGAATTTTGTCTTCAATTTTTTTGATTTTGGTGCTTTAGACTCTTTCATTTCACCATCTCTAGTTCAATGATGTGGGCTAGTGGTAGTAAGTTAGGTTGATAGGTGGCAGATTGAGTTAGCCATGGGTTCCAAAGTGGTTGTAGATTCATTTGTTAGAGGTTATAATTTGAATTTGGGAACCTTCACCACTATAGTGGATCTTTCTATCCTACCTTTGGTATCACATGACATTGTGTTGGGCATGGATTGGTTAGCTTCCCATCAGGTGAATATAGATTTCCACCATAAGTTAGTATAGAGTGTTGATGACATAGGTGGGTAGGTGGAAATTTTAGGAGTTTAGAGACTAGTCTCACTTCAAATGATCTTAGCTAATCAACTAAAGTGGAGCATGTGGAAGGGTTGTCAATTGTTTCTTATTTCTGTCAATGATCTTGAGGAAGCTGGGAGTTGTATAGTGACACTTGATGATCACCTGCTTATTCATGAGTATGCAAATGTGTTTCTTGATGAGATACCTAGTATGGCACTGCAATGTGGCATTGATTTTTAGATTGAGCTTGTACCAGGAGCGAAGCTAATTTCATGAGCTCATTACTACATGACAACTCATGGGTTGAGTGAGCTTAGATTATAGTTGGAGGAATTGTTGGCTAAGGGCCAAATTTATCTTAGTATATCCTTGTGGGGTGCACCAATCATCTTCGTAAAGAAGAAGGATGGATCTTGAAATTTGTGCATTGACTATTGACAGCTAAATAATGTGATGGTGAAGAACCAATATCCTTTGCTAAGGATAGATGACTTGTTCAATCAGATGAAGGAAGCATATTTTTCTTAAAGATTGATCTAAAGTCAAGATACCATCAATTTCATATCCAATAGGTTGACATTCATCAAATAACTTTTCATATATGGTATGGGCATTATGAGTTCACGATTGTACCCTTTGGGTTAACCAATGCACCATTGGTGTTTATGAGTTTGATGAATGGAGTATTTCACACTTACCTCAATTAGTGTGTTATTGTATTCTTGGATGACATAATGGTCTATTTGAAGATTGTAGAGGAGCATGAAGTCCATTTATGTTAGGTGTTATAGTGCTTGAGAGACCATCAGTTGTATGACAACTTGAGTAAGTGTGGATTCTTCAAGTCAAAGGTGAAGTATTTGGGTCATATCATCACTGGTGATGGAATTATAGTGGATCTAGAGAAAAATTGTGTTATCATGGATTCGCCAGTACCTAGTAATGTTTCTAAAGTTTCTAGTTTCATGGGATTGATGGGTTACTACCACCACATCATGAAATTTTTTTCACGAGCAGCTCATCCTATTACTTCTCTTTAGTGGAAAGGGAAGAAATATATTTGGTCAAACTAGTGCGAGGCAAAATTTAATGCTCTTAAGGAGTGTTTGATGAGTGCACCAATCCTTGTAGTGCCTAATCCTATAGGTGATTTCATGGTTTGCATAGATGCTTCGTTGGAAGGCATGGGTGTGGTGTTGATGCAAGAGGGTTGAGTGATCATATGAGTCTAAGAAAATCAAGGACCATGAGCTCAACTACTTAACCATGATTTAGAACTTGTAGTCATAGTCCACGCTCTAGTTCATTGGAGGCATTTCCTTTTGGGACATAGGTTTGAGTTGCATAGTGATCATAAGAGCTTGTAGTATATCTTTATTCAGCCAAACCTAAATGCACAAAAATGTTACTAGATGGAGTTCTTGTATGAGTATGACTTTTGATTTTGATTACATTAAAGGGAAGGAGAATGTCATCATGGATGCCCTAAGTAGGGGGCAACATAAGGTATCCATGTTGCCATTGGTAGTGGACTTGTGAGGCTGTATCTAGGAGGCTTTGCCTAGTGAGACTTGGTATCAGGAGGTGAGGCTAGAGATTGAGTCTGGACATACTCTTGAGAGGAGATTGTTTGGATACTTTCTTGAGTTTGATGGACTACTGCAACACTTGGGGAACATCTTTGTACCCATTTTGGGTGATCTTAGTGCCTTGATTTTGTCAGAAGCACATTGTGCACTATATTCCACACATCCTGGTGTCAAGAAGATGCATGTTGATCTTAAGAAGCTATAATTTTGGGTAGGGATGAGATACAAAATTGCTAATTTTGTTGCTTGATGTCTTGAGTTCCAAAGAGTGAAGGTAGAGCATTAACATTCAGTGGGTCTTTTGTAGCCACATACCATTCTAGAGTAGAAGTGGGATACAATATCTATTGATTTTATCACATGATTGCCTATGTCATTATGATGACATGATTATATCATGGTGATAGTGGATAGGTTATCCAAGGTAGAATTTTTTTCACCCATGAGAGCATCCTACACAACTTCATTTGTAGCACATGCTTTCTTGGAGGTTATTGTTCGTTTGCATGAGATCCCTCATCAGATTATTTTAGATAGAGATCCAATATTTACTTCTACATTGTAGGAATCTCTTTAACATGCTTTGGGCATGAAACTTTATTTTAGTTTGGCTTATCACCAAGGGATTGATGGTTAAACTGAGAGAGTGAATAAGGTTCTAGAGGATATACTTTTCATGTATGTGATGGGTAGGTAGGTGAAGTGGGAGGACTATTTATACCTTGTTGAGTTTGCATACAAAAATGAGTATCATAGTTCTCTTGGCATGTTAGCCTTTCAGGCCTTGTATAGTAGACCGTGATGTACCCCTTTGTGTTCAAATTATTTAGAGGACTGAGTTATTTTGTGTCTAGAGATGCTTTAGGATATGAAGCAATAGTTTTTAATATTATGGAGCATTTAGTTACTACTCAGGATAGGTAGGAGAAGTATGTAGATGCCCATAGGTTGGATCAACACTTTTCTGTTGGTGATAGGGTGTTTTTGAGAGTGTGGCTAAGGAAGAGCCCCATCTTTTATGGGAAAGGCTCTAAGTTGGTGCCATGTTTTTTCAGACCAATTGAGATCCTTGAGAGGATTGGTAATGTTTCTTATCAACTAGCTTTGCCACCTAGCCTATTGCACATCCATGATGTCTTTCATGTTTATGTTTGGAGGTAGTATATTTTGATGTGACCCATGTTCTTGATTGACATGCATTGTAGGTAGTGGACATGCAACTTACTTTGGAGCCCATTTGTATCCTACCATACTAAAGGTTGACCTTGCTAGGTCAGACATTGAGAAGGTAAGGGTCCAATGGGACCCAAGTGATGAGACCTCTGGGACTTGGAAAGATGCTACACAATTGAGGGGATTGTACCCCTATCTGTTTGTTGGCTTCTAGGAGTAAGCCTATGCTAGTGGGGTAGTATGTAGTGCCTCTTGTGTTTGCAATTTGTACCTTGTTTATTTTGATTCGAGAGATACTTGATACTCATATTATTGTAGTATCATAGATGTTGTACTATTATGCTGTTCAATTTATCATATTTTCATGTTGATGCTATTTTGAGATGACAATAGGTTTATGATGATATATGGTTATTTGGTACTTGGACATATCTCTAATCTTGTTATGTGGCTGATTTTATGCTATGGATATTTACTCCGTTCTTGTGTCATTATGCTTTGTGCAAATGTGAGTGATGTAAATGGATTATTCAAGTATAATTGAATAAATGGTTAAATTAGTTAATCAATGCATTTATTGCTTTGACTATGTTATTATATGCAATTACACTTGATCATGTGTTTTAGTGTGCAAGAATTATATCCTTGGTAGTGGCACATGGAGCTAGTGATTTAGCTATTCATATTTTACCAATGTAGTCCCTATATGGTTGAACTATCCTTAATTAATTGTTTAAATTAAACCTTTCAATGCTTATTATATCCAAAGTCATCTACATTATGTGATTATACTAGTGAGTGTGTGTGTATTTAGAGATTCACATTATCGTGAAAGTTCTTAAGGAAATTTTTGTGATTTTGGGTTTTTGGGCTTTAAATTTTATTAAATTTAATTTCTTGACAACTTTGTCATAGATGAATTCCTATTTCAAGCAATAACATATTTTTGTTTGGATTGATTTAGAGTCTAACTAGTGTAACTGGCTATTTTCCTTAATTGAATAAAAGTGAATAAGTATGGAAAGAGGAATTCAATTCCTCACTTCTCACTTTTGCAAAACAAAAATTTCAGAGCTTTCTTGAGAATCCTCCTATAGAGGAACACATTTATATTTGTTCTAAGAGATGTGGGTATGTGATCTTCATGAGGTCAATCTCATTGGATCCATCTTGTGTAGAGCTTTCTTTGCCAAGATTCTGACAGTCTCAATGGGAGATTTATTTTACTTTGTTGTTTCCCATTTCAGCCCCTTTTTCTATTAGGTAGGGCTCTCCCATTTTCTTACTTTAGCTTAAATTATATATATCTTTTTGGTAGCCATTTTTTTGGAGGCTGAGAATTGGTGTTCCCCTCCATTTCTATTTGTTGGTTTTGAACGGATGGTCATGTACGAACATTTTCCCTATTTTCGAGATGAGGGTTTGGGGTTTTGCATTGTTATACTGGCCATTTTTGTATAAGGTATTCAAACCCAAATTTTATTGGATTTTTGAGGATTTTGTGCCCTAAGACAAAATGGGTTTTAATTTTGAAGTTTTCTAGTTTTTGGGGTTTTTACCTCGCTTTATGTGCCACCTGCTGGTGTTTTAAAACTACTGAATCAACACAATATTCAATACCAAAATAATAACACTCATATAACCTAAGGATTAGCGAATTCCCATTAACAATCACATAAGTAAACCATTTTGGACCCAACTTAACAAAACCAAGGATGGTTTCCTACTCTTTAGGCTCTGCAAAACCAAGGTGGGTGTACCTAGGGGATAATTCACCAAGATATTGCTGCATGAGACTTAATTTAGTTTCATTTTGATTTTCATCCTCTATCCCTATCACATGTGCACTTTATCCATTTTTTGATATTCTCTAATTCATATATATCCCTCCTAAGTAGATTTGGTCCTATTTCTCCTTAAGTTTACAATTACTTCTAGGAATAGTAGCTACCTAATATCCAGAAGTAAAATATGAATGAGTGCTGACCAACACTATAACTCTAAAATAAATGGAACAAGAATGATTTGAAATTTGAAATGTTTGGACATGTAGCAGCTGAAATTACTCTCTAACACCTCTAATTTATACGACCAGTGCTTTATCCATAGGGGCAAAGAGTCAACTATTAGCAAGAGATCTTGTTCAATTAACTTGTAATTGAATTTATCAACTATAATCACCTATTTCCATTCTTATGAGATATCTTTTTAATAAACTGATTAATTATATTTATCTACTGAAGCATTTACATAATCCCTTAAATTAAAAGCAATAATAAACCAATATACAACCTGTCCAGACTGCATTCAACCAAATTAACCTTATTCAAATGATCTCAAAATTAATAAACTCATGAAATGGAGATAGAAAATAGTGACAAATATCTAGCGTAAATACCCTTTTGTATTATCCTTTTGTTGACTAATACTAGAACTAATAGAGACTCCATGAAGAACCCATGAATTCATGCTGATACTATCATTTCTATTTGTCATTAGAAAGGTACATTACTAGAATTAAACTCAAGAACAACTACACATGAATAGATCAACTGTACTATTTCTTAACATTCCCAAAAAAATACATCAGAATTCAGACCCTCACATTGTCTTGAAAACTAATTTATATAGGCATGAGTTGCAACAAGCAAAGGGCAAATGTGATTGACAAGTGTCCTTCCAAACCAGAAACAAAATTAGTTAACAAGAGACAAAACAATGTGTAAGAGAATGCCAAGAGCATCAAAATATTCACTAGCAGGCCCACTTATGTCACATTGTTACAAAATATCAACTTGGTTTGCCACCACTATTCTGGATCTTTGGAATATGTAGCTATTAAACTAGCCAATGATGAGTCATCATCTATTGATTCTAAATCAATTTTTACCGTTGTATTTTCACTATTTTCACCTTGGATGGACAACATTACTTTTACCCTTGATTGTTTCTCTGTCACATCCTCATCCTAGGCTTCTATAGCTACAACTAGAGCTAATTGGTGACCTTCACCTTCTTCAATTTTTAGATCTCATGCTAATGTTTCAATAATCTGCACCTTGTCATCTTGTATTTCATCTTCATCTATTCCAACTTCCTTAAACTGCTCATTAGAAGCAATATCTGCCACCCATGTGTCAAATACTATATCATCTGGCTAGTTGAATTGCAAAATATCATTCTATCTTTTGAGCACATACTCATCCTCATTATCAATAGTAACAAAATCCTATTTCAAAGAATCAAAGAATAATTGAACCTTTACCAACTCTTCAGTTGAAGTGGCCCACCAAGCATGTCCTTTTTCATTTATGATTTTATTCATCCTTAAATAGAAAAAATCATCTAATTTTTTGGTCCACTCATATTTTCTTTTCAATTTATTCTTCTTGTCTATAGCATGAGGAAACAAATCAAATTTTAGGCTCTTGTACTTACTCAAGTAGCCCACTATTATTCTTTGCAAACAAACCCTCCTATTATCAAAATTTGGTAGATCAGTGAAAATTTCATAAATCCTTTCAATTTGGTCATGGGATGACCTTATTACTAAATAGCATAAAAATGTCACCTCTTTTCTTCTCCTTTTCTTCCCCCACTTATTCATAATAGGCTTTAAAGCCTCATCTTTTGCTTTCACCTCTTCCCAAATGTTTACTACCCTTACTAACTGATCATAAAACAAAGACCACTCAATTTTGTCTGTAAGGTAGATGAGAGATTTTCTTAATTTATCTTCATATTGTATATTTAGCTCCACATGTAAGGCCCACAACTTGCTTTTTTCTTCTTCAAAATCTTTAGCCGTATAATATTCTAGCCTTCAGGGTGTGTCTGGTATTTCTACAAGGGGGGTGGATTTGAAAGGTTCCACTGGAGGATGAGGGTATGTTATTCTCGACCTTGTGGACCTTCCCATTAGCCTATTCTCAAGCTCAATTCTCTTTTTTACTTCCTTATTGTAGGCCTAAAGAATTGTTTCATATTCACTTTGTAGTTCAAACATGGCCTGTTCTTCCTTCTTACCAATAGCCAAAAGAAATTGGGATGAATCCACATTCCAATGTGCTACTTGCACATGTGATGTGTCAGCAACTCTCCTTAAAATTATACTTCCCATCAATCTAGACTCATCTGGTTGTGATGATGTGACTCTAGATCCTCTTCTTAATGACCAACTAACCAATGCGGCCTGATCTTCACTAAATGCAGTGCCTTGGAAATCTTTTTTACTTTGATCTTGCAAATTCACTTATTTGAAATAGAATTGAAAACTAAGGCATCAATAATGTCCCAATTTGGTAACAATAAAATGTTCGATGCCCTCACCATTTTCCTTCCCTCCTTAGTGCTTATATTCTAAAACTTTTTTTTATCATTTCTTCTTTTATTTGGCTTTGGATGGAGGCTTCATCCATTCTTGGATGCTTTGTTTTTAAGTTTTTGCATCTTTCTTCAAAATTATTCATATTTTCCCTCCATTCAAATTGATGAAAATCCCTAGACTTTATAAAGCTATCATTAGCCAAAAATTGATGACTTGCCTGTTCTAACATATGGTCCAATTCCCTACCTCTATAATCATCTATTGTCAAATCCAAACTTGGTGGAGGAGGTTCTTGAGGGTTACCCTCATCTAACTCTGCTTGGGTGATAAATACACGTCCCTTTAATCCTATTTTTTCAATTTACTCACTAGTGAGCTATTCTTCTCCAATCCTGAAAGGGGATTGAGTGGGTGAATATTCCTCAACTTGAGGCTTCTTTTCCTTCATTACCTTCTACCTCTTGGGAGAAGGTTCATCAGGTCTCTCCTCTTGGACTCCACTAGTGGATCCCATTATTTTCTTGCCCTTATCTATAGGAGCCCTTTTATTCTAAATTATAGTATAACCTGGTCTCTTTTGAACAACTATTTAACTAGCTCCTAAATTAGGAGTGAAAGCCAATCTCCCCATGACCTCCCTGACCTTATCTAGGTATGAATCAATAAATTTTTTTTTATTCTCATTCATAGCTTCCATTATTTTAGGGAAGGTATTCATGAGTTTATTTAATTTATCAACCTCTTTATTAGCATTATCTAGAGGACTATATTTATGATCAAAACAATGAATGAATTCTAAAACCTAGGAATAGACTCTCCACTTTTCCTTTTTAGTTTCTTGTTCCTATAATGAGAACTCATTCCTTATAATGTCCTCTAGATAGTATGAGTCATGTTTGACCTATCCCAATTTAATCCTACGTCTCAAGGTTCAATTAAAAAATCCCTTAGAATCACAAAAATGGGGATGGGAAACAACCATTTTGTACTAATCCAAAATTTTATGCAAAAGGAGCCAACCCCCTTTGGTAATCACAAATTGGTGCACCATAGTGCAAGTAGGAAAAATTGACCCTAGTGACCTTTTCAATAGAAACATCTCCTCCACTCCTCCTAATTGCCACAAAACTTTAGCCATTCCTAACTTTAAAGGTACTTGGTAGGGCAACACATGAGGGCTCCCCTTAAAACCATAAAATTTAAAAATAGTAGAAACAAAGTAAGGAATAATATCTCCCCAATTATGTGAAAATTTCAAATCATGGGGTTTATCCATAGGCCTAACAAGATTCATTAGTGCCTTGGGGATTTTGGGATTGTCACTCAATATGAGGCATCTCAACTTGGAGGAAAAATATCTACCAAATCTAACGAAACTAGTCTTATTAGTATCCTAGGTCATATTTGCACTCCATAACTAGACTGGTAGTGCTTCCCCATGCTCCTCTCTATTCAACTCCATCTCTTTACCAAAGTATGTTACTCCCTTAAATAGGTACATATGCATCAACAGAGAATAATGGCCAAAAGTTTTCTCTACTTTCCCTTTTGAAATTCCAACCAAACTAGTATGAATTTCTTCAGCCAAAAAGGAAGCAAAAGAAAAAATGACATCTACACCAAAAGAAGAAATTTGAACCATCATATACATAAGACCAACGGTCATGAAATCCTGTTCATCTTCACCAAAAACATGACATAGGGTCCTGTATATCTCTATAGCCTGGGAAGTGAAAAGACTCTTTTTAAAAGGTTCCCTAGAGGCTACAATGATTACTAGAAAAGTTCCTATTGTGACAATATGTGCCCTTAGTGTACCTCCCCTAATCACATCCTTCTTTGCTTTGTATACATTTTCTAGTTCTGGTAGATTAATTGGCACATGATAATCTGTCAATGGCTCTAGGTGAAAACCTTCTCTAATTTCCTCAGGATTGATTGAGATTAGAGGCACACCATTAATTCTTCTCACCACCCTAATGGCTTGGTCATAATTATTTGCAATGGCTTCAAGAAAATCATAATCCATGAAACTACTTAGAACTACTAGTTTTCCCAAATCAAAATTCTAGACATTAGCATGTGGGGCAAACAAATTTCTCTCTAAAAACCAT
This sequence comes from Cupressus sempervirens, assembly GCA_028749045.1. Taxonomy (NCBI): domain Eukaryota; kingdom Viridiplantae; phylum Streptophyta; class Pinopsida; order Cupressales; family Cupressaceae; genus Cupressus; species Cupressus sempervirens. The sequence goes on from CM053783.1 coordinate 102,647,882, forward strand.
TTTCTGATAAAAACAAGACCAGTTTGTGAAGTTGTTGCATCCCTAACCTAGTTCCCTTTGTCATATAGGCCATCAAAAATCTTAAGCCTAGGGTTTAAGGAAATTAACTTCTTAACTTGTGTAGTTTTGGTGGTGGACTCTGGGAGATATTCTAGCAAATCATCGTGAACATTCTTATCCATATAATTTACTTGCCTAGAAAATGCTTTCTTAGGAGGCATCTTGACTATAATTCATAGGAACTGGAATGCTATAGAGGTTATAATATGAGTACTTACTTGATTTTCCAAACTTGTTCTTCTCTGAACCTCTGCAATAGCTCACGAACAAATGGGGAACTACTTCATGTCTTTGCTAGGCTTAACACAATATAATCATTAAGCTCTTGTGCTTAGAAAATGTGAAATCTTTGTTTGCATGAGACTGGAAATGATGAAATCTCTTGCATTATACTCTATTTTTCTCACATGAGAAGCTTTCACTCCTCATAAATGCATATAATAGAAAACAAAGTGGCATCACATTTCCTTTTAAATTTTCTCTATTGATCTTTGAAAAATCCTACGATCTAGGGATGAAAATTGGGCCGACTCACCTTTCTTCTTAACATGCTAGCAGTCAAGCCAATGAAATGCTTCCATTTGTATCTTTCCTTTGATGCTGGCATTTTAGTCTAGGCCCACTGATGGTTGGGGACATGTGTCATCAAGTTGCTACCTCGCTATACATAACTTTCAAACATCTTTCTATAGTGAGATGACGATAACCATTGATTATGCTTTGATTGTGTGGAAGATATTTGATACAAGTCTTAAGAGAAATATGGTGGGTCCCTCATTTGCTACCTCTCTATACATAAACTTCATGTAACTCTTCATAATGAGATAGCGATGACCATAGATTTGAAGTTGATCTGAGGGCGTGGAAACTGCATGAATCTTTGAAGATGTGGTGGGTCCCTTACTTGCTACCTCACTATACATAAAAAGTACACATCTTTCCATAGTGAGATAGCGATAATCGTTGATCCAAGCTTGATTTGACAATCATAATCACTTATATGTTTTATGCATGGGATGTGGGTCTAGGTTATTTATGATGCTGAGTTGGCTTTACATGCTGGCATATATATATTATTTTAATCCCTAGTGACATCGCACCTCCTTGAATTTTCCATGTTTTTCATTTTTTAGGCTGGTCACTACCTCACTACCAAAAAAAATCATTAACTTTTTGGTAGCAATATAGTGACCTTCGGTGGATTAACAGTTTTTGACGTATAATTTCATAGTAGGATGCCACTGTGTCATGTGATTTGCACAGCTCATTTCTGATGAAAAACTCATTTGGGGCCCACCTTTTGAAATTTTTGTTACATTATAACTTTTTGACTCGTCGCTACCTCGCTATCGAGAAAAGTTAATAACTTTTTGGTAGTGGCATAGCAATTTCTGTTGATCCATCAAAAATTAGTGCCGAAAAAAAAAAACAAAAAAAACATGAATGACACAACTATCATAGAAATAAAGGCATAGTTTGCAAGATATCTTCCTTGGGATCCTCAAAATCATCGCCCGTCTTAAAAGAATGTCATTTTTTGTAATATCCAAGCACTCGCTATGTCACTATTGATGAAACACAATGATTTCCTGATCATGACATAGTGACCTTCGATGAGAATTGATTTTTGGTGATAGAAAAATATAACACATTAATGGAATTTTCACCAATCAATACTGTTGTCAGAAACAATGGTCGTACACATTTATGATACTACACGAGAATTATGCGATCACCATCAACTTTTTGAAAGATTGCCACTTTCTTCAAATTTCAAGCACTTGCTACTGGCGAAAGTCATTAACTTTTCGATCAGGACATAGTGACTCACTGAAAAAACTCAAATTTTGGTGACATCATTTTCCAATTGCTCCATGTGCATCCTTGCTAATATTGACAATCCTCGAACAAAGCACATGATCATAACATTTTCAAATTGAAACACTTCTCTAGCGTCATACCTCATTTTTCAATATCAAAATAGAGTTTTCTAATGGTTGCTATATCACTATAGTAAATAGCCTTGTAACTTTTTATAATGAGCATGCAACATCCGTGGATCCAAACAAGATCCAACAGTGGGACAAGACATTTCGAAAAGGACTCAGCAATGACTTCAAAGCAAGTGAGAAAATAATATTTGATCATTTTAAAATATTTCACACTAGGATAAATTTAAAAGGGCAAGACCTAGGGTTTTACAAAAAATTTAAAAGATATCAAGAATACAAGACCAAAACTCAAAACCCTAGGATCAAACAAAAGGACTCACATCTGATTTTTTTTAATACCATTTTTTTAGGAAAAGTTATTACACAAAAAAATAGACCAATAGTGGCTCTGTTTGGGGATGATAGAATACCATAGTCTATACAAGAAATTAGAATCTATGGTAGAGAAAACCACATACCTGACACAACAATGACAACTTCTTCAAAAAGCACAAGACAAAACATGAGAACAAGGAACCAGACTATATAGTGAAATTTATAGGGATTTACAAAATATACACAATGTACAAGAACACAAAAAACCATAAAACTACTATTCATGGAAAAATAGATACTTTAAGAAAAGTACCTCTTCAAGAATTGTCCATGAACTAGCAATTCAAGAATATCTTCAATTAGATCCTTTAGGAAATATGAGTCCTCTCCATTTGTATCACAGATGCAATATGGGCCAAGCCAAATTGGTTCAAATTTACCATGCTTTCCTTTATCTTCCAATCTAGCATTCCACATTAATATCATGTCACCTATTTCAAACTTTCTCTCAGTAGTTCTTTTGTCATATAAGTGTTTCATCTGTGACTATAACTTGGCATTTTGAATGGAAGATTCTCTCCTTGTATTGGAGATCACATCTTTGTACCGGTTAGATGTATCCATAACAAAAAGATTATCCTTGTAACTATCATCAAGTTGGTTAATTTGGTTTGCCTCTAAATTGGCTTTTGTCATCAATTTGGCCAAACCTTGACCCCTAACCAGTTTGATAATCTGAATATCAATATTAAACTCTTGTATCCTATTAATCCATCTACATCTCCTGCCAGATACCTCTTGTTGTGAATAAATATCCTTCACAGTAGCAATAGGAACAAAAGCAATGATAGTAGTTCCCATCAACTAAAACCTAAAATCCTTGACTCCTTTCACTAGTGCATATGCCTATTTTTCATTTATATCATACTTGAGTTCTACTACCTACAAATATTTGCTAAAAAATGCAATGTGCTATTCATAACCTTCCTCATTTTTCTATAACAATACTATAGCAACAATGTGAAATGAGGCAAAGGAAAATATATGCATTGGTTTATCATAATTAGGTGCTCTAAGAATAGGGGCATCTTTAATAGCCTGCTTGATCTTCTGGAATGCAATGCTAGGTTCACCATCCCATTTAATCTCAGATCCTTTCTTTAGAATCCTTGATATAGACCTACTAATCTCTAAAAAATTAGTCACAAATCTCCTATGAAAGTTGATTTGTCCAAAGAATTATTGAATTCCTTTAATACTTTCAGTTTTTTGAATCTTGTCTATTGCTTCTACCCTTTTAGGATCAATCCTCACTCCATGCTTACCAACTAGATGTCTTAACAACTTTCCTTTAGTAACACCAAAACTACATTTCCTTGGGTTCAAAGAAATACCATACTTAAGGGCTCTAATAAATACTTTTTCTAGATGCATGCAATGATCATTCTCATCCTTGGAATAAGCAGTGAGATCATCTTGATACACAACCAGAAACTTATCAATAATATCAGAAAAAGCCATATCCATAGCCCTTTGAAAAGTGGCCCCAACATTAGTAAGCCCAAAAGGCATCCTGACATAAACATAAGTACCCCATGGAGTAGTAAAGGTAGTCTTGAATTGTTCTAATTCTTTAACAACCACTTGATTATAGCCTAAAAATCCATCCATCATAGACATTAGTTCAGAACCATTAACCCTTTGCAACATGGCTTCCATATTTGGCAATCCATAATTATCTTTTAATGAAGATATATTGAGATTCTTGAAGTCAACTTATAACCTTATGTCTCCATTTTTCTTCCTAACAGGAACTAAATTGGATACCCAAGAGGAATGTCTAATAGGTTTTATGATTCTAACATCTCTTAACTTGATCAATTCCTCTAGCATTTTGGGAGCCAAGGTGGGATTTATTGGCCTCTATTTTTATCTAAATGGCTTAGCATCTGGTTTTAAAGGGATCTCATGCTTAAAAAGATCTTCCTTATAGGATTTTAAGTCATCATATGACCATGCAAACATGTCTATACTTCCTTAGTAGGTCTATCAGATCTTTCCTAATTTTAGGAGGCAATTTCTTACGAATATATACTTTTTAAAGTGTTTCTTGAGTTCCCAAGTTTACCTCCTCTAGATCTTTGGCATCATATTCATTGGTATTCATTTGTGACCTATCATAGTTGTCAAAAATAGTTTCTAAAACAACTAAACTCTTTGAGATTTTATTTGTCTTTAACTACACAACTTCTTGCCCAAAAACAATATCCTTTCCATTTATATTTTCTACATAAGCCACACAATCAATTTCTTGTCCTAACAACATATTCTCACTGTTTAAAAATCTTAGAATATCCTTATCATCTTCAAACACTTTCCAATTTTGGACATTATCAAGAATAGAGGAATTAATTTGAGTCTCAACTTTGGATATGCCAGCAAATGTAACATCATCAAGTTTTATTGCTATATTTGCTAACATGTCTGCCATTTTGTTGTTAAAACCTATCTTTCCAAAGTATCCCAAATGAATCAAAACATTCAATCATATCCCATACAACATTTCTATATTGTTTTAATCTTTTGTTTTTTGACACATAAGCATTTCTCACTTGGGATACAACTAATTTAGAATCTCCTTTAACATATAAATATTTTATCCCATGCTTATGTGCTAGTCTAAGGCCTAAAAATAAAGCCTCATATTCTGCTATATTGTTGGTACAAGGGAAACTTAAAGTAAAAGAAAATTTGTATGTTACCCCTACTAGAGATATCAACAAAATACCTGCACCTACTCCATCTTTGCAGCAAGCACCATCAAAGAATATGGTCCATAAATCTCCCTTATCTATTTTTGTATTAGCTTCTACTACCATATAATATTTATGCTTTTCCTTCTTCAAAGTCAAAACCTCTGCTCTGAATGTATTGACATTTGTATCCAAATAGTTTGTCATATCATCCTTAATATCTTCTTCTATCATATATATGTTCTTTGGTTCTCTATTTATTTTTACCAAATTCTCATCAATGTCAAAAGTAGAAAATGATAGATCACATTGCAAACTTCCTCCCATGGCAACACTACACTTTCTAGATAATAACATACCTTACTAAGGTGGAATATCAACAACCAACACACTCATAGTAAGTTCTTTGTATAGGAAAGCTATTAGTCTATATGGTAAGGCATTAATAGTACCTATAACTATCACTTCTCTTTTATCCATGGCACAACATCTTCCCTGACTAGTATCAACTTTCAAACCTAGTTCCTTCATTATTTCAAAAGGCATAACAATATTTGAGGCACCAGAGTCAATCATGCAATTTTTCAATGTTTTACCATTCACTAAAATGCTTAATAAAAATGGCTCAACACTTCCCAAGAATTCATTAATAGAGCTATCCAAAAATATCTGAGGGATTTGAGACACAATTACTTCAACTTCTTTGTCTTTTACCTTTTCTTTGCTTCTTTGCTTGGGATCATGAATTTCATTGCAATCTTGTTTTGTCCTTACATCAGTATTTCCCAACCATGCTATGGCTTTATTTTGGTGTTCATAGATCCTCAATAATTTAGAAAAGGGAACTTTAATAGTGATCTATGATAGAACATTAAACATATCCATAGAAGAATATGAGGAATTACCAATAGTCATGTCCTTCTTCTCATGATGTTTATAAAAAATACCTTGATGATTCTTGTCATTTATCGTGATCACTTTTGATACCTTCTCATCAAATTTCTTGGGAAAATTATTTGAGAATTCTAACTCAAGATTTCATCCTTTCTTTGGTTCCCATTTTTTACCTAAAATATTGACCTTCACATAAGGAATTTCTTTAGCTTTACAATTTCCTTTTTCTTAGGGTTAGCTTTCTTGATAAATATACTAGACACCTTACCATTATCAACATTTTGAGCCATATGTATGGTTTATACTTGAGCTACCATGCTAGCAATAATCTGATCAACCTCTTCTTTGGAAGGCTTCGATAGTATCACCTCCTCTCTAGTAGATGCCGTGTTACATACATTGTCCTCAACATCACTCTCTTCATCAGAAAGTACCTGTTGCTGCATATGACTTTGAAACTATCTTTGTTCCACTACATCTGTGTTAGGATCATCACTATAATAATGGTCATAAAATGACTCAAACATATTACATCCTACATCATCACTACTTTATTCATGTTCTTGATTTTCTTCTACCTCAGTTTGATTTTAGAAAATGACAAAGCTACTACATAATACTCAGGAGCATGAGGTAACTGACAAACAAAACACCATGTGGGTTTAGGGTCATCTACCACATTTATGGAATTTTTGGATAAAGGATTAGGAGTAACCTTGTTATTGGTATTTTTAGGAGGAGGAACATTGGGGTGACCATCCTTCCAAGTAGTATTATAAGGGAAATTTTGCAATCTATTTTGTCAAACAAAATTGGACTGATAAGGGACCTTATTTTCAATGGGATTCCTATCATTTTTTCCTTTGGGAAGATTCAAACCTTTTATAGCATTAAGGACTTGACTCATCTCACTAGGCTCCTGCCTTTTTCCTCCTATAGATTTATGCTCTTCTTTTCTATTTCCCTTACTCCTAAATAATCTAGGGTCATCTCTTTTGTTCTCCAATCTCCCTGACATCCTCAAATTTTTTTATATATTGATAGTGATTCTGAAAGCATCTCTTAAAGTCCTAGGCTCCTTATCCCTAAGTTGATATGCCATTTTACCATCAAAGGCATTCAAATAAGTAATCATACATACCTTGTCATTAACTCACATGGCTTGCATTAGCTTATACATCCTCTTCTGGAACCTAGTGTTGAAGTCAGTAACATATTCATTATGCAACTTCTTAATATTATTAAACTCACTTAGAATATAACTTGGGTTTCGTTTATCACCATATTGTTCCTTAAAACAATATTCAATGTGCTTCCAATTTGCAATGGATGACTCAGGAAGTCTCTTGAACCATTCTCTAGCATCTTCAATTAATGACTGAACAAATAACTTCATGATAACATCTTCAACCTTAACCTCATAATCACTCATCATGTCAAGAAAATTCCTCAAGTGATCCTCACAAGTGATAGCATCATTTCCAACAAACTTGTGCAATATTTTCCTCATTTCCTATGGGATAGGGTTAGGGAAACCAGGAATGCCTTCAAAGTGTATCTGCCTATAGCCTTCTAACTGGATAGGTCTCCTTTGTAAATCAACCTTAGAAGTATTGACAACATTTCTTTCATTATTGTTACAAGCATTACTAGTACTAACATCTGTAGTAGATTTGTTGGGATCCATTTTCTGTGATGAAGAAGACAAGAAAGTAGTGGACAATTTAGTAGTATTTTGATTTGCAATATTTGTTCTATCATTATCTCTAGTAGAAAATAAAAATTATTTCTCAACATTTTCTAGAAACTTAATCTTGTTATTTATCTTAGCTATGGCTGCCTCATTCTCTACAATTTCCAATTTCTTAGCCAAAGCATCCTTCTCTTTCCTCCTTTTTCTAGCTCAACATCAGAAGGAGACAAAGAATCATAGATCTAGATGGGCTTTATTGTTTCATTTATCCTAATACTAGCTTCCTTTTGTTTTCCCTTATCTTGAATACCAACAACATGTTCTACATCTTGTTTAACATCTAGGGTCTTATAACTTTTGATTTGTTGTATCATAGGACACTCTTGATTTAGATCTTGATCTTTTAGCAACTTTTTCTCTTATATTTTAAGCTATTCCACTTGACCCACAATTTTAGGCTAGCAAGCACTAGCTGCTATCTCATTTTTCTTTTTCAAAGCAGCAATTCTCCTAAGCAATTCTTACTTTTCTTCATAAGCCTTCATGATCTTTTCCTCCCTTTCCTTCTGAAATTTCCTATCAATGGCTTCTTGCTCAGCAAGTTATATTCTCAACATTTTGTTCTCATCAGGGTTAGGAATGGTAAACTCAAAACTAGAGGTCTTCTCATCATTGAAACTTTAAGGCTCTAACTATTTTGGTCTCTCCCTTTTAGGAGAGTAATTTGACATGAAGGGGTTTGTGCTACATTGGAAAAGATTGTTACTAGTCCTACCCTCCAGACTAAGTGCTTGTGGTTGCACATCTTTTTCTTGACATATCATTTCAGGAGTATTATAGAAATCATCATCAAAAAAAATAGGATGAGATCTAGGCCCCTTGCAAAAAGTTTCCTTTTCAACAGAAATGTAGGTGTTATTTTCCCTTGCCATTTGCTCCTAGGAATAATTTCCCTTTTGCATCTAGGCTCCTTTCACAACCTAGTTTTTCTTTCCTCTAGGAGGAAGATCAGTCTGCAACTTAATAGTTGGGTTCTTCTTCACATTTGCCCGTGTATTTTTCACACTTCCCATGATATAAAATGTCCTTAAATTTGACACTGGTTAGAACCTTTATGAGTCACCACCCACCTAGGGAAAAGTAATGCAATAGTCTTGTTGACCTAATATAATATCATGAATGAAATAGAAAAATAGAATGCACCCAATCAGAATTTGTTTTGGGATTGTAACTCTTTCTTAGTGAATAAAACACCTTTACAAGGACTGTACATGTCAGTGTACACCTATGGAGTGGGGTTTTATTTCCTTTTAAATTCTCAAGGTTTATCACTAGAAAAGTCTACCAAAACCAAAAGTAATTTCAAAGGATCTGACAATTGTAATACTGACACTTGTCCCTAGTAGAGTTGCCATTTTGTTGGTGTTTTAAAACTAGTAAATCAACAAAATGTTCAATACCAAAATAATAACACTCATATAACCTAAGGATTAGCCAATTACCATTAACAATCACATAAGTAAACCAATTTGGACCCAACTTCAACAAAACCAAGGATGGTTTCCTACTCTTTAGGCTTTGTAAAACCAAGGCAGGTGTACCTAGGGGATAATTCATGAAGATATTGCTGCATAAGACTTAATAAAGTTTCATTCTAATTTTCATCCTCTATCCCTGTCAAATGTGCACTTTATCCGTTTGTTAATATTATCTAATTCATATATATCCCTCCTAAGAAGATTTGGTCCTATTTCTCCTTAAGTTTAAAATTACTTCTAGGAATAGTAGCTACCTAATATCTAGAAGTAAACTATAAATGAGTGCTAACCAACATTATAACTCTAAAATAAATGGAACAAGAATGATTTTAAATTTGAAATGTTTGGACATGTAGTAGCTGAAATTACTCTCTAATGCCTCTGATTTATATGACCAGTACTTTATCTATAGGGGCAAAGAGTCAACTATTAGCAGGAGATCTTATTCAATTAACTTGTAATTGAATTTATCAACTGTAATCACCTATTTCTATTCTTATGAGATATCCTTTCATAAACTCATGAGTTCTACTAATCTATTAAAGTATTTACATAATCCCTTAAATTAAAAGCAACAATAAACCAATATACAACCCATCCAGATTGTATTCAACCAAATGAACCTTATTCAAATGATCTCAAAATTAATAAACTCATGAAATGGAGATAGAAAATAGTGACACAGATCTAGTGTAAATGCCCTTTTGTATTATCCTTTTGCCAACTAAGACAAGAACTAATAGAGACTCAATGAAGAACCTATGAATTCATGTTGATACTGTCATTTCTATCTCATTAGAAAAGTACATTACTAGAAGTAAACTCAAGAATAGCTACACATGACTGGACTAACTGTACTATTTCTTGACATTCCAAAAAAATACATTAGAATTTGGACACTCACATTGCCTTGAAAACTCATCTATATAGGCATGAGTTGCAACAAGCAAAGGGAAAATGTGATTGATAGGTGTCCTTCCAAACTAGAAACAAAAATAATTAACGAGAGACATAAACAATGTGTAACAGAATGCTAAGAGCATTAAAATATTCACTGGTAGGCCCACTTATGTCACATTGTTACATAATATTAGCTCCTTGGTTTGCCACCACTATTCTGGATCTTTGGAATATGTAGCTATTAAACTAGCCAATGATGAGTCATCCTATGGTGCTTCTAAATCAATTTTTACCATTGGATTCTAAATCCTGGGCTTCTGTAGCTACAACTGGAGCTAACTAGTGACCTACACCATCTTCAATTTTCAGATCTGGTGTTGATGTGTTAATAATCTGCACCTCATCATCCTGTATCTCATCTTCATCTATTCCAACTTCCTCAAACTGCTCATCAGGAGCAATATCTGCCATCCATGTGTCAAACACTATATCATCTAGTCCGTTGAATTGTAAAATATCATTCTATCTTTTGAGCACATACTCAGCCTCATTATCAATAGCAACAAAATCTTGTTTCAAAGAATCAAAGAATAACTAAACCTTTACCAACTCTTTAGTTGAAGTGGCCCACCAAGCATGTCCTTTTTCATTTATGATTTTATTCATCCTTAAATAGAACAAATCATCTAATTTCTTGGTCCACTCATCTTTTCTTTTCAATTTATTCTTCTTGTCTATAGCATGTGGAAATAAATCAAAATTTTGGTTATTGTACTTACTCAAGTAGCCCACTATTATTCTTTGTAAACAAACCTTCATGTTATCAAAATCCGGCAAAATCAATGATAATGTCATAAATCCTTTCAATTTGGTCATGGGATGACCTTATGACTAAATAGCACAAAAATGTCACCTCTTTTCTTCTCCTTTTCTTCCCCCACTTATTCATAATAGGCTTTAAAGCCTCATCTTTCACTTTCAACTCTTCCCAAATGTTTACTACCCTTTCTAACCGATCATAAAACAAAGGCCACTCAATTTTTTCTGTAAGGTAGATGAAATATTTTCTTAATTTATCTTCATATTGTATATTTAGCTGCACATGTGAGGCACACAACTTGCTTTTTTCTTCTTTAGAATCTTAAGTTGTATAATATTATGGCCTTTGGGTTGTGTTTAGTATTTCTACAAGGGGGTGGATTTGAAAGGTTCCACTAGAGGATGAGGCTATGTTATTCATGGCCTTGTGGACCTACCCATTAGCTTGTTCTCAAGCTCAATTCTCTTTTTTACTTCCTTATTGTAGGCCTAAAGAATTGTTTCATATTCACTTTGTAGTTCAAACATGGCCTGTTCTTCCTTCTTAGTAGTAGCCAAAAGAAATTGGGATGAATCCACATTCCAATGTTCTGCCTACACATGTGATGTGTCAACAACTCTCCTTACAATTATACTTCCCATCAATCTAGACTCATCTGGTTGTGATGATGTTGCTCTAGATCCTCTTCTTATTGACCTATTGACTAATGGGACCTCTCTTCACTATATGTAGTGCCTTGGAAATCTTTTTTACTTTGATCATGCAAATTCAATTTATTTGAAATAGAATTGAAAATTAAGGCATCAACAATGTCCCAATTTGGTAACAATAAAATGTTCGATGCCCTCACCATTTGCCTTCCCTCCTTAGGGCTTATATTCTAAAACTCTTTTATCATTTCTTCTTTTATTTGGCTCTAGATGGAGGCTTCATCCATTCCTGGATGGTCTATTTTTAAAGTTTTGCATCTTTCCTCAAAATTCTTCATATTTTCCCTCCATGCAAATTGATGGGAAGCCCTAGACTTTACAAAGCTATCATCAACCAAAAATTGATGACTTGCCTGTTCTAACACAGTGTCCAATTCCTTGCATCTATAATCAGCTATTATCAAATCCAAACTTGGTGGAGGAGGTTCTTGAGGGTTACCCTCATCTAACTCTGCCTGGGCAATAAATACACCTCCTTGTAATCCTATTTGTTCAATTTTCTCACTAGTGAGCTGTTCTTCTCCAATCCTCAAAGGGGATTGAGTGGGTGAATATTCCTCAACTTGAGGCTTCTTTTCCTTCATTACCTTTTGCCTCTTGGGAGAAGGGTTATTAGGTCTCTCCTCTTAGACTACACTGGTGGATCCCATTATTTGGTTGCCCTTATCTATAGGAGCCCTTTTATTCTGAATTATAGTATAACCTGGTCTCTTTTGAACAACTATTTGACCAACTCCTAAATTAGGAGTGAAAGCCAATCTCCTCATGACCTCCCTAGCCTTATTTGGGTATGAATCAATAAAAAATTGTTTCTTCTCATTCATAACTGCCATTATTTTGGGGAAGGTATTAATTAGTTTATTTAATTTATGAACCTCTGTATTAGCATTATCAAGAGGACTATATTTCTAATCAAAAAAATGAATGAATTCTAAAACCTGTGAATAGACTCTCCACTTTTCCTTTTTAGTTTCTTGTTCTTGCAATGAGAACTCATTCCTTATAATGTCCTTTGGATAGTATGAGTCATTTTTGACCTATCCCAATTTAATCCTATGTCTTAAGGTTCGATTAAAAAATTCCTCAGAATTGCAAAAATGGGGATGGAAAACAACCATTTTGTATTGATCCAAAATTTTATGCAAAAAGTTCCAGCCCCCTTTGGTAATCAAAAACTGGTGCGCCATAGTGCAAGTAGGAAAAATTGACCCTGGTGACCTTTTCAACGGAAAAATCTCCTCCACTCTTAATTGCCACAAAACTTTAGCCATTCCTACCTTTAAAGGTACTTGGTAGGGAAACATACGAGGGCTCCCCTTAAAACCATAAACTCTAAAAACAATAGAAATAGAGTAAGTTATAATATCTCCCCAATTATGTGAAACTTTCAAATCATGGGGTTTATCCATAGGCCTAATGAGATTCATTAGTGCCTTGGGGATTCTGGGATTTTCACTCAATATGAGGCATCTCAACTTGGAGGAAAAATATCTATCAAATCTAATGAAACTAGCCTTATTAGCATCTCAAGTCATATATGCACACCATAACTAGATTGGCAATGCTTCCCCATGCTCCTCTCTATTCAACTCCATCTCTTTACCAAAGTATTTTTCTCCCTTAAATAGGAACATATGCATCAATAGAGAATAATGGCCAAAAGTTTTCTCTTCTTTCCCTTTTGCAATTCCAACCAAACTACTATGAATTTCTTTAGGTAAAAAGGAAGCAAAATTAAAAATAACATCTACACCAAAAGAAGCAATGTGAACCATCATATACATAAGACCAATGGGCATGAAATCTTGTTCATCTTCACCAAAAACACGACATAGGTTTTTGTATATCTCTACAACCCAGGAAGTGAAAAGACTCTTTTTAAAAGGTTCCCTAGAGGCTATAGTGATTATTGGAAAAGTTCCTATTGTTCCAATATGTGCCCTCAATGCACCTCCCCTAATCACATCCTTATTTGCTTTGTATTCATTTTCTAGTTTTGGTAGATTAATTGGGAGATGATAATCTATCAATGGCTCTTTGTGAAAAACCTCTTTAATTTCCTCAAGACTGATTGAGATTAGAGGCACACCATCAATTCTTCTCACCACCCTAATGGCTTGGTCATAATTCTTTGCAATGGCTTCAAGAAAATCATAATCCATGAAAACACTTCAAATTACTAGTTTTCCCAAATCAAAATTCCAGATGTTAGCATGCGGGGCAAACAAATTTCTCTTTGAAAACCATTTTTTGAACAAAACAAGACTAGTTTGTGAAGTTTTTGCATCCCTAACCCAGTTCCCTTTGTCATACAAGCCATCAGTAATCTTAAGCCTAGGGTTTAAGGAAATTAACTTCTTAACTTGTGCAGTTTCGGTGGTGGACTCTAGGAGTAATTCTAGCAAATCATCATGAACATTCCTATCCATATCATTTACTTGCCTAGAAAATGTATTCTTAGGAGGCATCTTGACTATAATTCATAGGAGCTAGAATTCTACAAAATTTATAATATGATTACTTACTTGATTTTCCAAACTTTTTCTTCTTTGAACCTCTACAATAACTCAGGAACAGATGGGGAATTGCTTCACATCTTTGCTAGGCTTAACACAATATCATCAGTAAGCTCCTGTGCTCATAAAACATGAAATCTTTATTTGCGTGAGACTGGAAATGATGAAATATCCTATATTATAATCTATTTTTTTCACACAATAAGATTTCATTCATAAATGCACATAATAGAAAAATAGAGTGGCATCACATTTCCTTTTAAATTTGCACCATTGATCTTTGAAAAATCCTACGATGTAGGGATGAAAACTTGGCTGACTCACCTTTCTTCTTAACATGCTGGTAGTCAAGCCAATGAAATGCTTCCATCTATATCTTTCCTATGATGCTGGCATTTCAGTCTGGGCCCACTAATGACTGGGGACACATGTCATCAAGTCACTACCTCGCTATACATAACTATTGAACATCTTGCTATAGTGAGATAGTGATAACCATTGATTATGCTCATGTGGAATACATTTGATACAACTCTTAAAATAAATGTGGTGGGTCCCTTATTCACTACCTTGCTATACATAAAAAGTGCACATCTTTCCATAGTGAGATAGTGAGAATTGTTGATCCAAGCTTGATTTGACGATCATAATCCCTTATATGTTTTATGCATGGGGCATGGGTCCAAGTTATTTATGATGCTGAGCTAGCTTAACATGCTAGCATATATATATATATATTATTTTAATCCCTAATGACATCGCACCTCCTTGACTTTTCCATGTCTTTCATTTTTCAGGTTGGTCACTACATCGCTACTAGCAAAAGTCATTAACTTTTCGATAGTGATATAGCGACCTTCGATAGATTAAGAGTTTCTAGTGTATAATTTCTTAGTAGGATGCCACAATGTCTTTTGATCTGCACAACTCATTTCTGATGAAAAACTCATTTGGGGCCCACCTTTTGAAACTTTTGTTACATTATAACTTTTAGACTAGTCGCTACCTCGCTACTGGCAATAGTTAATGACTTTCTGGTAGTGACATAGTAATTTGTAGTGATCCATCAAAAATTGGTGCCAAAAATAAATAAATAGAATAACCATGAATGACATGACTATCACAAAAATAAAGGCACAGTTTGCAAGATATCTTCCTTGGGATCCTCAAAGTCATCACCCATCTTAAAAGAATGCTATCTTTTGTAATATCCAGGCACTCACTATGTCACTACTAGTGAAACACAATGATTTCCTAATTGTGACATAGTGACCTCTAGTGAGAATTGATTTCTAGTGACAGAAAAATAGAACACATTAATGGAATTTTTACCAATCAATACTATTATTAGAAACAATGGTCATGCACATTTATGATACCGCACAGGAATTTTGTGGTCACCATCAACTTTTTAAAAGGTTGCCACTTTCTTCAAATTCTAAGCACTCGCTATGTTGCTACTGGAAAAAGTCATTAACTTTCTAGTCGCGACATAATTATTCATCAAAAAAAATCAAATTTTGGTGAAACCATTGGCCAATTGCTCCACATGCATCTTTTCTGATACTGACAATCTTGGAACAAAGCACGTGACCATAACATTTTCAAATTGAAACACTTCTCTAGCATCAGAACTCATTTTTAGTATCAAAATAGAGTTTTCTGACTATCGCTATATCACTATAGTAAACAACCTTGCAACTTTTAAACAACCTTGCAACTTTTTATAATGAGCACATGACATTCATGGATCCAAACAAGATCTAATGATGGGACAAGACATTTCAAAAAGGACTCAACAATGACTTCAAAGTAGGCATGAAAATAATATTTTATCCTTTTAAAAGATTTTGTGCTAGGATAAATTTAAAAGGGCAAGACCTAGGGTTTTACACAAAATTTAAAAGGTATCAATAATACAAGACGAAAACCTAAAACCCTAAGATCAAATAAAAGGACTCACATTTGATTTTTTTTATACCATGTTTTAAGGAAAAGTTATTATGCAAAAAATTAGACCAACACCACCCTCTCCAATTTTCTTGGCATGAGTTTTGTCATGGATCTGGATCATCCATTTGCATGTCAGTTTGACCATTGTGGCACTTTAATGTTACATTGGGATGCATGCCACATCCATCCTCTCGCATCTATTTTTAGTCGAGTGATTTTCTACATTGTGTTCTCATCTATTCCTTTTGTTATGATCCTTGTGATGGTGGTGTGCCACATACAAGTACATGCATGTACATTTTTCAGGTGACTTGCGAGGCCCGATCTTCTATGATAATTTTGGAAGTTATGATCATTGGGGTTGGGTTGGGAATATGCATGCCTATGGGAACTCATCATTGGATGAGCTTGTATAGGGTAGGGTAGCATATGGAGGGGGCTTCTTTTCTACAATGTGGTGTCTATTTCCTGAGGGTTAGCACATTAAAGTTTTAATCAAGTGATAACTAAAGAAAATACTTGGTGGTAATAAAAGTTAAGATAATAAAATGTATGTGTGACAACCTTCCATTAGGGAGTTGAGTGGCATGATTTGATCTTGGGCTTTTGGATACCAAGTAACTGTCCATGATGTCAACCCCTACTTAGTATCCCATTGAGTGTTTGACTAGGACTTGTAGTTTGTGCATTGTCTCTAATCTTGGTTTTAGTCATCATACTATCTGTCTTGAGTGTTGGACATGTAGGTTTTCTTTATGTGTGTTTTTGGTTGGATCATTATCTCCATCAACATGATGAGAATGGACCTACAGGTTTCACATGGTTGGGAGGCATAGCTACCTTCACCACTACTTGGGAATAGTGTACAAAGACGGTCTTATACCCTAGTGTGACCATTGCTAGATGTTTTCACTTGGTACTTTAGATTCTAGAGTATGCTCTCTTGTGAGTTATAATTTCATTGGAATGCTTGTATATCATGTTTAGATGATGTTAGCATAGACACATTTCCTTATTATGATGTTTAGCATATGATATTATGATGCTATCTTTTTGTTGGAGTATCTATTGCTAATGGTTTAGCATGTTAGATTTCCTATTCTTATGATGTTATTACACTTTCTTAGTGATAGCTCTGATCATCTAGTTGGTAGTTTAGGATGTTATGCGTAGGGGTTGGCTATGACCTTCGAAGTCTCATGATGCTATTATAGTTGGGAGGAACTGCACATTTAGTTTACTTTTTTTAGTTCATTGTGATGTTGCCTCTATACACTGCGATGTTGCATTCAATTATTTCCCTTTATTTCTTTGATATATGTTTAGATTTAGTATTTGTCTTTCTGTCTTTCTATTATTGTTTGAGTGCCCTTGCCTCAAAATGTGGATTTGGTACTCCCTGGTGTGGAGGAACTTTATTTCTTAGCTTTTTACCTTTTTATCTTATGGCATGCTATTTTGGATTCTCATGCAAAATTGTACATTCTCGTGTGAGAATGCAAAAGCTTGTGTGGTGTGTTGGGTTTTCATGCTTTTCTTTTGATACATTCTCGCATGAAACTCCAGACCTATTTTGGTTATTTTGGCTCTTGGGCCAAGTAATTCCTCATGCCATTTGGTTCACTTCCTCATATGAAAGGTATGTTCTCACATGGCTTACTACACATCCTCACATGAGATTTCTATTTGCTGTTCATCCTTGCACAAAAAATAGGGGGCTTCTGCACTAGTTTTCAGGGATCAATTTTTAGTGTTTTAAACACCCTTTGGTTTTACTTTGCATGCCTTGATAGATCTTAGATTCTTTGTGCTATTATCATCTTGTGTTTCTATTTTTTGTTTGTGTGTATGTTAGTTTAGCTAGTGGCATTTGGAGATTCATTGGTTGCCAAGATTGTGGTTAAGTCTTCCATTGCAATCTTTGTGATCATTGTGTGACATTGTTGTGTACACTCATACTTTTAATTTTTTTAAAAAAATCTTGGCTTAAATTTATCCTTTTTTCCAAGGATCCCTAGGAAAGGCATTACATATGCTTTGGAATAAGGGGACTATGAATGTTTGAGGTTCTTTATGGTAGAAATAGGGGTGTCACTAGGGTTTAGCCACCCATATGGAGCTAATGACTAATGATTTGATGCCATGATCAACTATTTCAAATGAACTAAGGTACATTGCAAGTTTTGGCATCAGGTGAGATCATTATGCAAAATCTAGATGGAATGTGATCTCTCCAAGCTAAGAAAGGTTATTGTAAACCTTGAGATAATCATCTTGTATCATTTGATGTTTCACATATAGCCCACATAAGATTCTTGTTATGATTCTCAGAAGACTGATCTCCAAACACACTAGGAGCATCTTAAGGATACTTTGGTATCGGTGGTTGGTTAGTATAATGACTCTGTATCTAAGGATTGGGTACCTTCTTTACATTGGTTCTACATAAGGTCACCACCAAGTAATTAATCAAAATTTCATACTAAGCTCATTAAATTATTGACCAGGGAACGTAAACTTGAAACGATGCCCACAAAGTATATGCTCTAATTCTCCTAACTTGTCATTGTTGGAATAGAAACCAAGCTAGGAAATGAAATGGAAACTTATTCTACACTCATAATGAAATTATAAACATGAAACTTAATTGTTTACTTATGTTGTAGGAAACAATCATCAGCTCTGTTACCATATGGCTACAGGAATAACAAAGCTCTAAAACTTGTACTTCTATTTTATGGAATGAAAAACTAATCTCTACCTAACTAGAAATTATAGTCACCTCCTATGTGGAACCCCATAAAAGAATGAATTATGAACAACTCAGAGATTAAGAACTATAAATGTTATTTTCATTCATGAGCATCAGAATTTCATACTAAGCTCATTAAATTGTCGACCAGGGAATGTAAACTTGAAATGATGCCCACAAAGTATATCCTCTAATTCTCCTAACTTGTCATTGTTGGAACAGAAACCAAGCTATGAAATGAAATGGAAACTTATTCTACACTCAAAATGAAATTACAAACATGAAACTTAATTTTTTACTTATGTTGTAGGAAACAATCATCAGGTCTATTACCATATGGCTACAGGAATAACAAAGCTCTAAAACTTGTACTTCTATTTTATGGAATGAAAATCTAATCTCTACCTAATTACGAATTATAGTCACCTCCTATGTGGAACCCCATAGAAGAATGAATAATGAACAACTCAAAGATTAAGAATTGTAAATGTCATTTTCATTCATGAGCATTTGATAAGTACATAAACTATATGAAACAAAGTTGTAGTGATCTTAACTGCTAGATTACAAAAGAGTGTCTTACTAATTTCTCTCTACATCTAAAATCTAAACTTCCAACTTATTTAACATACTGACACAACATAGAACTCCTAAGATCTAGGGTCGTTCGATGCTAGGAATATGACAAGATTGACATCAAAAAATAGTGTTCAATTAAGAAATAAGTTGTGCTTTTCTTGCATACAAACTCCACAATTTATGGCTTCTAAATTTTTTCCATGATGATTTTCAACCACCTTGACCTAGAAAAAAGTGATAACTAACAACTGAAAGGTCATGGGATCATAATGAGTTCAAAACAATCAACCACTTCCTTATCAATGCTTTATCTTTAATGCTGACTTTTCCATCCATTGCTTGACTCACCATTTCTTGCAAAAGATTAGCATGTACATGCAACAACCATAATACATATCCAAGATAAAATTCATAATAAGTTACTCTTATAATATTTTCTCTCATCAATGGCTATACGAGAAATTACCCAATTAATGCAAGACAAGAAGATATATCATTTCATTCTATATAACCACACACAAATATATAGCATATTAATCCCATCAAAATTCATACATGTAATGATATAATTATAAGTAGTCTGGGTAAGTTTATAAAGCTCACAAAGTCTTTATGTCTTTAACCAAAAAAGTATAAAAAACATGAACTAAATAAGCCTCAGATTAGACTCATCATTTCTCCCAACTTTTCATTTTACCGATCCTCTAGAAAACATGAAATTCCTTATCTTGATAGTCATCCTATAATCTATAGCTATCTTTTTCCCAGTACCACCTTCTACAAAGTTCTAGTAGAATCCCTTTGCAGTCTTGCACTTTTTTGATCTTCCAACTTTTTTTTCCATATCACGATCATTCAAATTCTCAACATTAACCAACAAAGGATGCATAAGAATAGGTGGCTGGAAGGTAAGAGGAAGCCAAAGACTCCACCAATCCTTGCCTAACTCCATGTACCAAGGAGCTTGCTTGTTAGCTAGGCTGAAGTTAAGGGGTGAATTTGGTTCCTTATTCTTGAGAGACTTAGTATTCATACTAAGGTTTCCTTTTATTGTGCTTGGAATATCAATACCATTTTAAACCAAATTTTTAACTCCTCCAGGGTGTGTTTCTTTTACCTTTGTTTCCTCAGGTTTGTCAAGCTGGTTAGCAACTACAACCAATACATCCAGACCTAGCTTCCTTATTTTCTCTGCTACTTCATTTACAAAAATTAGGTCAACCCCAGAATTTTTTTCATGAAATTTTCTACCTAGTGCTATAGGAGGTGACTCTAGAATGTCTTCTTCTATAAGGAAGTCTTCATCCATCATATCATCATTTCCAAACATATAATTTTGTTCATCAAAACTAGAATCATCAATTAACACATGTTCTCCATGTTTTGTAGTTTTGGGAGGTTACTCTGCTTCAACTTTGGGTGAAAAATTTAGCAAGTCCTTTTTACCATTAGGCTCATCTATTTCTTGTTTCAAGGGCTCAAAGGATTTAGAATGAACTAGGGAGCTATATTGTGGCTCAGTAATAGGAAGATTTTTTTTTTGTCTAGGGTTTCTCCTAAGATCTCCTTTACTTTCTTAGGATTTTACTTCTTTTCAGAGATGGGGGATGCTACAGGAGCATCTTATTGTATCTTTTGACAAGAACCAAAGGGTTTTTCACTTTCTTTCTACTTCTTCCTCGGAGAGGTCCTAGTTTGTACAGGAGAAGGTGTAATCTCTAGTTTAAAAAAATTAACTTTATTTTTTCCTTTAGCCTGGCATGACTCGGATGTAGAGACTCTAGGAGAATGCTTAGGGTTTTTAGACCTAGAGCTTCTATATTTTTTAGAAGAAGATTTTGATCCTATTTCCCCAATTATCTTCTCAATCCCATGTTTAGTGCAAACTTTTTTTCCCACTCTTTGTCTTACATGGCTTAGGGTCTGATGTGCAAATTTTCCCAAGAGAAAGTCTTCCCATGACATTAATGTTTCTCTTAATTCCTTTTCCACTATTAGCTTAATCACAAAATGGTGAGAGAAAATATTAAGCTTTCCTTCTTGCACTGGTGCAACCCTCTTTTTCAAAATAATGAACAAGAAATTAGGGACATTTATGGGGCAATTATCATGGCATAAACAACTTAAAAACTTAAAATGAATAGAATGTAGAATTTTTTTCCATCCTTCATAGGTAAAGTATCTTATGATATATATAACACAATTTCTATAGGGTTCTAGAAATGACAATCTATTTGTACCTTTTTTCTTGTCGATATCCAGAGGTGGGTCTGAATACAATATGAATTCAGCTCTAGCTATTGTTGGCTCAAAATTATCTATAAATTCCTCCCCCTCTTGTGAAAATCCCATAACTTTGGATATAATTTCTTCTATGAATGACATCCTTAACACTTTTACCATGGCTTCATTACCTCTTAATGTGCTAACAAATTAAGTAGCCACTTCATCATTCCATCCAGTGAGTCTCTAGATGTAATCAAGCCATCCCTTAGCTTGAAACAATGCTCTACAAGATTGATATTCAAATAAAATGTTATGAACAATAGGTTCATGATGAACCAAACCTCCACCTATTTTCTCATAGTATCTAACACATAGACTCATAAATTCACAACAAGGGTTTTCAATAGAGAGAAAGTTGACACAAGGAGATGGAAGAAACAATCATAGGAGAAAATGAAAAATATATAGAAGTTAAGATGTTGATTTGATTAATAATTCCAAATTGTAAAGTTCATTTTCCATAAAAACTCCCCAGACTTACGTACTAGCCAACTTAGCAAAATATGTGCAAAATAAATAATGATGTGTTAAGAGCTATCATGTCATAAGTGAAATTGGATATGTGGCAAGATTTGCAAAATTTTGGAAAATAAATAGCACATAAAAATAAAATCATATAAAATAAAAATAATATATGTTCCCCCCAAGTTAATTGAGCAATTGGTCCCACAATTGCACATTGGACAAGAACACTGCTAATAAAGTAAATAAAAATTGAAAAGTATGTTGGATAGTATGTACGAACCTAATAGATTGGTGTTGGCAACAAATTTTGTCATCCAGTGGTGAAGAACATTGAGGTGAAAATGTAATGATGGACTGAAATGGTGAGACAAGAAGGTGAGATGAGATGGAATAATGAGGTGCATTTTATTATGAAGAATGTACTTTCAAAAAGAAAGTATTTATTATGAAATGATACAAATGCTTAAAGAGAAGAATTTCTATAAGAAAAAAGCTCAAGATCCGATGCTATAGGAGACTCCACATCATCATTGGAGTGAAACTGCTACAATAAATCTTCTTTACTTTGAAGTAGGTCCCAATCACCAATTGCAAATTTCTTTTCTTTGACAAATTTATCTTGCCACTATTTCCTTTGCTGATAAGTAATTTATGTATTATGCAAAGTATATTTCCTCCATTCATCTAATCCATTAAGTGTCAAAATGCACTCTTGTTGGGTAGGAGTAAGATACTAATTGAGTTCCAATGTTGTCTATAAGGTTTTATGCTCAAATTCAATAGACATCATTGCTAGTTTTCCATAGAGAAGTTGAAATAGAGTGAATCCAGTTGTAGATTTCCATGTAGTTTTAGAAGCCCACAATGCTTCATGCAATTTTTTATCCCAATCCTTCTTATGTATTGACACTATTTTAGTAAGGATTTCTTTGAGCTCTCTATTAGTGACCTCCACTTGGCCATTGGCTTAAGGATGATAGGGGATGATTTCATTAGAAACAATAGTCCACCAAGATAATTGAGAGGGGACAAGGGTGGGGGGGTGAATCAATTATCTGACAATTAAAAATTTATCTTCTTTAAACAAAATTAAACATTCAACCAAAGTAAAAAGAAACCATAATAAGATGCACATAAGAAACCCTGGATCAGAGGGAAAACCCTGGTGGAAATGATGCCCACAAGATGATGTACTAATATAAATATTCCTTTTTAGAGGATTGACACTGTTAGGAGTCTATTACAATATTTAGTACATAGACTCCCTATTAGGAGACTTTGAATCCCTGTTAGGAGATTCCAATTCTATTGGGAGTTATGCCAACCTTGTTAGGAGTTGTAGTATAATGTATGCAAGATGAGCCCATTTCCCAAACATGCAATTTCAACTACAAGAAGAGCTCATTTCTCAATCATGTAATTTACTATTATGTTCTTCTTTCCTTCATTCTATTAACTAAACCAATCACTATTAGACCTTGTAGACCAGGTGATGAACCTCAAATCCAAATATCAAACTTTAGATCACTTAGAAAAACCTCGGCAATGAAGTTTCCTTCACTTCTACACTATTTTTCTCAACTTCACATTCTGCTCTTGCTCCTATGTACAAAATGCATTAATACAATTCATGTCATGGTTGATAAAGGAAAATTTCCTTCCTTTATATTGAGTCCATAAAAAAATTCCCTAAGTCGAATTAATTATTATAGGACCACATTAAGAACATGTTACACTTCACAATAACATTAATCTTCTACATTATAACTTGAATAACTTTCTGTACACACAATATTATGACAAGTAGTATTAGCCATGTCATCCCCAACATGTCTTCTTCATGTCCTCAAACTCAATCCTTAGAATATCAAATTTGTTAAGATATATAACAAGTTTACCAGAACATGCCTTTATAAACTCTATCTCAAAACAAACATCACCAAAACTTACATAACTTCTTCTAGACTTATCATTTCTTCTTCTAACATTAACTGCATATCCAGATACTCAAAAGTATCTCTCATAACCTTGAATAGTTATAATACTCAACTAGTCATTTGTACCAACTTGATCTTTTCACTATTCTTTTGTCAAATACCATAGAAAATTGCTATGTTGACATTAATGACAAACTCAATCATGAATGAACATATCATCATAGTAACATGTCTATAATACTCCCCCATAGGAATATCATTAGCATTCATGCTTGCAACAATCGCCCCCTTTGGTATTGATTGCAACATAGATGAAAAACATCTAGTTCCAAGAATACCAACACAAGACTTCTCATCTTTCTTTTCAAATCATCTTCATCAATCATTCTCCCCCATTGATATACCTCATTGTGCTTTTGTCAAACTGTCAATCCATGCTGTGCTTCTTTCAAATATATTGTATTCATGTCAAAATTCTCCAACTATCATGCATACTATTTTTCATGCCAAACATTTCCCCCATTGACATTAATATTAAAGGTTTCAACAACCAAATTTTTTGCATCAAACTCTACAACAACTAATTCTTACTTGGTTCAAGTGTCCAAAAATACAATTCAAAAAAAATGCAACAAGAGTCCTAGATGACTCTATTGATCATAGATAATCCCCCATACAAGAAGCATTAGCATTCAGTCCAGATAATGATTGTAGTTTTTTACACTAGATTGATGCATTCTTGCATCTTCTATTTTGATGTAGGAGGGGGCATAACCCCAAGAGTGTCTCACAAATACTCAAAAGTCTCTTTGGGAAGAGGCTTAGTGAATATATCTACAATTTTCTCTTTAGTTCTCACATACTCTAATCTAATTTCCTTTTCTACAAATTTATCTCTCAACATGTGATACTTAGTAGAAATGTGCTTGGTCTTAGAATGCAACACTAGATTCTTAGCCATATTTATTATGCTTGTGTTGTCACAATGTATGACAACAAGTTCACTAATATCTATCCTTATATCCTTTAGCATTTGCTTCATCCAAATGACTTGATTGCAATTATTTGTTGTTGCAACATACTCTACTTTTTCTATACTTTATGATGTACAATCCTACTTCTTGCATAACCAAGAAATCAATCTTTCTCCAAGAAAGAAGGCTCCACCACTAGTGCTCTTTCTGTCATCCATACTGCCTGCCTAATCTGCATTAGTATAAGAATTTAGAGTAAAATCATTAGATTTGTCATACGAAAACCCAAACTCAAATATTCCCTTCAAATATCTAAATATCATTTTGACTACTACATAATGTGCTCCTCTGGGATCAACTTGGAACCTTGCAATAATTCCAACTATATTTGCTATATTCGGCCTTGTGTGAGTTAGATATTGCAATCCTTTGATCATAGATCAATACTTTTTTTTCTCAACAATAGGTGTCTCATCCTTTGTAGATAAATTGTGTCTAGTTACCATATGTGTTCCAATGGGTTTTCATGTTTCCAAACCAAACCTTTTTAGTAAACCCTTCAAGTACTTAGTCTAAGAAATAAAGATCCCTTCTTTATTCTATACAATTTGCAATCCTAGGAAATATTTCATTTCCCCTATCATACTCATTTCAAATTCTTTCTTCATCTCCTCAACAAACTTCTCACTTTATTCATCATTTCCTCCAAATATGATATCATCAAAAAATATTATCAAAATCATCAAACCATCATCAATTTCTTTCCAATAAAGATTACTGTCTACTACACCTTTGCTATATCCAAGCTTTGTCAAATGTTTGTCCAACCTTGCATACCAGGTTCTAGGTGCTTGCTTCAAACCATACAATGCTTTCTTTAATCTGCATACTATGTCCTTATCATCTATCAAAGAACATCCTTCAAGCTACTCAATGTACATTTCTTCTTCAAGTTCTCCATTTATAAATGCTGACTTGACATCCATTTGATACACTTTGAATTTATTTTGTGGTATATATGTTAAGAATAATCTTGTTGCTTCTATTCTAGACATTGGAGCATAAATCTCCTCATATTCTATCCCTTCGTGCTATGAATAACCTTTACATACCAATCTTGCTTAATTTCTTACAACTTTTCCTTGTTCATTCATTTTGTTTCTGAATAGCCATTTAGTTCCTATCACATTCTTGTCTTCTATTTTGGGGACCAATTCCCATGTTTCAGTCTACTATCTGATCCAATTCCTCTTTCATAGCTTGTTTCCAATAATCATTTTTACATGCTTCATCTACATTCCTAGGTTCAGCTTGAGATATCAAGAATAGTTCTTCATTGACTTTGCTTCTTGTTATCACACCTTTATCTTTTCTTTTGATGATCTACTTGGATGGGTGATTATTTATCATATTCTTTCTTAAATTAGGAGTTGCTATCTCAACTCTTGGCTCTGCTAAAGGTTCTAATTTTTGTTCCTACCTTGGATCTCCTTCATTCTACAAATCATTGTCAGTCTCAAGAAATACCTCATCATTCCTTGGCTTAGTAACATCATCATCATTTGAATTGTAATCAACTATTCTCTCTTGTATCTTGGATTTCTCATCAATTCTCACATTTGCACTTTCCATAATAGTCTTCAAAACCATTTCTTCTAAACTTGCTCTCCATTAACCAATCTAGACTTATTAACATAGTCTTTCAAGGATCTTGTCATACTTTCTCTAAATTTTTCAACTTTATTAAAAAGTAGACTTTTTCTAGCTTTTCTCAATCTCTTAGGGCATCTACTCAAAAAATGAGCAAACTCTTTACATGTCCAACAAACAAAATTTTTCATACCTTCTAGTTCTCTCTTTGTAAGTAGATCAATTCCTTCCTTTATCTTCATGTCTTCTTTAGTTCTAAAATTATATTTTCTTTTGTTACTATTCCTTTGTATACAATAGAAGGATTCTAGATCTAAAAACTCAATACTCTGCTCTTTACACACATCTGATAACTCACCAAGAATTTCCACCATTTAGGTGTCAAAGTTTCTCCTGTCAGATATAGGACTATCTTCTTGAACATGCTTTCCATGGATCTCTAAAAGTTGTTAAACTTTATCTTCAAGGACTTGATACTTTGATACTAATTGTTAGAAACAATAGTCCACCAAGATAACTGAGACCAAGGGGTGGGGGGGTGAATTAATTATTTGATAATTAAAACATTTACCTTCTTTAAAAAAGCTTAACCATTCAACCAAAGTAAACAACAACCATAATAAGATGCGCATAGACAATTACACCAGATATGTTAAATAAGGAGACCATTGATCAAAGGCAAAACCCTAATGGGAATGATGCCCACAAGATTTGTACTAATATAAATATTCCTTTTTAGAGGATGGACCCTATTAGGATTCTATTACAACATTTAGTAGATAGACTCTTTGTTAGGAGATTCCAAACCTATTAGGAGTTGTGCCAATCCTGTTAGAAGTTGTAGTACAATGTATGCAAGATGAGCCCACTGCCCAAACATGCAATTTAAACTACAAGAAGAGCTCACTAATCAATCATGTAATTTACTATTATGTTCTTATTTCCTTTGTTATTTCAAATGAACCAATCACTATCAAACCTTGTAGACTAGGTCACAGACCTCAAATCCAAATATCAAACTTTGGATCACTTAGCAAAACCTCAGAAATAAAGTTTCCTTCACTTTTGCACTGCTTTGCTCAACTTCACATTTTTCTCTTGCTACTTCTTACAATCTCTTCGCATCAATAAAATTAATGTCATGCTTGATAAAGGAAAATTTCCTTACTTTATATTGAGTCTATAAGAAAACTCCTTGATTCAGTTGTTAGAACTTCTTAATTAATTATTATAGGACCACATTAAGAATACTTTACACTTAGTGATAACATTAATCTTTCACCTTGCAACTTGAATAACTTTGTATACATGCAATATTATGATGAGAAATCTTAGCCATGTCATCTCCAACATGTCTTCTTCATTTCCTCAACCTTGATCCTCAGAATTCAACTTTGCTAAGAGATATAACAAGTTTACCAGAACATGCCTCTATAAAATTTATCTTAGAACATACATCACCAAAACTTACATAACTTCTTGTAGACTTATCATTTCTTCTTCTGACATTAATTACATATACTAGATACTTAGAAGTATCTCTCATAACCTTGGATAGTTATAATTCTCAAATAGCCATCCATACTAGCTTAATCTTTTTGCTATTCTTCTATCAGATACAAGAAAAAACTGCTATGTTGACATCAATGATAAATCTAGTCATGAATGTAACATATCATCATAGTAACATATCTACAGTACACCCCTATAGGAATATCATCAACATTAATGCTTGCAATAGATTTTCCATGCCAAATTTTATATTCCTCCATGAGTGCAGTGATGAGATGGGAGGTGAATTGAGGACCTTGATCAGATGCTAATTCTCTTGGAACACCAAACCAAGTAAAAATGCATTCATATGAGAATTTGACAATATTATTATCTCATGGGTGCTTCATTGGCTTGGCTTTAACCTAGTTAGTAACATAATCAATACAAACTAGAATGTAGGGTTTACCTTGTCAAGTAGGTTCTTTAGGTCCAACAAAGTAAATCCCCCATTTGTCAAAGGGTGTCACAACAACTTGGGGTTGCATAGGCATATCATCTAATTTTTTAGGTCTTCCCATGTGTTGCATTTATCATATTTTCTTGTGTATTGTGCTGCATCTTTGTGAAGTGTTTGCTAGTAGTATCCTATAGTCAATATTTTGAAAGCTATTCTTTTAGATGCAAAGTGACCTCCAAAGGGTTCATCATGACATGCCCTAAGAATATCATATGTTTCATCCTCCCTGACACATCAGTATATTACTTGATTAGGCCTAGTGTAAAACATTAGTCCATCAATCCAAGAAAAACTAAATCTTTTTTCTACTAACAACTTCTTCTACTTAGGAGAAAAATGTACTAGTATCCTTCCCGTGGTTAGATAATTGAAATATTAGCATACCATGGATTTTGTGTTGATAATAAGAAAAGATTTTCATGCAAAAAACTATCATCAATGACTACAACATCCTTAGGCACATGCAAACAAGATAGAAAGTCATCTACTACATTAGCTTTACCTGGTTTGTCCATAATGATATAAAATTCTCGCATTAGTAGTAACCATCTAGCTAACCTCCTTGATATTGTAGGTTTATTCATGAAGTATTTAATAGTTGAATGGTCTATTTGGAAAAATATATCATAACCAGTAATATAATGTCTAAAATTATTTAGTGCATAAATAACTACAAGCATCTCCTTCTTGGTTATTGTATAATTAAACTCAACTCCTTGAATTTTTTTATTGATGAAATAAATGGCATACTCCACCACTCCTTTCTATCCTAGTACTGCCCCTATGGCATAGTCAGATGCATCACTATGAATCTAGAATGACAATCCGCAATTGGGCCCTCTAAATACTGGTGTTGTTGTAAGAACCTTGTTAAGCTATAGGAAGGACTTGTTACATTCAGAGTACCGAGAAAACTCATAGTCTTTCTTTGATAAGTTGTAAAGAGGTGTTGCAATTTGACTAAAATCCTTAATGAGTCTCCTATAATACCTACATGTCCCAAGAAACTTCTTACATCCTTTTGTTTTTCTAGGGTAGGCAAAGTATTGATCACTACAATCTTTGTTGGATCCACCTAGATACCTTGTGATGAAATGAAATGACCCAAGACAAAACCTTCCTCCATCATCATGAAACACTTTTCACTGTTAGGAGAAATATTGTACTCATGTAATGTAGGTATGCTCTAATACCACTAATGAAGGGCCAACACCACCCTTAAAAACTCACAACCAAGATCACAACAAGATGGAGACAAGAGATGACAAAATGCTTCATAAAGCATCCATTAATACTTGCAATTCATTACAATATTCTCCAAATGGAAAAACTCCAAACTCTTATAATACAAGAGAGCTTCCTCACTAAGGGCTTCCAACTAGAAGAGCTTACAACAAAAAAAAAAAGCTTGTTCGCTACACCTTGAGAGCTTCCTTACAAGAGATTACATTCGAAGAGCTTGATTACAAATGAACATAAGGCTTGCTTAAATAGGCATTTGACACTCAATGCATGACTCATCCACAACCTTCTAGAATGCCACCTACACAATATCCACAACCTTCTACAATATCTACAACTTTCTAGAATTCCACATAAATACAACTAAGCACCACCATGTGGCCCAATTAGAAAATTGCATTTCCTTTTGTAGATTACAACAAATATTGAGTGCATGATTTAAGGAATTTTCCACAAACTTCTAAGATGCCACCTACACACCTTGATTAATCGAATGACAACTATTTTTCTTATTTTTCTATTTATGCCACCTGTGCACCTTGAAAATAGAAATTCTTCTTTTCTCCTTTTTTTCTTATTTTTCAATTTTCTATTATTTTCTTTCTATTTTTGTCACTTTCTCTCTCCCCCACAATTTTTTTTTTTTGTAAATTTTAATAATTTAATTTTCCCATGCAAAATGCTCCTGCATCAGACTCCCCTAGTAGATAGAAAAGTGTGTCCCACACTTTGACGCCAAAAGAAAGATATACAACCATCTTCATCTGCACTAAAGGCTTCCACTTTTTTTTTTTCCTTGATCCATGATGCTCCTGCATCCGACTCCCATGGTAGGAAATTTTTTTTGAGTATGGATTCAGAAAATGAAGTAGCCATTGTTGACATATTTTTTAAATTTTTTAAATTTTTTTCTCTTCCTCCAACACATAGCTGGAACAAGTATTTGGTGTCGATATATTTCCTTCTTTCTTCTTTTCCAACACCTAGCTGGAACAACTGTTTGCTGCTGAAAATACTCCTTTGCAATGAACTCTATCCAAGTATAAATCTTATCCTCATCCAATCTTGTTGAATTAATCACACCTGTAATAAACCCAACAACACCATACCAATCTTCCTTTGCATGCCACACATCACTAACAAGATCCTAATGCAAACCATTATCAATATATTTCCATGCATTCAACAGATATGTTAGAAAAAATACCGATTACAACTCTTTGGAATGTAGCTAGAGCATTACATAAGCCAAAAGGTAAGATAGAGTATGCAAAGGTTCCCCATGGGCAAGGAAATTTTTTTTTCTCTTGGTCCCCCAAAGCTATTTTGACGCAAGAAGGGTTCGAATAACTAGGGCCAAAGGCACACCCAGATATCTTACCACATGTACAAAGTCAAGATAGTTGAAAGAACAAAAAAATAAACAACTTGAGAGATAGAAGAAGTAAAAGCCTTCATTTATATATGCATCCAAAGATCTATTACATGCCCAACTATAGGGCCTTCTAGATTATGACTAGATATAATTTTAATTACATTCTTTAATGATCCAACTTTGCATTCTACTTCTTATTCATGCTAAGTTGCTTTTCAAAGACTCTAACCAAGATCTCTTAAATACATGCATGGCCACAAGTCAGCCCATTGCAAATACAACTAAATAAACTCTTATATTAAATGCAAGGCTAAGCCATAAGTCAACTCACAACAAATATCCAACACTAAATTAAATGCACAGTTTGGCCCTAACAGGAGGCCACACATAGAAAACTTGAAAAATGAAGGCTCCACAAAAATACTAGCACTTGACCTCCAAATGAACTTGACAACCATAAAAACTCGACAACTAAAGGATAACTTGGCAACCAAAGATCACTCAACTACCACACAAACTCAACAACCAAAAGATGACTCAACAACCAAAGATCACTCACCAATAACTATGAACTAGACATAAACCACAAATCTCAACA
The DNA here is from genome assembly GCA_028749045.1 of Cupressus sempervirens. Taxonomy (NCBI): domain Eukaryota; kingdom Viridiplantae; phylum Streptophyta; class Pinopsida; order Cupressales; family Cupressaceae; genus Cupressus; species Cupressus sempervirens. The sequence goes on from CM053783.1 coordinate 102,679,855, forward strand.
TCCTTTAATGCTTGACACCCACTGAGAGCTTGGCAATGTAAGACATTACAACTTGATAGAACTAGGAAAATTGAAAAACATATAGGATAGTAGTGCAACCTAGGATGCTCTCGCATTAGACAACCAGGGTAGAAAGAAATGATTCTCCTAAATCATGCAAGTGTCACAACTTGAGTTGAATCCAACTTAGACCGAGAAATCCATGTAGCATATTCACTAGGTTCATTTTTATATTTCACCAAATACTCATAGAAGCCCTTTCCTCTTGTGCTCTTACCAACTCTATACACTAGTATCTATTCAACTTCTTCAATCTTCTTCTTAGGATAAACATCTGACACCTCACTTCATATTCTAACTCATGATATTTGTATAAATCAACAACATTGAATATATAAGATATATCTCTGTCATCAGATAACTCAACTTCATATGCATTATCACTATCAAACTTCTTCAGGATCTTACAATGTGCAAACTTCTTCATCTTTACCTTATTGTATGTTCTAATGGGAAATATTTCTTTCTTTAAATGAACCATCACCTCATCACCAACTTTAAAATCATGATGTCTTCTAGAATTATCAACATTCTTCTTATACTTCTGATTACTTTGTTCCAACCTCAACTTCACTTCCTTGTTCAAAGACTCCATAAAATCAGCAAATTCTTCCCCTGCAATGCTTCTCTTCTCTTCACAAATGATATCTCTCAAATCTGATATACCTCTAGGATATATTCCAATAACAATCTCAAAAGGTGTTTTCCCTATACTCCTATTCACAAAATTATTATATGCAAAGTCAACTTGTGCCAACACTTTTTTCCAATTAATTAGCTTATTTCCAACTAAACATATCAACAAATTACCCAAGGTTCTATTCATAACCTCTGTCTGTCCATCTACCTGTGGATGGAATGTAGAACTAAACTTTAACTTAGTACCCATCTTCTTCCACAAAGTCTTCCAAAAATAACCAAAAAATTTACTATCTCTATCTGAAATAATACTTCTTGGTAATCTATGCAACTCACAATCTTTTTAAAGAAAAGTTCTGCAACATGCTCAAGATTTGATGCCTTCTTACATGGTATGAAATGAGCCATTTTAGAAAATCTATCCACAACAACAAATATAAAATCATACCCCTTCACTGCCTTAGGAATTCCTAGAACAAAATCCATGCTAGTGTCACTCCAAGGTTCCTTAGCAATGGTAATAGGTGTATACAAACCAATATTTTGACTTAATACTCCACAAATCTTCAAAAATTTCTGAATATCCTTATATATTTGTAGCTAGTAATGCTTATCCTTCAACAAACTCAATGTCTTATCAATTCCAAAATGTCAAGCCAATCCTCCACTATGCTTTTCCTTAATCAAATTAATTCTCATAGAACTTCTAGGGATACACAACTAAATTCCTTTGAAAAACATACCTTCTTGAATAAAATATTCATCATACTTACTTATGTGGTTTGTTAGAGTTTGTGCTCTACACTCTCTCCATGCCTTAAAAAAACAGGGTCAGTATCATACAAATCTTTCATGTCATCAAAACCAAGAACTTCAACCTTCATTTCAATCAACAAAGAATGTCTTTTACTCAATGTATCAGAAACTCTATTAGTAACTCCACTCTTATACTTGATAACAAATGTAAAACTCTACAAGTACTCAACCCACTTCATATGTCTCTAGTTCAATTTAGGTTGACTTTATAAGTACTATAAATCTTTATAATTAGTATACAACACAAACTTCTTAGAAATCAAATAATGTCTCCAATTCTTCAAGGCTTGAACAATAGCATAAAACTCTTGATCATACACAAAATATTTCCTTTTAGTATCATTCAACTTTTCACTAAATAAAGTAGCAGGCTTACCTTCTTGGCTCAATACAAATCCTATTGCACTACCACTAGCATCAAACTTAAAATTTCTTATTGAAATCAAGTAAAGCCAATACACAAAACTCAACAAGGTCTTAAAATTGTTATCAGCTCCATGTTTCCATGTGAATTTCATTTTATCTCCTCTCATTGTCTTAGTTATAGCATTACAAACAACACTAAAATTTATTATAAACTTCCTTTAAAAACTAGCCAAACCATGAAATAATCTTAGCTCACCCACATTCTCAGGTGCAGGCCACTCCAAAATTTCTTTTACCTTCTTAGGATCCATCTTCAAACCATCAACTGAAATCACAAATCTCAAATCTATAATCTCTTCTTGCATAAAAAAACACTTTTTCATATTAATCATCAACTTCTCCTCTTTTAATCTCTATAATACTTGTTTAACATGATCAAGATGTTCTTCCTTAGTCTTACTAAATATCAGAATGTCATCCAAATAAATAATCAAAAAGGTACCCAAAAATCTTTTTAGAACTTCATTTATTAACCTCATGAAAGTACTAGGTGCATTAGTCAAACCAAAAGGCATAACCGACCATTCATACAAACCATCTTTTGTGTTATAAGAAGTCTTCTACTCATCACCTTCTCTAATTCTGATACGATGATAGCCACTCTTCAAATCAATCTTTGTAAAATACTTTTCTCCACTCAAACAATCCATTATGTCATCCATCCTTGGCATAGGAAACCTATATTTCATTTTGATCTTGTTAATAGCTCTAGAATTAATACAAATTCCCATTCTCTATTCTCCATTCTTCTTATATGTTAATACAGTAGGTACAACACATGGACTCAATATTTCTTTGATAAAACCTTTCTACAACAATTCATGCACTTGTCTATTAAGTTCTTCATTCTCTATGGGTGTCAATCTATAGGGTGCTTTGTTTAGCAAACTAGCTCTAGGAATCAGATCCATAAAATGACTTATACTCCTTATTGGTAGTAAACCATCAGGAATATCTTCTACAACAATATCCTTGTATTCATTCAGTAAATCTTCAATTTTTTCTTGTACTCAGCTTCTACCAACTTCTACTGTCACTCGGTCATTACCAACTTCTGCTATCACTCGATCATTACTGACAAAACTTGGTTGCTTTTTATTTCTTTCTCAAATTTTTTCCCATTGACCATACAATTTTTCACAATAGTAAAATTAACCTCATCTAGATTTTCAATCAAAGGAAATAATATTTTCTTTTTCCCATTCACCCAAAGAGTATATTGATTCAATCTTCCATCATGTATAGCATATCTATCATATTGTCAAGGTCTACCCAATAAAATATGACAATAATCCATAGGCATAATATCACATAGAACTTCATCAAAGTAATATCCAATCTTGAACTTCACAATGCATTGTTCACTTATCAATATCTTATGCTCATCTTTGATCTATACCACATGGTAGGGTTTAGGATGCTTCAACCTCTACTACTGCAACTTTGTAACTAGCTCTTCTGATGCCAAATTTATAGAATTTCCATTGTCAATTATTACCTCACAAAATTTTCTAGCCATCTTACATCTAGTTTTGAAAAGACTTCTCCTAAGGATAGGTTCCTCATCACTTCCTTTATTACCTAAGGTTCTTCTTACCATCAAATTTTTTGTAGCTTCAGGTCCACTTGGTGAACCTTCAATATCTCATTGAATCACAACATTTTTGTTGCCTTGCCTACTTTCAAAAGATCTACATTCAAAGGATCTATGCCCTTCTTTACCATATCTGAAATAATTACCACAAAATCCACCTCTAGAATAAGAATTACCTCTTCCTTGGTAAGCACTAGTTCCTCCTCAATAAGAATCACCATCCTTCCACTTGGTCTTGCCTTTGTCATCATTATTCCATTTAGATTTGCCCTTATCTTTCACATAATTGTTAGATCTACCACCTTCTCCATAAGATCTACCTTTGCCTCTTTGGAATCTACCACCTCTACCTCTTTGTCTTTGTACATGCTTCTTTATCAAGATCTCCTTAGCTTTCAAGGCATATAGATATGCTTCTTCCATACTTTTCAATTTCACAAAACTTATTTCATCTTGAATTCTAGACCTCAATACATTTGTGTACCTTACAATTTTCTCAACATCATCATCCACATGTCTAGATTTGATGTCTAATCTATATAATTCCTCAGTATACTCCTTCATAGTGATGTCTCTTTATCTCAAATTCTACATCTTTCACAACAAGATAACTTGGTAATTAGTAGGAAGGAATTTTTTCTTCACTTTGTTCACAGTGAGGCATGTCCTTTCAACCTAATAAACACAATCTTGACCTTCCTATTATCAAAAGTGTTTTCATACTCAAAATTTCTCCATTTCAAAGAGCCAATCTAACACAAAATTTTTATCCAATTTTTCACCATAAGGAACAACTTCTAAAAAAAGCTTTAAATTATCTCTAGACTATACTCTCAACAATCTTGCTTCATCTTGATCTTATTTAGGTTTTAAATTAGGGTTTGGTCCTACTGCTTTGTCATCACTTACATCATCAAGATGTGATCCTCTCCTCTAGGCTATCTCTACAACATCTAATCTGGCTACAATTTATCTCAATGTATCTAATATTGCATTATCATCATTTTCTATACCTCAAAACATCTTTACAAATCAGGTCGCTACAAGATTGTAACCCTTTGCAAGTTATAGGTTAGATCCTTGGATCTGCTACCCCACAACCAAATTCACTTAGGGTTCTACACAATCTAATCCCCACAAGAATGAACCTTGAGCTTTGATACCACCTAACACAGGGAGGGTTGGAATAACTAGGGCCAAAGGCACACCTAGATATCCTACCGCCTACACAGAGTCAACATGACAAAAATAACAACAAAATAAACAACTTGGTAGATAGAGGAAGTAAAATCTTTCATTCATATATGCATCAAAAGATCTATTACACACCTAGCTGTAAGGCCTTCTAGGTTATGGCCAAATATAATTTTAATTACAATCTTTGATGATACAACTTTGCATTCTACTTCTTACCCATTCTAAGTTGTTTTTTAAAAACTCTAACCAAGATCTCTTAAATACATGTATGACCACAAGTTGGTCCATTGCAAATACAACTAAATAAACTTTTATATTAAATGCAAGGCTAAGCCACAAGTCTACTACCAATAGATATCCAACAATAAATTAAATGCTAAGGTTAGCCCCAATAGGAAGTCACACATAGACAACATGGAAAACAAAGGCTCCACGAAAATAATGGCACTTGGCCTCCAAAAAAACTTGGCAACCACATGAACTTGGCAACCAAAGGCCACTCAAAAACCATATAAACTCAGTAACCAAAGGATAACTTGGCAACCAAAGATCACTTGAAAACCACATGATCTTGACAACCAAAGGATGACTTGGCAACCAAAGATCACTTGGCAACAACTATGAACTCAACATCAACTAGAAAGCTCAACATACTTTAATGGTCAACACCCATTTAGAACTCAACAATGTGAGACATTGCAACTCGATAGAACTTGGAAAATGAAAAACATGCAGGATAGGAGTGTAACCCAAGATGCTCCTGCATGATATTTGGATCTAATTGTAGCCACTAAAACCATCTAGGAAGGAAAAATACTTTTTGCCAACTAAATTGTTAAGTACTTGGTCAATGAATGAAAAAGGAAAATGGTCTTTCTTGATAGTTGAATTGAGTTCTCAATAATCTACACAAACTCTCTATTTCCCACCTTTTTTTGGCACAATGACTCGGGGTGAAACCCACTAACTTGTAGAGATTTGGTAGATAAATCCATCATTTAACAAATTTTTCAATTCACTCTTGACTATATCCCTTAAGACATGATCAATCCTTCTCTAAGGTTTCCTAACAAACTTATATTCAGGGCCAATAGAGATCCTATGAGTAAAATGTTTTGGATCTAGCCCTTTCATGTCTATGTAATCCCAAGAATATTCTTGTTGATTCTCTTGCAAAAATTTTAGTATGCTTTCCTGATATGTAGATGTCATAGCACCACTGATATTTAGTTCTTTTCCAAGGCGCACTGCAACTTTTTAAACTTTCTCCATCATGGATATTTTAGCGACTAGATTTGAATGAATCTCATGTTGAAGTAATGAGTAAAGGAATTGGGAGGATACTGAAGATTGATGTTTATTCAGAGGTGGTAAAATAGTTTCCAAGATACAGTCCTATTGGGAACACTCTCAAGAATTGATTCCATATTCATTGGTGACAATTGAAGAGATAACTTTATCATCTTCTCGAGAGGTTACAAATGGATCCCTAGTTATCATCACAAGCTAGTGAAGTGAATTAATTTCCAATTGCTCATCCCCAAAATCAAGCCATATTGCTTGATCATCTTGCAACAAGGGTTGAGTAGGGGAATAGCATGTCAAATTTTTGGTATGAAATCCATTAGATATTGTCATCTTACCCGGCCTACAGGCTATATAAACATCAATAGTAGCTAACCAAGGTCTTCCTAGGATGAGAGGATACCCACCCATATTGGATTTTGGTGAAAGAATAAAAAATTCTATAGGATATTCCCAATAATTTAGTGAAACTATAACATCCTCTATCATTCCATCTGTCTTGATAGTAGAACTATCAGCAAGTTGCAAGATGGTTGGTGTTTCCTTAAGGCTAATAATGTGCAAGTTAGATAACACTTCCTTTGTCATTATATTAATGGATGCAACTAAATCAACTAGGGAATTTTGTACTTGAATTCCATGAATATTAACAGTGACCTCAGGACTACCAAGATTAGAGTATGTAGGGGCTATCAATTTTTCCAACATAAGGTCTAATAATTGTCCCAAGACATGAATAGTTTTAGGATCTTTCCTTTTTCTCCTTGGTTTCCTTATGCAAGCTTCCTTGATGGCCTTATTGTAAACATTGAATTTTTTTATAACATCTAGCAATGGTATCTTAACCCAATTATATGCTTCATTTGGTTAAGTAAATCTGTCACAACTTGGTTTTGTACAATCACAGTTGAATCTATAAGCCTTTGAGAAAATGGTGGATCTTCCACTATAGGAGAGGTGGTTTGTGTAGAAAAATATTCCTTTTCAATAGAGGGCTCCTCAACCTCTATGATTATAGGTTTTTGAGGTGATGGAAGAGTGTTTTCTAACCTTAAGTGGATGCAATTCAAAGAGATAACATAACTTTGTTGCCAAGCTAGTAGCTTGTTGTTGTTAGGATTTGGATTAGGCTGTTCTAGTAGTTAAGTCTGTATATGAGCAATGTTAGTATGCTAATAGAAACCAAATTTAAATAAAGCTTCTACAAACTAAACAAAATTCATAAACTTCAAGATAGACTAAGATGAGCTCTCAATTGAGAATATGAGCCATTAATGGGCTCTCTCAATAAGAAGCTCTCTTGTTGAGTAGCTTTGTCTAAATAGATAGGATGTATGCTCAAGCTTATGCTTCAAAAAGGGCTTCAAATGGAGTTGGAATTTGGGTGTGAGTGTATGGCTTTGATGTAAAATGGCTTCTCAAAATGGCATTATGACTTTACTTCATGGATTGTGTTATTTTGCAAAGGGGAAGGATCCAATTTATCGGCAAGAGGCTTGAAGGATTGAGGGCTAAGATGCAAGGATGGGAAAAAGCTTATGGAGGGCTCAAATTGCATGAGAGGAGAGCACATGGATTGTGCTTCCTTATATCCAATCAAAGAGTGACACATGTCACATGGTGAGAGGATGGAGGAAAGGGGAAGGATGAGTCAACAAAGGAGGCTCAAGGGATAAAATCTTCATAAAGACCCTCATAATGGCTTGTAAGAGAAATAAAAGGGCTTGGAAGAGTCATTTATGGCCTAGTGGGCTTCATAAAGTTTTATGGTTGAGATATTTTGAGGGTGATGAGAGCAATTTCGACTTGGGCTTGATTAGGAAGGTTTTAAGCTTGCTTAGGATTGTGCAAATGATTAAAGGATGGATTAGGATGGTTTAGGATTAGCTTAGGGATAGGCAAGTGGATGGCATTTAATGAGGGTGGGTGAAGGAGGAGATATTTGTTAAATTTGGCTTGGTTTAGTAAGTTTTAACCCATGTTTAGGGAATGTGACAAGGTTAGGAGGGGATTAGGATTAGGGTTAAAGACATCTTCTAGAAGAGTCTAGGCTTTGGATGAGGATGAAGACTTTCTAGAAGAGTCTAGAATTTCTTAGGATGAGGATGAAGACTTTCTAGAAGAGTCTAGAACTTCTTAGGATGAGGATAAATTAGATTTTTAGGAAATAAATAAAATTTTATTTATTTCAAGGGTTTGGGTTGAGGAGATATTTATTAAAACTTTTTTAATAAACATGAAGATTAATATTTAATCTTAATTAAATATTTTGAGTTGGGATTAGGGGTAGGAAATGATGGGATTAGCCTTTAATTAAAATTAAAGAAGGATTAGAAGATTTTGGAAGAGGTTAGTGGTCTTAAGGAAATTGGCCAAGTTTTGGGCAAAAAATAATTTTTTTATTTATTTTGGGTTTTTTGGTCAATTTATTAATTAAATAATTAATAAATAAGGAAATAATGTTTAAATAAGATTTAAAATTTTTTGGGAGGGATTCCTTAATTAAATATTTTTAATTAAGATAAAGGGATTTAATGGCATAAAAATTAATTAATAAATGATGATGTCATCAGGACTTTTTCAGAAAATAAAAATACTTTATTTTCTAAAGGTTTTTAGGTGTCTACAAAGTCAACTTAGTTTAATTATTTTTGGCTATAGGAGGAGGCATTATTGCCTACTATTGAGGTGGTGGAATTAAGGTTTTTTTATTAGATTGGGTCGACCATTGCTAAGGTTGCTACCAATCTTGTTGGGGTTTATGCTGACCTTGGTAAGGCTGCTACCAACCTTGTTGAGGTTGCTCCCAACCTTGATGGGGTTGATGCCAACCTTGTTGGGGTTGATACCAACCTTTTTAGGGTTGATTCCAACCTTTCTGGGGTTGTTTCCAACTAGTATTACTACTAAAGCCTTGATGGGCACTATTTTGATAATTGTGCCATTGACTATTATTCACAAAATTTTGAAGAGGATCTTGTGGCATACTTGGTCTTTGAGCCCATGCTCTTCTTTGAGAAACATAAAGAACCTCTCCATTTTCATTAGCAACCTTAAACTTTGTGTGCATTGATTGTGGCTCCAAGCTTGTAACAGTTTTGCATTTGTAGTTCCTCTTCCTTTCTCTACAGTGTGGACAATATTTAGCTAGCATAGCATTAGCTTCTTCCTTCTTCCTTCTTGCTTAAATGCTATCAAAACAAGTAGCAACATAATTTATGATATCTTTCTAGAGATCAAACAACAAATTGGACAACTCTAGCTTAGATACTCCTGAACCATTAGACTTACCAGGCATGACCTTGAGTCCTCTACCCTTCTTCATAGTAGCTCCTGAGTAGTTCAAGCATATATTTTGTATATCATTCCAATTCCTCTAAGTAATTTTTCATTGCACCATAAGATCTAAAGATTCTACACTTGCATCACTTGCACTTTTTAGAAAAAGATGTTTTTGAGACTCCTCATTCAACACATGTTGGGTGTTGCATTACAAGTTAAACATAAAAGTTGAAACATAGTCCTCTAAGATCTCATCTTCTTTTTGTGCCATCTTGAGGATCTCATCACCCTTCATATTAAAAACCTTGCAATAATCCTTGTATTTAGCAAGAAAAATATTTTTCATGGTATCCCAATATCTTATAGTATTGGTATTTAATCCCATGAACCATCTTAGAGCATCCTCCTTTAGAGTAGATGGAAACAATTTTAGCTTGTGGGAATTAGTTGTATAATCATAGCTCCTATAGAGTATGTCAAATTCAAAAAAGAAGGTTTCAAGATCTTCTATGATAAGGCCATAAAACTTGGGAAATGTAGAAGCATATATATTCTTCAAGTTATCATTATCATGCAGGTTCGAGATAGGAAAAGGAAATGTAGGTCGAACCATCCTTGGAGGTGGAAAAGCTTACTAGAATGGATAAAAAACAAGGGCTAATAGATTTTCTAGATACTTAGGTGAAACAAGTGGTGGTAATTGGTCCTCCACATCAGTAACTAAATTTTCAAATAGTTCTTCTTCGTCTTCATTCTCAACTTGGGGCTCCTTAGGTGCAATATTAAAGATATCTTTTGGATCAAACTGGGAATTCTAGGGGAGGAATCTCCCAAGGTGATATCTTATTATATGCATAAAAATGCATGAAATAAACTAAAGTAATGACTTTAGAAATGAATTAAATTGACACCATCCACAACAATGACACCCAAAGTGGTTGGCCAATACAATGACTCTGTATCTAAGGATTGGACACACTCTTTACATTGGTTCTACATAAGGTCATCACCAAGTAATATACATGAATTTCATATTGAACTCATTAAATTATCAACTACTTAATGTAAACTTGAAATGATGCCCACAAAGTATATACTTTAATTCTCCTAACTTTTCATTATTGGAATAGAAACCAAGCTAGGAAATGAAATGACAGCTTATTGTACACTCAAAAATGGAAATACAAACATGAAACTTAACTATTTACTTATGCTGCATGAAATAATCAAGAGGTATGTTACCATATGGTTTTTGGAACAACAGAGCTCAAAAATTTGTACTTCTATTTTATGAAATGAAAATATAATCTCTGCTTAACTAAAAATTACATTCACCTCATGTGTGGGCCCCCACAGAAGAATGAATAATGAACAACTGAGAGATTAAGAACTATAAATATAATTTTCATTCATGAGAATTCCATAAGTACATAAACTATAGGAAACAAATTTGTATTGATCTTCACTACTAGATTACAAAAGGGTGTCTTACTAAGTCCTCTTTACATCTAAAATCTAAACTTCCATCTTATTTAACATACATACACAAAACATAACTCCTAAGATCTAGGGTCCTTCAATGCTAGGAATATGAAAAGATTAACATCAAACAACATTATTCAATTCAAAAATAAGTTGTGCTATGCTTGCACACAAAATCCAGAATTCATGGCTTCTAGATCTGTTCCATGATGATTTTCAACCACCTTGACCTAGCATGCAGTAATAACCAACAACTAAAAGGTCATGGAATCATAATGAGTTCAAAACAATCAACTAATTCCTTATCAATGCTTTATCTTTAATGTTAACTTTTCCATCCATTGCTTGACTTGCCATTTCCTACAAAACATTAGCTTGTACATGCAACAACCATAATACATATCCAAGATAAAATTCACAATAAATCACTCATATCAACTTTTCTCTCATCAATGGATACAAGAGAGATTACCCAATTAATTCAAGACAAGAAGATGCATCATTTCATTCTATATAACCACACACACACACACACACACACACACACACACACACACACACACACACAACATATTATCCCATAAAAATTCACATCTATAATGACATAATTATAAGTAGTCTAGATAATTTTATCAAAAGCTCACAAAGTCTTTAAGTCTTTAACCAATAAAGCATATAAAACATGAACTAAATAAGCCTTAGATTAGACTCATCAACAGGGTGGCTATGAATGTTTGAAGCTTTGCATGGTTGAAATAAGTGTGTCACTAGGGTTCACCCACCCATCCAAAGATAATGGTCTTGAAAATTTGATGCCATGATTAATGGTTTGAAAGTCATGCAATGATGCACCAATGAACTAAGGTACACTACAAGGTTTAGCTTTGGGCAAGATTGCTGTGCAAAATCCAAATTGAATGTGATCTCTCTAAAGTGAGAGAGATTATTTTATACCTCAACATCATTGTCCTATAGCATTATATGTTTCATTGATATCCCACACAATATTTGAATTACATCTCTTGAAAGATCAATTTCCAAATTTAGTTGGAGCATCTAGGGATGCTTCAGTACGGGTTGGCCACGAATGTTTCAGGCTTTTTGTGGTTAGAATATGGGTTTCACTGGGTTCACCTGCCCATATAAAGCTAATGACATTGATAATTCAATACGACAATCAATGGTTTTAAAGTTACACAATGATGAACCGATGAACTAACACTACAAGTTTTGGTATTTGCCAAGATTGCTGTGCCAAATCCAAATGGAATGTGATCTCTTTGAACTGAGAGAGGTTATTGTAGACCTTGACATCACTGCCTTGTAGTATTTGACATTTCACTGATAGCCTCCATGAGCTTTGAGCTACAACTATTGGAAGATCTATCTCCAAATGTACATGAAGCATCTTAGAGACACCTCAATTGATAAGTTTTGACAATAATTATAATTTGTGTTGGTATTACATCTATCACACTTTTAAATTTGTAAAAATTACCAATATTAATTACATTAAATAGAAAACATCATTTTTGATTACATTAAATCAACAAGGTCATATTTATAGTATCTCAAGTGTTTCATCATCATTACATCAATAAACAACTACCAAAAATCATAGTGTCAAAAATCTTGTAGATTTTTCTTCATTTCGCTCCTTATTGTGTTTCTATCTTCATGTGCTATTGCTCTTCATGATGTACCTTCATTCCAATGTCATAAAAAATATCAATATTCTATAGGCATATTAATAAGTAGATTGATAACCAAGATTCTAACATAAGTTAATTGAATATAAATAAGATACTAATTGGTTCACCAAATCACTATGAAAAAAATAACATATTAAGTAAATATACCTAGTCTAGTATTCCTATAGGGTCCTCTCTACTTTAGGGTCTCCAATAGGGCTTCATGATCAACATTACTAATAGTAAAATGTTTCTTTACTTTTGGTCTTCCTTGATGCTTCAACAACTTCATATTTGTTGCTATAATAAGGTGTGAATATATGAGAATTATTTTGTGCTTCTAATATTCTCTAAATGCAGAAATTCTCTTCCTTCTAAGCATGGATTTCCAAAACCATGTTCCAAAAACAATAATTGAAATAGTAGGATATGTGAATCCATCATCATTTTTAATTAGCTATGCAAGCTTTTGTTTATCTTTTACACAATATGCTAACCAATAGTTTGATTTCTCATCATTCCCTAGTGGTGTAAGCAATGCAAAGACCTATCCTGGATGAAGAAGATCCAATAGATGGTTATGCTCAACTAAAGTTTCCATGCCATCATTTCTAATAGAGAGCATGAGAGATAATGGAGTAAGATAATGCAGAGCCCATTTATCCACCCACTCACTCGACTCACAATGATCCCAATCACATTGAAAAAAATAAGGACAAAAGAAAACTAGCTATCATGTCCAAATGATCCATGTATTAGAATCAGAGCACTGGAATGAATGCATCTTTTAAGAATCTCTAACAATAGAAAAATGTGATCCATCACCTATGGACCCCTCCTCAACCAACCAAAAGAACCTATGCACTATTGAATCAAGAGCCCCCCCCCTGTTGTGTTTTCAAAAGGCACCCCCCATTTTGACTAGAAATAGGGACCCCCTACTCTTTTTTCATAACCCTAGTATAGTGTCCGAGTCTTTTAGGGTTTCATTTAGTTTTTCTGATCTAATTTGGGTTCTAGTTAAAAAACACAGAGCTCGAATTTCATCAATCAGAGGAGATAAGTCCTTTTTGTGAAGACTAAGGGTGCACCAACACACCTAAGGAGGTGCGCTAGTGCACCAAAGTGCTAAAATAAGAGAGAGGCATTTCACCTTTGGTGATGCACAAATGTGAAACTATGCACTCTTGTAGTATTAAAGGTGTGTGAGGTCTATATAACCCCCCTCCCCACCTTCTCCTTCCTACTCCTTTCTTTCTCTTTATTTCTTTTCCAGAGCTCCTCTTTGCATAGCATGACACCTTTGAGGTGAGCATCCTATGCTTTTTCCCTACAAAAACATAAATAAAACCATGTTAAAACTTCAAAGATTGAGGTGCGTAGTAGGGCACCTAGTTAGGTGCTCTACTATGCACCTTATTCCTTCTAAAAAAACCTTAAAAAATTTAAACAAGAACCATAAAACTTATAAAAATTGAACAATAGTGCACATAATTAGGTGCAAGCACAAAATTGTCTAAGTCCTTATTTGATGTGCATTAGTGCACCCCATAAGGTGTTCTGATGTGCACTAAATATGATGAAATGAAGAAAGGAACACATGGTGCACCTATTAGGTGCATCAGGTGCATAGTTTTTTATTAAAGGGTTAAAGATTAGGTTTTTTGGTGTTTTCAGACAATTAGGGTTATGGGTCTTGATCATGTCATTATTAAGGTTTGATTTAATCAGTTTTTCATCAATTCCAAACTAATGGACATGATTTTTGTGTAGATTCTATGGTGTCTTCATCATCCTTCCTTGTTGAGAAGATGGTTCCAAAGCAAATGGTATTCAAGTTTTAGGGTGTGATGACAAAATCATAATTTTAGGATAAGTACTCAGAGATCTGGGACATCGAGTTAGATGACATAGATTTGGGCACATTCCTAACACTATGTATTAAACCAATAGAAATATCACCAATGATATCCACTCTAATTCACTCTAGACTAGTAAATGCAACATCACATCTAGTTTTAGTATAGTCCTCAAAATTGATTATGACACTAGCAGAGAAATATGTTCCCAAGGAAAGGGTCTTAAAGAGCATAACTAGAGAGATTGTCCTAGATCTCTGACCTAACAATATAGAGAAGGTATTCCATCTACCAAGGGTAGATCAATTTATCATATTAACCTACCATCAAGTAGAGAGATGGTATAGGGAACATGTGGAGGAAGTCTCTAAAATTGTATAGTCATCATACCTCATTGAGAAAATTCCTCTAGGGTAGAAGGTAGGAAAAGTGGATATGACACAAGGGTAAATGAAGAAAGACATTAGGTACTCAATTTTACTATTGAGTAGATTCATGGGTTTGCTTGCTTCAAGACATTTGAACATATAGATGGTGCATTTTATCAAGACAATCAAGACAATGAAGATGCCATTTGATTGGGCCTCCATTCTTAGCAAAACTTGGGTGAGCAGCTGGTGGTAGCGAAGAACAATAAGAAATTTTACATGACATCATACTTGGTGTACTTTTTAGCCACAAGGGTGATAGATTACCTCAAGTTCTATAAGAAGGTAGCATGTAAGATGCAAATACATGGCCCTACATTGTATATACTCAGTTGGTAAAGAAGAAGTTTTTAAAGAAAAGCAAGGAATATAGGATTATAAATGATGCTTTCATATTCACAATAATTTGGTTCATAGAGGGGGATAATGCAAAGAGGATGTCAGTAGAGGTAGTTGCAAAGGTATCAAAAGTTGGAGCTTATTATATCCAGTTTTGAACATTCACATATTTAAGGGTAATGGGTACAACTCTCAACCCTAAGAAGCTCCCTAGGTATCCTAGGGATAAACTTATTCTCCTAGAGATCTCTCAAAAAATCTTGCTTGCATATGAAAAAGTTACAAAGAAACATAAAATATGTTGGACATGGCCTATGAATATAGGGCCTTTTAGGGTGGATAAGAGGAAAGATATTCCATATTTTGAGTGTGAATGGGATTAGTATCCCTTGGATGAGTATAATTCCCCTCGACCCTATTTTGATAACATCAAGAGAGTGCAATACTTAGAGGGTAAAACATTTCAGCATGAGGATGCCCTTGAAGATCACTAGATGAATGCAAAAGATGATTATGATGTCCACACAAGGGAATATTGTAGGATGACTTTGTATTTAGTAGAGAGTGCTTTGAAGATCAAGATTCTATTAAAGATTGTGCAACAAGATACAAAAGATCTTCTCAATCCATTGTTCAATAGGGATAAGATTGGCGATAGACCTATAATGAATGCCGAGATTGATAAAGAAGAAAACTCAGACATTAATCATAGGGCAAGGCACATCATCAAATTGAAAAATGATTGGATCAAGAGACCTTTCAAACTTGATCCAATTCTTGAAACAATGATCTTCCATGCTCAAGCTTGCCCAACTAAAAGTCAAGTTGCAAAGGTCATAGTGCCTACATTCATAGCCTAGTCACCAGTAAGACTAGAAATGGTGCAACAACTTGATTGACTAGTTGGGTATTATCAGGCTTAGAAAGGTAAAGGTAGAGGCAGAAGGAAGAGGAATTCTCCTCAACAAGCTAAGCAAGAAGAGGGAGCAACTTAGGCATCTCCATAGTAGGGAGAAGAAAATATACATGGGTCAAAAAATGTTAAAGTTATAGAGACCCTAGACAATCCTCAAGTGCCACTAGCTGAGTAAGGACAAGGAGAAGATGAAATTGAAGTACAAGAAGTGCCTTCAAAAGAGGTACAAGCCTCCCCTTCTACTCCTAAGAAAAGAAAAATCAAGACTTCCATCAAAAGGAGAGAAAAGGTTATTAGGAGAGTGATCCCTTTCCCATCAATCCTTGAACCAATCCCTGAAGAAGAAAAAGAAGTGGATGATGAGGACAAAGAGGAAAATATACCTTTGAACTAAAGAACTTGACTTGCAAGAGCTACAAAGTCAAAAAAGAGAAGAATCTCCATAATCACACCATCATCTATCCCTAAGGAACCCATCTAGACTATAACCTCAAAAGTTGAAATGCAATAGTGGATATATGCACAAGATGTGGAGGGCACTAATGTCTTTGATGTCAAATTTTGATTTCATGTCATGGATACCAAATTGGTTAGGCATAAGATAAGAGATACTCCAACCAATCAACCTCAACAAGAGGATTGGAGTCAACAACCACCTAAACCACAAGGACTTGAGGTAGCACCATCATCCCCAATAAAAATCACATTTGTGTAGATAAGGGATCAACTACCCCTTTTCCTCTAGGCACAGAAGTAGAACAAGTCCAAACAAAGCAAGAGGAAGAACCACAACAAACATCTACCAAGGAAGTGTTAGGGGAAGGGCTAATTAGTGAAGAACCTCAAAAAACTTCCCAAGACACTAAGGTAAGGACTGTGGACTCTACGAACATAGAGACTCCTAGTATAGATCTCGTACAAAAGGAGAGGACTCCAAAAAGTGGAGATAAGGGAAAGGGCATAACAGAGCAAACTCCTTCGTCCTCAAAAGGAAAATCTCCATTGGAGCATATCCCAAGGTGGCTAAGAAAATAAGAAATAAGAAATAAGAAACAATAATTCACCACTGAGGAGGAGGATAGAATGGAATTAATTGAAGTGCTGAGAAAACCCGAGTCACCACCAAAGGATACACATGCATTAGCCTTTATCATGAGTGATCAGAACCAAGACTTATTTACTTACATGGCTATCCCTCCTCCACATTCAAATGTTGAAGAATTGAATTTGAGGGATTATTAGATCAAGGAGGTCATGCTTAGGAGGCCTACCTTAGATACTGCTAAGTTAATGGTTACAACAAGAATGAAGGAGGTATTAAAGAACTTAGAACAAGATTGGGTAGAATTGATAACACATCAGAAAAAAAATGAGATCCTAAAGGGATATCTAAGCAAAGTTGTTGGTCCCTTAGACCTTAAGCATCTAGAGGATACTTTGAATATAACACTAGAGAGAAGGGATAAAGGTGCAATATAGTTGGACCTATTTTTAAGAGCTTGTCAACAATGGAGAGAAAGTTTTGAAGAGAAAGGTTTATAGATCATTTAAGCAAATCTAAAGCTATTACATGTCATGAAGGAGAATGAAGATAGGCTAGTAGCCATTTTGAATTAAGATTTTGGTCTAATGGATGAAGTACATACCCGGGGGAAAGACTTGCAAGCATTGTAGTCTATCAAAGGATAGAGGTATCATATGTTAATGAATGTATATATAGCTAAGGCTCCTCCACTTGTACTCTTTTTGTCATCAATATTTCCTATCCAATCAGCATTAGTAAACACTTTCAAGTCTAGATTACCTCCAAATTTATACCACAATCCATAATCTTTAGTGCCTTTCAAGTATCTCAAGATCCTTTTGATTGCCATCATGTGATTTTCTCTAGGTTTTGCTGAAAATATTGCTACAATACCAACTACAAGAGAAATATCTGGCCTTGTATGAACTACATACTACAACTTTCTAATTATTGATCTATATAATGTCTGATCTATCTCCTTTGATTCATCATCCTTGGTAACCTTTAGTTCCAGTGCACATAGGAGTTCCAACTGGTTTACAATCTTCCATCCCAAATCTTTTGAGTATCTCCTTGATGTATTTAGATTGAGTGATGTAGATACCATTGTTACTCTACTGAATTTGAAGACCAACATAGAATTTAATCTCACCAAACATTGACATCTCAAATTCCTTGTTCATTTGCTCTAAAAATTCTTTGCATAGATCATCATTTCCTGTAAACAAAGTGCCATCCACAAATATTTCTGCCAAATAATCTAGTCCTTCCTTGATATACAAGCTACTATTATCATTAGTTATCTAAAAACCAATCTAAATAAGATAGTTATGCAATCTTTCATACCATGCTCTAGGGGCTCATTTTAGACCATACAATGCTTTGCGTAATTTCTAGACCATGTCCTTCTTGTCTAGATCAACAAAACCTTCAGGGTGTTCAATGTAGACTTCTTCATCTAGAATACCATTGAGAAATGTAGATTTGACATCCATTTGATATACCTTAAATCCTTTGTATGTAGCATATGTAAGTAAGGTCTTGATACCTTTCAATCTTGAAACAAGAGAAAAAGTCTCTCCATAGTCTGTTCCTTCTTCTTGAGTAGCCTTTACATACTAGTCTAGCTTTGTTCCTTGAAACCTTACCATCTTCATTCAACTAATTTCTGAATACCTACTTAGTTCCAATCACATTTCTATCATTAGGCCTAGGTGACAGAGTCTATGCTTTGTTCTTCTCTATTTTCTCTATGTCTTCATTCATAGCCTCAATCCAACTTTTGTTTCCTAATGCATCTTTGGCATTTCTAGGTTCAAAATTAACAAATAAACAAGTACCTTTTAGCTTCTTGTCATAGTACCTTCAGATTTGTCTCCAATGATCTAATCTAGTGCATGATGTCTCCTAACATACTTGGCTAATATAATTTCCTTGCCTTTTGACTGAGTTCCACTATCTTCATTTTGAGTTTCAACTTCTGGCTCTAACTACTCTGTTTACTGCTCAAGTCCTTCAGACTCGGTAGGCATTGGCTCGATAGTATTTGAATGTGACTTAGGTTCCTGTAGCTCAGTTTGAACTTCTTGAAACTTAGTGACTAAAGACTTGGGAGTAGAAGCTTCCTAATTAATAGATGTATCCGGCACTATATCAGGTTCAATGAAAACAAATCTCCTATAATCTTGATGTAGGAGCATCTAGTGGTGTAGGGCAATCCTGTATCACCCAAAAATATGCTTAGAGATAGTTTTTGTTTAATGTATTTTTATTTCTTGATACGCATTAGGGTCAAATAAAGGTTCCAACTCTCATAGTTCCACTATTAGTTTTCTATGTTAGAGTTTTTAAGCACCTTGGGATATGTGTAAATACAAAAAATGGATTATTTTGTAATAGAGCCAAATTTATGATGAGTTAGAGGGTGTAATTTGGATGGATGCTTATACTTGTAACTTAAAGCAATCTAGAAAAAGAATCAGGTCAAAAGACTTTATGGTTAGAAAGTTATTGTAGTTTTAAGTTTCCTAGAGATCTCCTAAGAGCACTTCAAAGTCAAGTTTGAGGCACTAAATGGCCTCGTACGGGCCCAAAAAAGGGGGATGATAAAAGCTTTCCATAGGGCTATAGAGCGCTTCAAGAGATTTCCAAAAATGTAAATGGTCCATCAATCAGAGTCTTGGTTCAAAAGTTATGCCTCCCAGAAGTTGGACTACCATTTTTGGATTCTTCCAATTTTACACCAACTTCTAATGTGATTTCTGGAACCTTCAATTTTGGTGGTGGATGCTAACTAGTGTATTCTAGAATGTATTCCTAACCCTAAATGAATTGGGGTCTATTTAAGAACATTTTTGGTATTATAAAGGCAATTCTCAGTGGAGTTAAAGAGAAGGTATTGTGTGGAGGATTTCTTTCTCTAGGATCATACTATTGTAAGCCCATAGGGAATTTTCCATCGATAATAATATTTCTCTTTTCCTGTGTGTTCATTCTAGTCTTTGGTTGTGTCTTCATCAAGTGGTATCAGAGTAGGAGTTCTTGAGCATGTGGATAGATCGTTGAACGTGAGGCCGTTTGCACCAAGATTGTGTGGTTGTGGGTTTGAGACAAGAAGATGCCTCCATCAAAAGAACATGGTGGAAGGGCCAAAGTAGTCACTCTTGAGGCTAGAGCCCTCTAGAGACAAGTTCAAGCATTACAAGAGGAGATATGTAGAGGACTGAATGTTGCCGTAGGCAATGAAAATGAGGAAGAAAATGAAGAAGAAGAAAATATTGGACAGGAAGGGGAAGTTGAAGAGGAAGTCCTAAATTAGGCAAAGGAAAGGCTTTTTAGGGCCATTTTAAAGCTTGGAAAAAGACCTAAAATTGATGTGGGTATGTTTTTGGGAACTCTAAACTTGGATGAGTTGATCGATTGGATCAATAAACTAGAGGAGTATTTTGAGTATGAGGATATCAGAGACCCAAAGAGGGTTAAGTTTGTGAAGGCCAAAATGAAAGGCCATGCCAAAATTTGGTGGAAAGAGATTTAGCTGGAAAGGAATAGAAGAGGAAAGGAGAAAATCACAAGGTGGGATCACATGGTGGACAAACTAAAGAAACAATTCATTCTTATTGATTACGAGCTTGATTTGTTTAAGAAAATGCAAGGGTTAAAGAAAACAGGAAAATCTATCTTGGAATATACAGAAGAATTTTATTGACTTCTTATTAAGGTAGGGCATGTAGAAGCTAATAAGGAGAAGGTTTCCTATTACCTCAGTGGGTTACAACCTAGCATTTAGGAGGAGTTAAGTCTGGTTAGAATGACTAGCATTGAAGAGGCATACCAGTTTGCCCTGTGAGTTGAAGAGAAGCTAAAAAAAAAGTTTGATAGAAGGCAAAGAGGGTGTGGTCAAGGAGGAAGGGGTAGTGGTAGGTCATTTGGAGGCCAAAATGAGATCCAGAAGAAAAATGAAGATGTGTGTACTAGCAGGAACCAAAGGCATGAGGGTTTCAATTGCTTCCATGATCAAAACTTTGGACATCAGAGAGGAAGAGGTAGAGGACATGGAAAAGGTTCAGGAAGAGGAGGCTTTCGTGGTACCTATTTTCATTGCAATGAAGAAGGTCGTCATGCATTTGAATGCTCTCAATGACAAGGAAGATTAGATAGGAGAGCTGATGGTCAAGCAAGGGTTGCTCATGTGGATGAGGATGAATAGTCATTGCATTCTAAGGCTGCAAAAAGAGGAGAGGTTCTTGTAAATGAAAGGGTCTTACTAAGTGGTGAGATTGAACCTAGAAAAAGGAGGAGTTTTTTTTGTACCAGGTGCAAGTGCAAGGATAAGTGTTGTGATTTGATTGTTGATGGTGGCAACAGTGACAACTTGGTGTCTAAGAAGATGGTCTCTAAGCTAAAGCTCAAGATGGAGAAACACCCCCAACCCTATTAGATTGCTTGGGTGAAGGATGATCATAAGGTCCTAGTTAGTGAATAGTATTTGGTGAGGTTCAAGATTGGGAGTTACCATGATGAAGTTCTTTGTGACATTGTTCCAATGGATGTTTGCCATTTATTGTTGGGAAGATAGTGGAAATTCGATAGACATGCTGTACATAATGGTCATGTAAATACATACTCTCTAACAAAGGATGGAGTTTACCACAAACTGAAGCCCTTGATAAAGGAAGGTGAAAAGATATGTACTAGTGCTAGGATATGTCTTGTTGATGGAAGAATTTTTTTGGATGGTATGCAACATTAGCATATGTATTATGCTTTGATTCCTAGAAGAGATAAGGAGGGTAGTAGTGAAATTCCACCTGAAATTTTAGGCCTATTAAGTGAGTATGGAGATATCATCTCTAATAATGTTTCAAAAGGGTTGCCACCAGTAAGCTAGATCACTCATCAGATAGATTTAATCCCTAGAGCTATGTGCACAGACTCTTGAGATATAAACAAAATAACCATTAAGTATTGGTTTCCTTTGCCAAGAATGGATGATCTTATGGACTGCTTGAGTGGAGCTCAATACTTCACAAACATAGATCTCAAGAGTAGCTATCATTAGATATGGATACAAGAGGGATATGAGTGGAAGAACGCATTCAAGACCAAGGAGGGTCTATATGAGTGGTTAGTCATGCCCTTTGGATTGACCAACTTGCCAAGCACCTTCATGCAGCTTATGAATGAGGTACTAAAGAAATTCTTAGGAAATTTTTTTATTGTCTATTTGGATGATATTTTAATTTTTAGTAAGACTTTGGATGAACATTTATTGCACATTCATAGTGTCCTTGAAAGATTAAGGGAAGAGAAAATGTTGATTAATTCAAAGAAATGTAGCTTTGTAAAAAAAGAGTTAGTCTACTTGGGGTTTGTTGTATCATCTAAAGGTCTCAAATTGGATCTAGAGAAGGTAAAGGCCATCTTGGAATGACCTACTCCAAGGTCTGTTACTAAGGTGAGATAATTTCATGGTCTAGTTAGTTTTTATAGGAAGTTCATTAAGAATTTTAGTGTCATATGTGCACCCCTGACTAAAACAATAAGGGGGGATATGAAAGAGTTCAAGTGGACTACAACAACTAAAAGGAGTTTTCAACTATTGAAGAAGAAGGTGACAAAAAAACTTGTGTTGGCACTTCCTAATTTTAGTGAAGTGGTCCAAGTAGATTGTGATGCTAGTGGTAGTGCTATTGGGGCTATATTGAGCCAAGACTGTAAGCCTATTGCATATTTTAGTGAAAAATTGAATGATGAAAAGAAGAAGTATTCTGTTTATGATCAAGAGTTCTATGGAACTGTTTAAGCCTTAAAGAAATGGAGGCATTATTTATTTCCAAAAGAATTTTTCTTGTATATTGATCACTAGGCATTGAAGTACCTAAATAGCCGAGGTAAATTTAACTAGAGACATTTGAAGTGGGTAGAGTTCATGTATAGCTATAGATTTGTGTTGAAACATAGAAATGGAAGGTTTAATAGGGTTATAGATGAATTAAGTAGGAGACAGTTGTTGCTGACAGTAATGCAGTTTGAAGTGGTTGGGTTTGATGAACTTGAGAATATGTACCCTGAGGATCTTGATTTTGCTGAAGCATGGAAGGCTTGTAAAGAACTTGTTACTATAGATGGAACTAGGTGGATAGATTATTTGATTCAAGAAGGTATGCTATTCAAGGGCAATCAATTATGCATTCCAAGGAGTTCCACAAGGGAAAACTTGATAAAAAAGAAACACAATGGGGGAATGGCAGGACACTTTCGTTGAGATAAGATCATTGCCATTTTTAGAGAACATTATTTTTGGCCTCAAATGTTACAAGATGTGAAGAAATTTGTGCAAAGTTGTCAGGTATGTCAAGTAGCCAAAGGATTTAGTCACAATACTGGACTTTATCAGCCATTGCCTGTTCCATCAAAGCCTTGGGAGGACATAAGTATTAATTTTGTTCTTGGATTGCCGAGGACACAAAGGGGTAATGACTCAGTATTTGTGGTGGTTGATAGGTTCTCTAAGATGACACATTTCATCCCATGCCACAAGACTCATGATGCTGTACATATTGTAGATTTATTTTTCAAAGAGGTGGTGAGACTACATGGTCTCCCAAAAGTATTGTTTCTGATAGAGATACTAAATTTGTGGGATATTTCTGGAGGACTTTATGGAAGAAGTTGAGGATAGAATTGAGGTTCAGTTCTATACATCATCCACAATCTAATGTATAGACCGAAGTGGTAAGTAGAAGTCTTCACAATTTGTTAAGGTGTTTAGTGGGAGATAAGACCAAGGGATGGGATTTGATTGTGCTACAAGCAGAATTTGCTTACAATAATTCTATAAATAGCAATACTGGTAGATCAGCATTCCAAATTGTATATGGAAGTAGCCCAAGGACTGCACCAGAATTAAGGAAAATGGAGAAAGGGGAGAGGACAAGTGCCAAGGCAGAAGAATTTTCTAAACATATCAAGAGCCTACATGAGGAGGTCCATGCACACATCAGCAAGATGAATCGACAGTATAAAGCCAGAGAAGATCAAAGGAGGAGACATAAGGAGTTTCAAGTAAGGGATCTGGTTATGGTACACTTACAAAAGGAATGGTTTCCAATGGGTACTTACTGATGTAGAGGGTTTATGGGATTCAATAAAACTCTCTATAGCACCAACAAGATCATCCAATGATCTAAATATAGTTTTCAATCTATTAGACCTCCTAGGCCTAACCCCAAGGGTTGCCTCCTAGGTATAGCCTTACTTCCCTTGAAATCCAAAAACCCTTCCATTGTATCATCACCCTAGATGCCATGAATTTTCACTCCCATAAGTCCTCTTCATGTTCTTTAATGATCTATCCTTTCCGTACAACTTTCTTGAGTCTTGCTAAAATTTCAAACAAGCTCTTTTATGCCTTTGGATAGACCCGTACACAGATAGATGTAAATTTTGAACAAGGACTAAAATTCTCAATCCCACTATTGATAATGAGAAACATTAGGTTTTCACCAACATAATAAAATTTCATAAAGATCCAATGGTTGGTTAAAAAGATACAGGCTCCACATTGAGCTGCATTTTAAGAGTTTATAGACTTCTAGGACAGATTTTAAGTTTATGCTTCAAATGCTTCACCAATCAGCATATATTTATAAACCCCATAAACCATTGGAAAGAGGACTCAAATAAATTTCTAGAACATATACCTAATGGTGTATTTATTTACACAAAAACTCTAAACCAAATAGATTTTCCCCCTCTGCAGGCTCATCCAACCACTAGGATCAGCCTAGGGCATCACCATAACTTTGTTTGAAAGCTCTGTAGAAACAAAATGAAGAATATAATACAATGTAAAAAATCCATTACCACTTTCCACCAGATATCAAGCATTTTAAACCATGGCAAGTGGCAATAGAGTCCTCTTTTTGCATGGCAATGCTGAAAATCAAGATTCTAGACTAGTTGATAGTAATTTGCTTATAACTTTTCAACCAGATTGATTCAAAGCATGAGACCAAGTGAAAATGAAAGGTAATTCAGAGAAATAATTAAATATTACAACAATAAATCAAAAAAAATCAGTACACTATCCGTACAATGCATCAAAACTCATAAAAAACTCAGAAAACAAGTTGTGATAACAATTTTTTTGTACTTTCAATGATGGATTTATTCATTAATGCCAACCAACGAATGAAAAAAAACATTCCTGGACTTATATAAGCCTTATCACATGTTTCTATGATAACCAAATCCTCTTATCCTTTCAAAATGCTAAGTATCCTTGCAAAATACTAAGTTGTTGACAACCTAGGAAATGCGGATCAACACATTAGCATGTCTGTCACATTTTTAATACTAATGACTCTCAACCTAAACTAGATAAACCATCAATGAACTTGAGGTGGAATATATCAACCCCTTACACAAGCCAAAATGAGTTCCTAAGAGCATTTTTTACATAGTAGCTCAATTAGGCCTATTACAAACAAAATGGACTATGACAAGCCCTTTATTACAAAAAAAAAACTTATGAGATTAACTAACTCATCTCAACAAAACTAAGCATAATTAAAATTAGAACTCAATTAAAACTCACTAATTAGACTTAACTATCCATTTATAGTGAGGATGCTCTGAACCACTTACAATAAGCTGAAGATGAAGAAATTTGGCCCCTATAAAATTTTGAAGAAACATGACTCAGGAAATGCATATGAGGTGGAGTTGCCAGATGGGATTCACATTTCTCCTATCTTCAACATTGTAGACTTAAAAAAATATCATGATGATGGTGCAGATGAGGGGTTGATGCTAGAGCCATGTCCAATTCCTACTTCTAAGAAGGAGGAGATAGAAGAGATTCTGGATAGTTGTGTGGGTAGGAGTACCAGAAATAAGCAGTATGAAGAATACCTGGTGAAGTGGAAAGGATGACCAATAGAGGACTCAACTTGGATATCAGTAGTGGAGGTTGTCCATTTGGGTTTTCCTCTACCATAAAGTGACAGGGTCACTTTTCAATCTACCCTGGGTGTCTGATGTAGGAGCATCCAGTGGTGTAAGGGCAATCCTGTATCACCCAAAAATATGCTTAGAGACAGTTTCTGTTTAATGTGTTTTTATTTCTAGATACCCATTTGGGTCAAATAAAGGTTCCAACTCTCACAGTTCCACTATTAGTTTTCTGGGTTAGAGTTTTTAAGAACCTTGGGATACGTGTAAATGTGAAAAATGAGTTATTTTGTAATAGAGCCAAAATTATGATGAGTTAGAGGGTATAATTTGGAGGGATAATTATACTTGTAATTTAAAGCACTCTAGAAAAAGAATTAGGTCAAAAGACTTTATGGTTAGAAAGTTATTGCAGTTTTAAGTTTCTTGGAGACCTCTTAAGAGCAATTCAAAGTCAAGTTTGAGGCACTAAATGGCCTTTTATAGGCCCAAAAAATGGGGGATGAGAAAATATTTCCATAGGGCTATAGATCGCTTCAAGAGATTTTTGGAAATGTAAATGGTTTGTCAATTGGAGTTCCGGTTCAAAAGTTATGCCTCTCGAAAGTTGGACTACTGTTTCTAGATTTTTCTAATTTTAAAACAACTTCTAACGTGACTTTTGGAACCTTCTATTTTGGCAGTAGATTCCAACTAGTGTATTCTAGAATGTATTCCTAACCCTAAACGAATTGGGGTCTATTTAAGAATATTTCTGGCATTGTAAAGGCAATTCTTAGTGGAGTTAGAGAGAAGGTACTATGTGGTGAATTTTTTTTCTCCAAAATCGTACTATTGTAAGCCCATAGGACATTTTTCATTGATGATGATATTTCCCTTTTCCTGTGTGTTCATTCGGGTCTTTGGTTGTGTCCTCATCAAATCTTCTAGTTCCTTTTTGCTTTCTTCTTCAATCCTTTCTGCAAACTCATCAACTTTCACAGGTGCACTTTCTATGACTTTGTGAGTAGAAAAATTCAAACATCTATATGCTTTACTGTTGCAAGAATATCCCAAAAATATACCTTCATCACCCTTCAGATCAAATTCTCTTTTCCTAGATTCTTTCAAAATGTAACATTTACTTCCAAATACTTTTAGGTAACTTACATTGGGTTTATAGCCATACCATAACTCATAGGGGGTTTTGAATGAGTCCTTCTTTAGATGTACTCAGTTCAAGGTATAAATTGTAGTGCTGATAGCTTCCTTCCAGTATTTGATAGCAATGTTCTTTTCAATCATTAAAGTTCTTGCATAGCCCATGATAGATCTGTTTCTCCTTTCAGCTATACCATTTTGCTCGGGAGTTCTAGGTGCTGATACCTATCTTTTGATTCCCCTTTCAATGAAAAAGTTATTGAATTCAAGGGAGATGAATTCACCACCTCTATTTGACCCCAAGAATTTTAGTCTTTTTTTTGTTTCGTTCTCTTCTCTGGCCAAATACCATTTGAACTTCTCAAATGCTTTTGATTTCTCCCTCAAATACATGACATTCATCATTCTAGAGTAATCACCAACAAAAAGAATGAAGAACTTTTATCCAATATAACTCTCACTTCTAATAGGTCCACACAAATCAGTATGCACAATTTCAAAAACTTCTTCAGACTGATAGTTCTTACTTTTAAAGCTAGTCTTTCTCATCTTACCAATTTGACAATTCTTGCATAGACCAACACTAGGTTTCTTTATACTGGGAATACCTCTTACTTTACTAAATTTGCTTATTTTTACTAGATTATCAAAGTTCACATGACATAACCTTCTATGCCATAACCAACTTTCTTCAACTTGAGCAATAAAACATGAACATTCACCAAGTTCAAGATAGAACAAGTTACCTTTTGTTTGTATGCCTGATCCAATCAGCTTTCCTTTGTCATCCAGTAGTCTTTCTTTTCCATGCATGAATTTTACTTTGAATCTATTATTGATTAGCTATGCCACACTCAATAGATTGTGTTTTACACCTTCAACCCAATAGGCATTATCACATACAAGCTCTTTCATTACTAAGATTCTTCTTCCTTTTATGCAACAAGGTTCATTATTACCAAATCTCACACTACCACCATCATAGTTTTCAAAATATTCAAACTTTGTTTTTTCACCAGTCATATGATTAGAGCAACTACTGTCTATGATCCAAGTATTTTTTTTCTCACATGAGAGATAAGTGCCATTTTATCTTCCTCATCATTATCAGATTCATCTTTCACAACAATGTAAACAATTTCATCTTCACCATCATCAGAATCATTAGAATCCTTAGCCATGAAAAATGTTTTCTTGCCTTTGTCCTTGAATAATTTGAAATCTTTCTTGCCATTGCACTTGTGACCTTTCTTCTCATCCTTATTTTTCTTGTTTGGTTACCTAGCAGCAATATGTCCAATTTCCTCACATGAAAAATATGTTAGAGGAACCTTACCTTTGTATTTTCCTTTGCCTCTAGAATATTTTCTTGCTAGTAGAGCTTCAACCACGTCAAGATCACTGTCAGAACTCTATTCTAATTCTTCCTCACTTTCTAATTGAGATTCCTTTATCTTTTTTCCCTTTTCTTTGAGTGAAAGCTTGGCTTCAAATGTTGATTTAATGTTCTTGGAAGTTGGAACATAGTTGTCATAGTTATCTAGCACAAATGCAATAAATCTTCCTACTATGGCTTCTAAATTTATCTTATGATTTGCTTCACATCTTCTTTCTTGAATTGCAGAAACTCTAATTGCATAAATGGGAAGTAATGTTCTAAAAATTTTACTTACAACTGTTTCCTCCTCAATATCTCCTCCAGAAGTCTTGATTGCACTGATGACTACTTTGACTCTTTCAAAATTTTTGGCAATGTTTTCATCCTCTCTCATCCTCATCTGATCAAATTGTCCTCTTAGACTTTTTTCTTTGGCTCTTCTCACATTGTCATCACCTCCATAGATATCTTTCAGCTTGTTCCACATTTCAAAGGCATTTTTGCAGTCCTTAACATCATAAAATTCTTCATAGCTTAGGGCAGATGCAATGTCTATCATCATGGTGTTTTGAGTCTTCTTCTTAGCAATGTCATTGACAGATAGTGTACCAGAAGGTGTTACATATGCTTCATCAAGATATTTAAATCCCTTAACTCAAATGGAAGCTAGATGGAGTCTCATTAGACCTTGCCATGCTGAAAATTTATCCCTGTTAAGCCTTGGAATTTCTCTCTTGTAAGAAATCTTGATCTTTAGCTTAGATCCTTGAAATCCTTCGTACAAGCACCGAAAGCTCTGATACCAATTTTTGGAAATATGGATGGAGTAACTGAGGGGGGGGGGGGGTGTGTGAATCAGTTACCACAAAAAAAATCCATAGATCCCTTATATGTCTTATAAAATTAGTTACTATTGTCACTCGGTAGCCACATAGAAAAATGCTATAACTCAGTAGATGTATGTTAACTTATTACTAATCTTGAAGCATTCACAAAGATTTAACATGCATGTATAAAAGAAATAACATCTACATAAGAGACATTAGATTTAACGTGGAAACCCAATATTGGAAAACCACCAAATAACTAGCTACTAATTTTCAATCTTCTAAAGTGAGCTCTTTTAGGAGCCAACCTTTTTAAAGGTTACAAAAACACACTATTAGGTGTGACCTTGTTAGAGGATTTAATCACCCTGCTAGAAGTGGCCTTGCTAGAGGACTTAATAATAATTCAATAGAATTGTCCACCTTGTTAGAGGATTTACAGAAATGGTTGTTAAATCAACTTTGTTAAGAGATTTAGGAATCATTGCTACAATGATGAAAAAGTAACAATGAAGTGACCTAAATGAAATGCAACTAAAGTTTGCTATTATAGATCTTTGTTCTACTTCACTAGATCCTCTCTGATCGAATACACCTTCACTGCTTCTCAAGGATATCTGATCCTTCTTCAAAATTCACTCACACTTTCCTCTTAACACTCGCATGCTCACTCATTCATCCATCTATTTATACATTTGAATTCACAACTTGACCTTTATTTATACCTTTCAAATTATCCAGTCAGCTCATATAGAAGTTACAATTACCAATAATCATTACATCAGTCGGCTATAAGCATTACATGAAACAATTAAATGTTATTTTCCAAAATAATGAAATCCTTCATTGGCCAACCTTTCTTGGTAAACACTGCTTCAAAAATGATTTCCAATGTTAACCAACTGAAGCTCGATAAACACTGTGAATTCTGCAAAATCCTTTAGAGACCGAGTGAACTCGGTAAACACTGTCTTCCCTTTGCTAACCTTGTGAGCTCGGTAGAAACTGACTTTTGTCACAAAAACCTTTGATGCTCGAGTGAGCGTAGTAGAAACTATTTCCATAGAGTAACTTCCAGGAATGCTCTATAGACTCTGTAATTTGCTTTGTTGACCAACTGATCTTGATAAACTCTATCTGATAAGTGAGATGACATTTGTGTAACATCAAAGACAACACACAATTGAACAATTATATCCAACAGGTATCTCTTTCCCAAACCTAAGTGGACATTTCACAACCACATACACAAAATACAAGTGTCAAGTGACACTACAAAATACACTTCACAATTACAAGTGGCATGTCCAATCACACAATACAATTTACTCTAATATTATTCATTCACATTATGTTTACAAATAAAATACTGTTAGAGTAATAAAGTATTTACTTATTAATTAAATCATATTATTTTAATGATTTAGTCACTTATTAACTCTATTTCACTTAAGCTAAACTTTTGGCATATAATAATTAATTCTTTTATTAGTTATTATTATGCAACCTAGGTTAGTTACATGTTATGGTTTTGATATCCTTTTATAAGGATTGATCTCTTTGCAATTTATTAATTTACTTTTTATTATGAAAATTTCTCTTTTTGCCCATCAAGAATGTCTCATTTGTGGATCTAGAAATTTCAGCCTCCATGGCTTTTGCTTCTCTCTTTTTGTGACATGTGTTTGCATGTAGGTGATTCTTGGGAGTTGTGGGGTTGAGCTTTCATCAACTTCAATATTGTATTAGAGCACTAGATCTTCATGCCTCTATTTTGTTTGTAAGAGATTTGGCATCGATTTTCAAATCTGTGGCTTTCAAAGAATTTTTGTATTAGATCTGGGGAACCTATTTCTCATAGCACTTTGAGCCCAAAAGGACATCACTGTTAAGCTGAGAGCGCTCAAAAACCTTTATTTCCATATAAAATACATCCAATTTGGATGCTATTGAAATTTGAGGAATTTTTTTTTATCTCGAGGTCAAATGACCTTGGGCTTGAAAATTGAGGCAACAAATTTTTGATTTTATTTATCAGATATTCTAATTGCAATTTTTGTTTCAAAAAAGTGTATACAATTATTAATACAATAGAGGCTATTTAAAAAATGTGGGGAACCAATTTATTTGTCTTCATGTCCTTCCTTAAGAAGGACATATTATGCCTTGGTTTTCACAATGCCTCTATCTTTGATTGGCTAACACATACTGTGCCTTAGTATTGTGCCTATGTGGCATTCACATGGTACTTGATAGTCTGCATAAAGACCCCACATGAATCAATAAGTTATGGTATTCATTGGGGGCATATTTATCAAGGTACAGTTTGCATGAGAAAACTTAGCCTATTTGTGACCCAACACCTAGTTGTCCTTCCCTAACATGGACATTGGAGGTGCTCCATTTTTGTACTTTAGCCTTGCCCACACATTTTTCTTGGCATGCATCTCAATGTTGTGCTCTACGGACCCCTTCTCCATCAATCAACTTGCATCCCTATGAGTGGATCTTTGACACATGCCTTTGACCTTGGAACTCATGTACCTCCTCAAAATTTGATAAAAAATTAAGAGGCACACTCTCATTGTTGGTTCTCCATGCATGCTTTGTGTGCATTTCCATTGCATTGATTGAACCCTTTTTGCGCAATGATAAAGACATTTTTCCCTAAACATGGGTGGCTTATATATTTTAAGGCATTTTTCATAGTAATTTGGTGGTTCCTATGAAAAATCAATGACATTTGAGGGAATGTGAAGTTTTCTTTGGGGAGCAAAACTAGTGGTTTGGTGGTTTTTGGGGTTTTAATGGGTAATTTTTTCCCACAATGTTTTTTTTCATGGGCAATGTTAGAATATTCCCAAGAATATTCCAATGAACTTTTCCCACACATTAGAGAGATCAGATTTCCACAATCTATTGAAATTATTGGTATGATTTCTAGATTAGATTGTGTTCCATTTTTTACCATCAACATTTCAAATCATACTACATGATTCATCATCAGGATGAGAGAGAAAGAGCTACAAAATTAAGTCATGTGACACTGACCCTTTGATCAACACTATTTCCACACATTACTTTTTGGCCACCAATTTTTTTTGGCACTAACCCTTTGATCAACACTTTTTCCACACATGTTTTTTGGCCACCAAATTTTTTTCCAATACTAACCCTTTGATCGACACTTATTTCTAGTGATCAAATTTGTTTTTTGGTAGGGGTCATTTTTTCTAGCATTTTTTGCCTCGATGGCCATTTGACTATCAAATTTTGGCTTGTCACTTGCTAATATTAGTGCCATGTCATCATTACATCATCAACCTATTTGCCCTTCTAGCTTTGTTTGGACCTACCTTCAATTTTTTGCTCATATCTCCAGCATACAAACTTCATTTTTCAGAAACAAGATATCAACATAAAGATGGTTTCGAGCCCATCACAGTGGTATAGGCAATTTTTAGTTGTGATGCTTTTTTGATTGCTTTTTCTACTATCAAAGTTAGGGGTACAATTTTTCACTTTGCGAGATATATCTTGAGCATCCAATCTCCAATTTTGAAATTATTTATATCATTAGAAAGGTCTTTGAGATCTGTTTCTAGTGATGATGATTATTTTTACAAATTTTTCTCAAGGCACATTTTATTTAGTCTTTTGCATTTTTCCTTCTGGTGGATATCTTGGTTGTTTGAGGTCTAGAGATCGATTTTGTCACTTCAAATGATTCGTTATGGGTTGTACTATATGTTATATCAGCCTCATGTCTCTTTCAATTAGACATCTTTTATAACATTTATGCAAACACATTGAGATAAATTGCCACTCTAGTACATTTTGGGATCTTGCACATCTTTGCGTTTTGTTGTACTCACACTACATTATAAAGTGCCTTGGAGGGTTTCATGTTGGCCATATTCACCATCTTCCTTTGTCAAGTGAATGTTCCTTCCATGACATTAGCCTAATGATGTGTCGATGACACATGCCATTATAGTTGTTTTTACTTCTTTTGCACTCTTGATGTTCTTGGGTCTTCTTTTTGTAGGAGATATTACATTTATTTTTAGCGTTTATGTTTTACCTCTCAACATTATAGGAGGGTTATGTTGGTTCTATGCTTTCTTGATTTGATGGAGAGAGCTATGTATTCAATATTTGATCCTATGTACTAGGTGATTGTAGTGTCTAGATACTTATGCATTTTGGTGAGATGGATCATTTTCCATATAGACTTTCTTTCAAAAATCCCATTTTTGGAGGCCATGAAGATACCTTCCATCTTTTATTGGTCATCTCTTCAGACTTAATCTTCTTTACCTAGTCATGTTCTATACAATGGAGGTTCTTCATATCAGTGGTTTGGCAATGTTTGCAACTTCATTCTTCATCAATGGTCTTCATGATCATCTTTTGTTCCTATCTTCTAGGACATTCCCTAGTTTGGAGGCATTATTTCCATCTCTTTTTGGAGTAGGATTTGTCCCATATGGTTTTCTCCATTTCTCCTCTTTTCAGAGATTTGGTTGTGCTTGGTTACTCATCAGGCTTTGTTGTTGGGACCCAAATTTACTTTTAGTAGTAGTTTCTAAGTTTTTAGCTACTCCCTAAGTTTATCTTAAGGGGGGATATTAGAGTAATAAAGTATTTTCTTATTAATTAAATCATATTTATTTAATTATAAAGTCACTTATTAATTCTATTCCACTTAAGCTAAACTTTGGCCATATAATACTTAATTTTTTTTATCAATTATTATCATGCAACCTAGGTTAGTTACCTATTAGGGTTTTGATCTCCTTTTATAAGGATTTATCTCTTTGTAATTCATTAATTCACTTTTTATTATAGTAATTTTTCTTTTCTCTCATCAAGAATGTCTCATCTATGGGGAAATTCTAACCTCCATAGCTTTTGCTTCTCTCTTTTTGTGATAAGTATTTGCATGCAGGTGATTCTTGGGAGCCATGGGGTTGATATTTCATCAACTTCAACAAATATGATATAATGATATTTTCATCTCTTCATTAGATTAAACCTTATTTCCACTGATTCACTTAGGTCTAACCTTGGTTCTCCAATTTAAACTCAATAGTTAGTTTCCTCCACACTAAATCCAAATAATCATAGTCTAAGAAAATATCCTTATAAGATCATTGCTACACACTTAAATTTACATTAACATAATAAGTATTACATTAATCTTTCACTTTTGAAACAACTTCCATAATTAAATTCTTATGTAAGACAATTACAATATTTAAACATCATGTAATAGTTCATCATCATAAAACTTAGTTTTAAAATAAAATCAACATATCAGTTCTGTAAACCAATCATCATCAACATAAAGGTGAAAACATATAAAAACCAACACATACAGAATAGGTCCTAATCACCCTCATCCTAAGTTCTAAATCAACGTAAATCTCAATCTCAAAACATAATTTAACTTTAAGGTTTATGCAAGAATCCAATCATCATATACTATCTTACTAACATTAATCTCAACTTTCACACACAATTCACCTATCCCAATTTTCCTATACATAAACATATGCAATTACCATTAGAACCCTACATCTCATGTAATCCTGATCAAATTTTAAACTAACATGCATTTCTTTACCACTTCTAGAATCATTTTATCTAGAACCCATTCACCACTTTATAAATGTTATCCAAATCAATTAACTATAATGTAAGTAATATAATATTTGATTATCCTCATGAGGTGAATTCATACTAGGATAATACATATAACCATAAAATTATTTAAAATAAACAAATCAAAATTGTAAGAATAACTACACTTTCATGAATACAATAACCATCCATACTATGAAACACATCATACCTTAAGCTTTCATTTTCAATGATCAATGTAGTCTAAATCCATGAATCCTTGATATAGTAACTTAATTTCTCACAACATAATATCATCTTATTACTTCCTATAAAATGAGCCATTTATGAGCTCAAACATCTCTTATCCTAATGTGTAACCTATCTATATAATTTCCTACTGATTTTATCATGCCTTAAAAACCATATATAAAGTTACATGAAAATAAGTATTATTTAGGAAATCTAGCATTTGATTACCATTTTCTAGATCATCAATTTATAACTTAGACTAAGGAATAAGATAGCACCTTCCTAAGGAGACTCCCACATGAAGTTATATGTATGTATAAATGAACTTTAAACATTTAACATCCCATTTTCATCATGGTCACTTCTCAATATAATATGAATTCACTTGTCATCTTCCAATACAAATAATAATTCAATTGCATTGTCAAAGTAAACACTTTAAGAAAACTATATCTAATGCACACATAAATATAGGAGCAACACATTATTTAAGCATATAAAATTTGAATTAATTACATTCACATCCATTCTTATCACATCAACATATAAACCATTTAAAAATTTCACAAACAATTTCATAGGAAGCACCTATAGAGATGAGTATAAGGAGTAGTTCATTTAATCACTTAATGCCCAACTTGCCTCTAATTTTCTTCAAAACATTATTCAAAATCTAGCATGGAATACAATACTCCTTTTACATTATCATAGAAATCATATGTATATAGGGTCTATCGGCTTAGTTTTTTACACATATATTTCTTGAAATAGTCCATTGAAAACCCAATTTACCCATTAAAAATTAGGGATATATGTTTTTGAGTCATTGTTGACCTTGGAAAAATCCCTAATTTGGTGTTGCTATTCCAATGTTTTCTTTTTCCCTAGAAAACCCTTGAGTTAAGATTACATGGTATGCATTTTAAAGAAATGTGCAGGAAAAAATCATTTGAAAGCCCCTTTTTATTTTCTTGGGTACCTTTTAAATTTGTTTGTGTTGCCTAACCTTACCCTAAGTATCAGTTTGAAATTATAACCCAAGCTTTCATTTCAAATATTCATGGTGACATAATGACATTAGGACACATGGTTATGTGGGCCATTTCTCCTTGTGGCTAATGGGCGTGTTAGAGTGAGATGACAACTATCCATGTTGCATTTGTGCTTTGTGATAAAAGGTTAATTTTTCAACATACTTATATCCACCATTAATCTCAGATTCAATCCACAGCTACAAGGTCTTTACCCTTGGAGACATAGCAAGAGCTCGACATGTGGAATATGGAAAGAGTAGCCCTTGCAAAAAATGTCATAGGTTCCAAGTCACTAATGGATTCCAGATGTTAGATTTTCATTTTCCAAGGGGATGTTCTTTATAAAGACAACATGTTTGGTCCACACTGTTAGATCTTTGCAAGATTGACGGAGGTTGTTTTTTTTCCATAAAAGGTTACATGGTTTTTACCCTAGTGACATAGTGACATGAAGACACATGTCTGGTGGGCCCATCTTAGTTATAATATGGTTCTTGTGTTTCCTAGTGTCAGATTCAAGATGTCACTAACTAGAGCTGCAAGGTCTTTACTCTTGGTGACATAGCGAGGTATTGACACATGACATGGTGGCCCACTTTCAAAGGAGTTTTGTAGTGTCATCCATGATCTTCTAATGCATAAGAGATCAAAGGTTGTCATTATGTTGCTAAGGGAAACTACTCAACCTTTATCCATAGTGACATAGCAAGAGCTCAAAGCACTTCTAGTTACATGAGTGAATAGTATACAAGTTTCTAGCAAGGTGAAAAAGGGTACATATGTCAATATTTAATTGGATTGACCACCAAGTTGGGAGGTTGAAGCTGAGTCAGATTGCATTTTATTTCCTAATTATTGGATTTTTGTAAATTGATGGTACATTTTCAAAATCAAAGGGGAATACCACTCTATTTTTCTTGGTAACCCATTTATGGGAATTGAAAGCTTCTTGTGCAAGCTAATACAAGGAATGTAGTGAAGAAGGTCAAGAATTTTATCCTACAAATAGATTTTCTAAATTCCTAGAGCTTGGACCTATTGAAAAACCTAGTATTTTGCCTTGTTGAGTTGTGAATTTTTTTGTATCAATGATCCATTGTAGTATTTAGAGAAGAAGCAAAAATGCCAAGTAGGTATCTTTGTCTACATATAATTAAAGAATTCTAGTATTCTCCTCATTTTGTTTCAATATGCCTCCAAAGAAGGATTTTTTTAGGAAGGTTGAATATGCTAGTAGAAATATTCATGATGATTTCTTAGAGCAATTAAGTGAATCTACCAATGAGTCCACCCAAATAAAGAAATTAGTTGCATAGTTGGGAACCTAACCTTTGTCACAACTTCAACCAAAGAGACTTTTAAGAAATTGTTCTTCAGTTCTAGGGCTATAGATATATATATATATATATATATATATATATATATATATATATATGACTTTATGCAAGGTTTTTAGTGAAGATGAAGAAGAATTTGTGCCAATAAAATTCATGTATATGATGGTTCAGATTTCTTCCTTTGGAGTTGATATTATCTTTGATTTTGCATCTTTTCTAGCTGAAGAGATTCATGTAGGTTTGATTGGAATTGCTAAAGGGAAAATTGAGAAGACTTTTGGTTTTTACTCTTCATTAATGCATATGTTTTTGTATAAGGGGGTCACATTTTTTGAGAAAGAGATGGTGTTAACAAGAGAACATGATGGAGAATCTCTGCTAGTCCAGTTATGGAGTGTAGATATGACTTGGGATGTAGAGGAGGCCAATTTTGTAATGTTTGATAGATATTTTGCATCTAGGTTGAGGATCCTATTATTGAAAGATAATCCTAGGGTACCCAAGGCATTGTTAGACTTCATTAAGCCTATGGATAACCCTAGCAATTTGAAAGTTTCCCATAATTGGGTAGAGATTATACCATATCTAGTGTCAACTATATTTAGAGTATATGGATTGAAGGGAACTCCACATGTGCTACCCTACCAGGTACCCCATAAGGTAGGAATAAATGAGATGTTATGGCAACTAGATGGTTTGGAAGAATTAGAACTAACTGGTAGGTCAATAGGCTCTATTTTCCCATCTTGCACAATAGCTCATCAATTTATAATCACCAAGGGTGGTTGGTTGTTTTTGTATAATATTCTAGACCCATACAAAATGACATTTTCTCATGCTAGATTTAATGATAGTGAAGGATTCTTTGAGATATTTAGATAGAGGGCCAGGACTATTGCTCGAAAGAATCAATTCTATTTCCCTGAGGATATAATAAGGAATGAATTTTCTCTCCAAGAACAATAAATCAAAAAAGAAAAATGGAGTGTCTATTCTAGGGTTTAAGAATTCATTAATTACTTTGAGAAGGATTATATCCCATTGAAAGATGCAAAGACATCAATGCATAGGGTAAACAAACTAATGATGAATTTCTTGGAGATCATAAATACAATGAATGAAAAGAAAGCTTTTCTTATCAATACTCATCTTGATAAAGTAAGAGAAGTGATGAAGAGGTTGTCTTTTAACCCTAAAGTTGGATCAAGATAGTTGGTTATCCAAAGGAAATCTAGTTACAACATAATCAAGAACAAAGATCATACAGCTGAAAAAGGAAAGCAAATAGCTGGATCAATTAGGATTGCTTTGGAGGAAAGGCCCGAGGGACCAAGGCCTAAGATGTAGAAGATAGAAGAGAAGCATATGTCACAAATATAAGATTACACACCTTCTCAATATCCCTTGCATATAGGAGAAAAAAAATCACTAGAGAGAAAATTGAACAATTAGGATCCCAAGGGGGAGTGTTTATTACTACTACAAAATTGGAGGAAGGCAATCCCCAGGAACATCCCATGTCTAGCCTTGAATTAGCTATCATTGATTATAAAGGGAAAGAATTTGACCCTATAGTAGAATAAGCCAATCACAAGTTTTTATCACATGAGAATTTTGTCAAATCAAGAGACTTCTACCAATTTTCTTGGAGAACTACTATTAAATTTTTTGAAGATGAGGATTATTAATTATATTTCAAAGTATCTTAATGAAAGTTTTGAACTTTTCCCTCATGCACTCAAGGTTGTGGATAAATTGAAAGATAAAGAGGAGTGGGCTAAAGAGCTAGATGAATTGTGTTTCAAATTGAATAAAGTCATCAATGAAAAGGGCCACATATGGTTTGCTAAAATAATCGAAGAAGTTGTTTAGGTTCAAATATTTTTTAATTCTTTTAAAAGGATTTTTTTGAAATTGAGAAGTTGGGAGAAGAAATCTTCATGTGTTATGATTAGCTGCTATAACCTAGACTTACTTGTAAATCTGAGAATAATTGTGGCCATATATCTGCTATAGGGATAAGTATTGTGAAAGAATATCAATGAGTGAAGTGTAAAGAAACTATCTAGTATTGAACCCTTTTATCCCTTAAGTGCACCTGCCTTGGTTTTGTAGAACCTAAAGAGTATAAAATCCTAGTGATTTTGTTGAAGTTGGGTCAAGATCTGAGGACTGCTTAGTTAAACATAGGAAATAGCTAACCCTTAGACTAAGTTGTTCTTCATTATCCTGGTATCAAGTATTTTTTTGCTTGTAGTTTTGAAACACCAACATGGTTACAATGCATGTAATAAAGTATCATGACTTTTTCATCAAGATCTTATCAACTAGAGTTAAATTTTGTAATGTATTGACATGATGAGTCTACAAGGGGTCTATGATGAAAGTAATTAAAATTCTCTAACAAATTAGAATAAGGTCTCACACACATTGGACCATGAAAGGAAAACAACCATGCCAACATGAAACACAAGAATCCTCAAACCCTATTAGCTACCATTTTAAAACATATTAATACTTAATTACCATAAGAATGAAGATATACGTGTCAACATAATTCATATCGAATTGCTAGGGAACTATAACATTTTACCCAATTAAAAACATCTTCTC
Organism: Cupressus sempervirens; assembly: GCA_028749045.1. Classification (NCBI taxonomy): domain Eukaryota; kingdom Viridiplantae; phylum Streptophyta; class Pinopsida; order Cupressales; family Cupressaceae; genus Cupressus; species Cupressus sempervirens. Next base: position 102,720,077 of record CM053783.1, read on the forward strand.
AATCTTCTAATCCATTATAATCTCTTATGGGAAAACACATTTGAATAATTTAAATTTCGTTAGGATCTGTAGAGGAGAGATCTCATAATGACACTCCTTGCATGCTAGATCGAATTAGCTCTTTGATCTTCTACCACTATATACTGCTCTTATGCACTCAATGTCTTGATCACTACTTCTTGATCACTCTTCTTCTTTTCTACTTTCACTGCTTGTTCACTTTCTTACACATTATTTCTTCTTACTTTGCTTGTTCTTTTACAAAAAATATTTACTTAAACATTTACTCTTTTTCCTCTTAATCTTGACCATCCATTAAAAAATTAACCTTCTTGTTCATTCATCACAAGCTTCTCACATATCTCAAAGTCTTATTATAATGTACTCTTCATCCTATTAGCCTTCAATTTGGTTTACCTGTCTAATTATTGGGCAAGACAAAATGTGTTACCTTTCCCAATTTAATATTTGACCTTTTCCTTATATTGATCCAACTCATACCAATGTAAACATATTTTGCCCTTCACTATGTAGTATCACACTTTCCAATGTGAGAAAATACCAATTTTGACTTCTATCATGTTTAGTTGTGAATTCTTTTTAACTCTTACAACCTTTTTACTATAGTCATCTATCCTCTAATGTAATAATCAATCATTACATATGTTCTACCTTTATTGACCATTCTACTTTTACTGACAACCATACAATTCTCCATAAAATCAAACTCCTTGATTATTGACTTTTAGTAGATAATGCCAAAAATCTCCTAATAATATTACAATGCCAACACTACCTAACATAGGGTTGAAGGTTGAGGTTGTAGGGATAGTCCTAGTTGATACTATAGGGTTTAAGGTAAAGCCTATTTTATATTTTAGGATTGAGGGTATAAGATATGAGATTGAGTTTATAGGGTTTATGATGGAGGGTTGTACATTGAGGATTAAGAATTAAATTCAACATGTCACTACAACATTTGGGGTCAAATTATGATGATAATTTACGATGGTGTAATTTGTGGTGATTTTCATATTTTTTTTGCAATTGTCCCGACGAAAACATTGGCATCATAATTGTGATGCTTGTGTTAGTATAAAGAAAAAGAAAGAAAAAATGACATAAACTATTCCCCATTTGTTTTGATTGTGAGAGCTGCACGCGAAAAAGGGTGGAGAGATCTAAACATTGTCACGCCCTTGTGATCAGTGCATTTCATTCCCTTTCCCTTGTGATCTTTGCATTTCATTTTTGTGCCTATGCTTTGCAATTTCATTGCCATGTCATGCCCTTGTAATCTCCATGCCCTTTCTCAACAATTTTCTTCAAGGGGCTATGTAAATGTTCTTTTATTTTCCTTCTAAACATGTATCTCTTTATATTTCCTTCTAAACATGTATATCTTTATATATAGAGAGAGATATTTTTTAAGGTTCTTATTATATCTTAGCACAACAAAATAATTGATCCAGTTGCATACATATTCCAAAATCCAAATCATAAAAAATAAAACTCTACACGCTAGCCCAACAATAGTAGCTAAGGATATAAAGGCTCCATATGATGGCTCAATAATGGTATCCAAGGATGATCCATGCATGTATTGGCACAATCTCCCTGTGAGGATCCCAAGTATCTACTATTGCTATTAATTTGGGCATCACTATATGATCCAAAATGTTATGAATTATTGAAGCTGGTAGTAACTTATCCCATGTATCTAGAAAATGTAGCATAGGTTTAGGGTCCCTTGGCTCCCAAGAAATTGTAGTAGCTATTCTTACTTTTGGAAGAATAACTTTAGTGAAGAGTTGAGTGTAAGAAGTTGAAGAAAAAAGTTCTACTTTTATGTAAATGCCATAGTCACAAGGCTCATTCCCTTGTAGAAGACTCTTCCACAATTACATTACCTCTAAACCATGTAAAGGATGTTGAAGTGGTTCCCAACCTTGAAATACTCTTATAAGAAATGGATACTTGGGATCATCATAGGGAGACTGTGCCAATACTCAAAACACTCTTATAAGCAAATGGAGATTCAATACATGACAAATTTTAGAACTTGTAGTCCTCTCGATATTTGGACTGTAAATTCTCAAAGAAACTTGCAAGTGATTCCAATGTCATATTACCTACTGCAACACTTTCATGGATTCTATCTAGTGGCTCCCATAATATCCTCTATATTGTCTAGCTATTGTTTCTGTCATGCAGTCTCTTTCTAAAGCCACTCCTCCTTCTTTCTCATGTCTTCAATCTTGATTATCAAAATTTTGAAAATCAGCATCTACCATATCTAAAATCAACTTCCTATTGTGTTGTAACTCTGGCATAGGTGTTTGATCATTGATAGCTTTCATTTCAGCATTCAAGTTTTCAAGATTGGTTGTAATGCCCCACTCAAGAACCCCAAAGAAATAAACCTAATATGTTACAAAGTTTATTGAACAATTTTAAAAAAAAGTTTATACATCAAAGAAACAATAATGTGGAAGCAATATAGACATACACATCAAGAACATGTAATCAAATACAAATACAATTTCAATTTCTCAAGGGTTCCTTCACGTTGAGTCACATTTAATAAAGTTTTACTAGTAAGTTTAAGTCTCAATTACAATGTCCATAATCTAAAATGAATAAATACATACATAGTCATATAAGAAAATGCATAAGTACAACTAATACTATGAAAGCACATCTAATAAATAACATCCATTTTACATGTCATAGGGTATGTGTAAATAGATACAAGTACATCAATATACAATACAATATCCTATAGGATCTCAAAACACATGATTTATAGATACATTAAATGAATAGAAGCCTTCAAGATAAGAGGAAGAATGATAATGGTACCACTATATCAAGGAGCATCCAACATCTATCAATTTGAGGGGTGTATTGCATAAAAATTTAATAAGAGAATAAACATTAAGCAACTAACATCTATTCCTACATGATCATGCAAACTTCAAAATATGAAAGATAAACATGTAAATAAGCATAACATGAAATCAAAATAGCACTATGCAAACCTCACAAATCACCAAGTGGTTGATGATTTCTTTTCTAATGGGATGTGGTTGCTCACAAATCCAGCAGCATAACAATGTGGTAGATAGTGCTTGTGTAGATGAGGAGAGGGCTCTCCTTTTATAGGAAAAGAGATGAAATGGATGGTTGAGATTCAATGCAAGATGAAGGGCTAGGATCTCTCAAGATCAATGAGGTGTCCATGAGGTGGAGACCAAGTAGACTCCATGTGGATTAGGGTTTTTGACCATTCAAAGGAGGGAAGATGCTCACACATGTATGAGCAACCTTTGATGTGACATGTCTATGATAGGTGTAAGAGGGTTGGAGGCTCAAGGTTTCTCACACATGTGTGAGACACATTTGAAAGTGATGGGTCAATGACATGTGTAAGAGGTGTGGAAGATCATGTTTCCTCACACATGTTTGAGACACATTTGGCTCACATGTGAAGGGGGACAAGGTTTTAAGAGATGTAAGAGTCACATGTCACATGTGACTAGGGTTTTCTAATCCTTTGATTAGGATTGTGCAAATAATTAATGATGTGATTAGATGAGAAACTAGGATTAATTAGTGGATAAGTGGATTGACCTAGGTTAGAAGGATGGGCCAAGTTAGGAAAGTGAGGTTAGGTGAGGGTTAAAGTTAGGAGCCATGTGCTCAAATAGAATTAAATTTAATATTTAATTTCAAGTGGGATTAACAAAGGATTAATCAAGTAAATGAAGTACTTAATTAAAGTGGGTGAGTTAGGATGCAAGTAGAATAGGCTAGGATTTAAATAAACCTTAGTTTATTTAATTGAAGGTAGGGTAATTAAATAAATAATAAATATCTAGTTAATTGGTCAGGACACAGGATTTGGACAATTTTAGGTGTTTGCAAGGGGACCCAACTGGTAAGAATACACTACCTCCCGACTGCATGGTCACCTAATCAGGCTCCCACTCCTGCCATGCAAGAGAGATAATGCACGACCCACACACAGATAATCAAATCATTAAATAATCTTAGGCAAGGAATCCTGATAGCCAAAACAACCTCAAGGGTAACACAAACTACTCAAGAAGATGAGATAATCAAAATTGAAAGGACACTCATTCCAATACTAACATCTCATACCAAGTCAACATACAAATACCAAGACCAAAAATATACAATCACCTCAAAATCAATGTTAAGTGTCACAAGTGTAGAACCATAATCAGTATGCAAAGAACATTAACAAATAAAGTAAACATTCACAAACCAAAAACTAAATTCACATATATTCTTAGACAAAGAAAGAAACCAAGAAGTGCAAACCTCACAAGAGAAAACACTCCATGCTTTCTTGATTCTGTAGATGTGTCCTTTTGCTGTGGATGTATGCTCAAGATGCTCAAAACCTGCTTCAATGGAGATGGGTAATGGCAAATTGGTAGCTTTGTGAGCTCTCAATTTGGCATTATAAGGGTATGGTTGATGGCTTTGGTTCTCAAAATAGCATGGTAACTTTAGCTCAAAGATTGCTGATGAAATGGCTTGGGATGGGATTCAATTTATAGGCTAAGGGGTAGAGGGATGGAGGGCTTAGATGCAAGGATGGATGAAGGCTTAAGGAGGGCTAGGATGCACTCAAAGGAGAGCACATGGATTGTGCTTGTTTAGCACCAATGGGAAGGTGACACTTGTCACAAGGAGGATGAGTGTGAGAGGGTAGGGTAAAGGGTTGGTTAAAGGCATGATGAGTGGGTTGAGTATGTAAGAGGGATGTAAGAGGAATGAGTGTGGAAGAGGGAAGAGTGTGTAAGATGGATGTAAGAGTCATGAGTGGGCTTGTAAGAGTCTTTTATGTTTTGTAAGAGCACTCATGACTTAGTGGTTGGGTTTTTTGAAGGGAGACTTTGCTTTGGATTAGGAAAGTCTTAAACTTGTTTAAGGAATGTGACAACATTAGGGGGTGGATTAGGCTTGGGTTTAGGATTAGATTAGGGATGTTAGAGATGTGCAAGTGGATGGCATTAATGAGGGTGGGTGAGTTAGTGGCTAAGCTTGGTTAGTATGGGTGGATGGGGTGGATTAGGCTAAATGGAGGATTAGAGATAGGTTAGGGGTTTTTGAATTTGAGGATTTCATTTATCAAATTGATTTATTTAATAAATGGGGATTTTTGGAATTAGATAGGAGAAAATGATTTAATTGATAAATAATAGATTATTTGATTTATCAATTAGGACTATAGATGATTAATTAAATTAATCAACTAGGGGATGACAAAGGATTAATTAAATAGAAATTTAATTAATAATGCCTTTTTAGATAACTAAATAGGATTACTAAAATAGTGTAATCAAATTTAGGTGTCTACAACAAGTACAATGACCAATAGATAACAACTGTCATCAATACAAGTAAACTACCAATCATTAACTCCAATAATAAAAAAACCAACAATGAATAACTAATAATTTATTAATAAAAGTCAATTGTCAACAGTAAATGACATCCAATCAATGAGTAATAAATCACAATAATTGTACCATCAAAATTAATATCCACAAGTACACCACTAGAGGAAAATATTAAAAAAAACCATGAAAGAGACTCAAGCTACATACTACGGAGTGTCATCACATCAGCCAACTCTAAGGTTACCCTGGTAGTCTTTCAAGACCTTGACCCCCTAGTGACTCTATGTGGAACTAGGATACCCTCTCATGAAGATGAGGAAACTAGTCATACCTCTCAAGGTATCATCTCTATCTCATCCTTAGTCTATACAAGCACTCAAGACATGGATGAGGAAAAATATCTAACTTATCTTTTTAATGTATCTCAAGGAAAAGGGCTAGGCAAGATATTTTAATTACTATATTATCACTTGTTACACAACTTACAATGAGTTACCCTAGAAACCACTTGGGGCTTGACCCCCATTGCAAGCCACTCCCATAGACATGCACCTAGACTACCTTCCTAAAAATCACAAACTACAATAGTTTACCATACCACAAGAGTAATATTGATAAAATTTGGTTCCTTAATAGGCAACCCAAAAAATAACATTGGTTCTCAAAATTTATGCTCTCATAAATGCTGAATAGTATAAAGCTCATAAAATGTAAATTTCAATTCAACTCATAAAGTTCATCATGACATCCAGTCAAATAATCATAAAAGAAATCTCAAAAATACCTTTAGTACACATCCTAACTTGGCCAACCAAACAACCCAAGAAGAAACACCATTACAAAAATAAACATCACAAGACTATAAATAGAATATTACAAAACACATAGTATTCAACCACATGATTTAATTCCATAAATTTATATTGTTTAGTTTGGGTCATAAGGATATGTTTAGAAATAAGGTAAGAATATACATGTTAATATAAATTTTTATGCAAATATACTTATTTAAAAATAATAAGTATTTAAATATCCAATCTTTTGTGCATATAAAATATCATGCAATATTATCATATTATTAATTTAAATAATCTTAAATCATAAATGATTTAATTAATAACATAAATGCATATTATTAGATCACATACTAATATCAATTTCATTTCTAAAATATTAATTTGATTTGTATTTAAGTCCAATTTTATTTTTTTTGGTAAAAGTGGATGAGCCATAGATATATACATATATAATTGGTTCAATAGCTCAACTAGGAAAGAACCAGTAAAGAAAACCCAACATTGTCACAATATGTACAAATTACAAGCATCAATATTAACAATCATAGTTTATCGATGGAACAAAATATTATTTTACCAAAATTCAAACTTTATCGAGTTTTCATTTTTCATTTTATCAAACATCATTTTGCATTTTATCGAACAATAGGCATAAGGGACTCGAAACAACCAAAATTTTCAAACGTTTTTACAAAATGTGCCTGAAGTTTAGAAGAAAAGTTCAAAAAATAGAAGAATGTCAATAAACTATTTTTCTTCCATGTCCTCAGCACCCTCTATAGAAGTGGATGTCAAACCAGTTTGTATTGAGTGACCCTAGCCAAAATCAAAGCATGGTAGTGGAGACACCTCCCATCCAAGCTCGAGCCTTCAACAACAACATGAGAAATACCCGCCTAGGCTGATGGTTTGGGATGATCTAGATGGGGATTTTGGATAAGGTGTCTTGAGCCAAGAGCACTTAGAGTAGGAACCGACCAGTCACTAGGTTCATGAACCAACTAAATTGAGGGATCCAAAGGTTTCATCTTATGAGAAGATATTGCATGTGCATCAAAAATTGGAACCCAAGATATCAAGTAGTACAAAAAAAATTTTATTCACACCCTTAGACATCTAAAAACCCAGAGCTTTTTCCATGACTTGCAAGGTCTTGGTCAAGAACCGTGAGTTGTGATTTTCACATGATTTCTGTAATGCCTCAAAAGTCACAAAAACTTCATGTTTTTTCATAAGCATGGTCCTTGAAAATATTCCTCCCACCAAGGCATTTCCAGACCACAAATCATAACTTTGATTAGCCTGCTTCAGTTTATTTTGAGCCCAAAACTCTGGTCTGACCACCTTTTAAGCAATGATTTCTAGTCTCGATGTTGACTAAAGAAGATCCATAGCATTGGATAGAAAAATGGAGACCAAATTAGAAGGATATAACACATGTCTAGAAGTTGCAGAGAAGAAGTCCTCCCCAATGACATTTTGAATCGTATGATAGGTGGAAGAAGAGAGCAGAATGAACATAATATCCAACATCTCATCATCCAAGGGATGAGAGAGTGCATCTTCATCTACACTAGTTGAAGAAAAATTCTATACTTTTTGGGTAGGATGCTACTATGATACTGATGACAAGACTCACATTTCACACAAGCATCCAATTAGAATGACATCTTGGAAATTGAGAAGGCAACCAAAGGGAGTAGGGAAGAAGGAGTCATAAAAAGAAATCCATTGATCACCTATAAAAATCCCCCACCAAACCCTCGAAAGGTATGACACACTTGCTCCCATGTGAGTAAAAAATAAAGTGCCATTAATTCAAAGCCCAATTGGAACTATAGATAGCGAAGAACAAGAATGACAACCCCAAAATTGAATAAGGAATGAAAATTCTGCATCCATATGTACTAGAATGATAAAAAGCCTTATTATCATCTATTAATGTCATCCTTGATCAACTTGAGACATGCTTTTAAAATTAAATGTAAATTTAATCTTGCCAAATGTAAAACCACACAAGGTACTCAAATGACAACAACAAAAAGTGATACTGAGTAGTATGGAAAGATTTAGTATGACTTCACCATAATCTTGCACATGTGAACCTCCTCAAACAACAAAGTAGCTCTATGCCACTACAATTCCTCTTTAAGACCTTCACAAACTTGGAAACCATACCACCACATGGACCCAAATCAATCAGCAAGATTAGATAGCTCAGATAGTATACCCATGAGCACTCGGTAAGAACTATGGTCAAATAACTCAACATGAGTCTCTTCTTTGTTAACTTGAAAAACACCTAGCTGGAAGTTGGTCAATACCTCACTTGGGGGAACTCGATAATTAGTAGACTGAATAACTTGGTAAGCCTCAAGTAACTTAGTCAATACTAAACCTGAACTTGCTCAGTAAGCATTAAGCCAAGGGTGACTTGGTCAATAATGAACTCAAGCTTAGGGAACTTGGTCAATACTGAACTTGGTAAACACTAAGCCAAGAGTAACTTAGTCAATATTGAACTTGATAAAAATTAAGCCAAGAGTAACTCGATCAATATTGAACCCAAACTTATTCATTTTGTGCAACCATCATAAAATGAAGGGATCAAGCTAGTATTAAAAGGTTTTCTCTTGCTGAATTAAGGAAAATAAAGTGGGAAAGTTGGTAGGAATAAACTCTGTAATACTTGCCTTATTAGTCTTCAAGTCACAACTGATATTGGATGAATTATCTACAACATAGTTTCCCTCCCTGAGGGTATGAGAGAAGGACACCACTTTAAATTTATCAATCAATTTCAAGCTTTTTCCAAAACATAACAAAACTTCTAGTTCTTTGATTTTTTCTTAACACATGAATTGATAACCACTGAAGAATCCCCCTCAATGTGAATATTAACTATGTTTAACTACAATACCAGTTCTAAACCAAGTAGGGGTGCCATGGATTTAGCTTTGTTGTTTGTACCAACCAGAAATTTTTGAGCCAACATACCTAACACCCACCCATTATGATCTCTTATACACACTCCAACTCCTGATTCACTAGGATTTCCTCTCAAGAAGCCATCAAAATTTAATTTGCAATCTCCCATAGTAGGGGGAATCCATTTCACAAACTTTCTATTAACTTTCTCATGAGGACCACCAGATGTAATGAATTGATAAGATGGAGAAGGTAAAGAAGTCCATCTATTAGCCAAAGCAATATCCCAACCTGTGACAATAAGATGTTCAAGAGTTATTTTCATATAGGCTACCACAAGTTCCCCCACTACAACTTCTAATGTTGATAGCACAGTTTCCAATGTTGAAGGTTGATTTTGAAAAATCCTTTCATTCCTCTCCCACCAAACTGCCCAAATAACAATTGTTGGGATACACTTCCAAATATATGAATAGTAAGAGTGGTTAGTCAGACTTGGCCAATCTTGGAACACATCCCATAAGGTGTTTGGATGGGGCATACTGAAATTTAATTTTTGAAGGATGAAGATCCAGCATTGATATGCCATTTTACACTGAACAAAGAGGTGATCAACATTCTCCTCTACCTCCATGCATAATACACATTTCATATTTTGAACAATATTCAATTTTGATAAATTTTCTCCTATCAAAATTCTCCTTTTTAAAGCTAACCAAGAAAAATATCCTACCTTTGGTAAGACTATTGAGTTCCAACAAAATTTGAATGCTCAAAATGACTTGTAACCAATTTCTAGGTTCTTGGTAGCTAAGTAACCCAATTTTACTAAGTATCTACCCTCTTGGTGTGGGGCCTAGATCAGTGTATCTAGGAGATTAGACACTAAAACAGTCCTTGTATTACATATACTAACAAATTCTTTTTTGATTTGATCAAGAATTGGTAACTTCTCTGGGTTTTTCCAAGTAACTCTACCTAAAATTGGATCAATGGACTGAAAATAATCAGCTCCATAGGGGCCCCATTCAGCACAAAAAATAATAATCCAATTGTCAAAGGATTGAGAATTACAAAGTGGAGGAAGGCCATTCCATTAATCTTTCCAAAAGAGTGCCTTAAAACCATTGTTAATTTTCCAAGTCAAATATCTAGTAACTAAATCATGAGATTCCACCAAGAAGTTCCAAATAGCCCACCCTTTAGGCAAGTGTTCTGTAGTGAAAATTCTGGAGGGGTTAAAAGAATCTAAATATTTTCTCTGTAAGATCCTACACCATTTAGCCTCTACTTTCTCATACAAAGACCAAACTAATTTTCCTCCAAAAGCAACATTCCTTAAAGCCAGATTAGGAAGATTAATCCCACCTTGATGCTTCTCTAAAGACATTTCCTTTAACGAGATGAAAGGGATTTTTCTATTACTTGATATACTTTTTGTCCATAAAAAACCTCAAATAATGCCTTTAATATGCTTAATAATAAACCTTGGTGCTGATAATATAGAGAAGTAATAATTTGGGATAGCTGATAAGACAGACTTAACTAAAATAATTTTTACGGATAAAGAAAGTCATCTTACCTTCCAATCCATTGTTCTAGCTTTAATTCTATCTACTATATTTTTCCAATAAGAAGCTTTATTACTGCCCATGAAAAAGGGAACACCCAAATATGTAGATGGTAATTTTTCCTCCTCAAAAGCAAGAATTTTGTAATCCTTTGTGCAATAGGTGGAGCTGTGTAGAAGAAGAAGATTTTAGATTTAACCATGCTGATGTTCTAACTTAAGAAAATTGAATATTGGTTTGGAAAATATTTAATATGCTTGGCTTCATTAATGTTTGCAGATCCAAAAAACAAAGTGTCATTTACAAAGAGAGAGTGAGTGACTGCTAGATCATTTCCTCCAAATTGAATGCCTTTCCAAAGCTCTAATTGTTGAGATTGAATTATGGCCCTACTAAAAGCTTCTACCATCAGAATAAATAAGGTAAGTGAAAGGAGATCACCTTGTCTAATTCCTTGAGAATATTTGAAGTACCCCTTCAGAGATCCATTATAAGAACTAAAAATGTAGCCCCCAAAATACAAGCTTTGATCCATTTGCACCAAGATTTACTGAAACCAAATTTCTCCAATACTTTGATAAGAAAGGACCAATTAACTCTATCATACGCCTTCATCATATCTAGTTTAATAGCAAAGGAAGGGATTTGGTTTTCTTTGATATGATGAAGAGTTTCATGAGCCACAATTTCCCCTTCTAACATTTCTTTACCTAGTACAAAGCCACCCTGTTCTAGAGAAATGATATTGAAGTATAGAATAAATAGCCTTTGTGAAGATTTTATATATAGTCTTGCACAATGAAATTGGTCAGAAATCAGCAAAAGTCTGGGAATCACCAGACTTAGGAATGATGGAAATATTAGTAGAATTAAAATTCTCACATATGTAACCCTTGCATCAGGAGGATTCTAGGGCCATAAGTAAATCCCACCCCAAAACATCCCAACATTTCTGAAAGAAGAGAGCTGTAAAGCCATCGGTACCAGGTGCTTTATCTAGGGGTAGGGATTGAACTATTTTCCAAATTTTCTCCAAACTAAAGGGTTTCATAAGAGCAGCATTATCTTGATCTGATATAATTCTTGGAACTACCTCTAAGAATGAGTTAAGTTGGAGATTATTTACATCCATTTTCATTGATGGATCAAGGAGTTCTTTAAAGTATCTGACCCCTTCCCTTTTGATACTTGCCTTATCTAATAATTTTTTACCCTTAAGTTGTTCCATGATTGAAAAAATGGATTTACTTGCCTTTTTTTGACTTGCTGAAGCATGAAAGAATTTTGTGTTATAGTCACCATCACTTAACCATAATTCTCTAGATTTTTGCCGCCAATATTCTTCCTCCCTGTGACACAACTTGACCCATTGAAATTGCTCCTCTTTCAAATATGAATATGAATTTGAATTCAAGCCAAAATTGATGATTTCTTCATTGATTTCTTGAAGTTCCTTGTGCACCTTATTTTTTCTCCTCAAAAATATTTTTAAAAACATGTTTGTTCTAGATTTTGATTTTTCCTTTAAGATATTGAAGTTTCTTGTAGAACAAAAACATACTATTACCTTTTTCTTGCAGAGCATTGACCCACCATTATCTAATTAAAGGAAGAAACATTGGATGTCTGAACCACATTCTTTCAAATTTAAATGAAGATTTATAACGTGATGTTGTTTGGTCCACTTTATTATCTAAGGATAATGAAATAGGAAAGTGATCCGATCCCAGGAAAGAAAGAATTTCTACTGAGAACAAGATAGATGTTATTTTGCATGTTTGTGAAACTAAAAATCTATCAAGTTTCTTAGCAATTTGTAGGAAACCATCTCTTCTATTATGCCATGTGAAGCATCCATTGGATGTATCAATTTCAAACAATTCATTGGTAGTGATAAAGTTATCAAATTCCTCCATAATTTTTAGAGATTGAAAAATTCCTCCCTGTTTCTCCTTATTATTTCAAATTGCATTGAAGTCACCACATATGATACAATTTTGTTGTGGTAAAGATCTATTTTTTTTTTGAAATGACATCCCACAATTTAACATTATTTGAAATACTTTAGGGACCATAAATGTTAAAGATAACCATTGAGATTTCAAAATATTGAAACTTAAAACATTGCCAACCTAGATGTTGTCCTATTAAGCTTCCAAAAACAACCTTTGAATTCCACAAAGTGGTTAAATCTCATGAAGCCCCAACACTAGGAAAATGGACAAATTGTCATTGTTTCCATTTAGCAATAGACTCCTCATACTTTCCATCTAATAAATTTTTCTCTTGAAGTAATATAATGTCTCCTTTCGACCCATCAAGCAATTTTTTAATCCTGCTTCTTTTGTTAGGGGCGTTGATGCCCCTGACATTCCATGTTATAATCTTCATCGTTTCACTAGAGGAAACTTAGCCCTTCTAGTGACTCTTTTTACTAATTGAAATTTTTCTTCCAAAGTGGATCAAATGCCTTCTAATTTTCCTTCTTTATCTTTTGTACTTTTACTCTTTTTGCCATGAGTCTTTGGAGTAGAAGATACCATAGTGGGATGTCTAGGTGACTTCATAATTGAAAGGGTTTGTGAGAAATAAAAAGTGGACCCACAACCAATATTTCCATTGACCTTTTGTTCAAGTTGGAAATCTCCTAATTTCTTTTGAGCTTCCTCAAAAAAAATTATTGATATTTGGGACATATCTTCTTGCATAACTTCTTCTGCAATTAATTGAAATTGTTTTGATACCACAAATGCTGAAATCTCATTAGCTAATTGACATAATTCAAATTCCACATTACTTCCAAGCCTGAGGCCTTGCATAGTCTATTTACATGTCGGGACAAACATCTCTAGTAGAGGGGACTGATTAAATACAACATCATGTGTGACCAAATCTGCTATAGACCAAATTTGTTTGTACCAATTAGACAAACTAAAATCTTGATAATTCAACTACCTACAAATTATTTGATGAAATGAAATGTCATGGAATTTTTGAGCATGTGCCATAAAAAAAAATTGATTTTTAAAACTTACTCCTAGCAAATATATTGGAAACTATTTTGCAAAATGACATTTGATGAGGCCCCTTCTATCCATAATCTTATGACAATTCTCTGAAGTATTAGAAATCTGTAATTCCAACCTAGGACTGATTTGATTATCCTTACATACCTCCATTGTAGGATTTACACAAGAGTAATGACTTGAAAAGGGGAAGGATGACTAATCTGAATAAAGAGACTAATTGTTACCCTCAATTTCCAAGTTTGATGAAGGGATTTGATCTTGTGAAGGCTCATTTGGTAAATCCAAGTCTGAATGAGAAATATATAGAATAACATCATTATTACAAGTAATTTGATGAATATCTGTACTATTTACATCAACAACCTGCCTAAATTTACATTTCTTAGGCATCGATGAATGGTCCTCACACACCATAATCTGATCTGAATCAGCACCTTGGCAATCAACATTAAAATGGCCCAAAATCAAAGAATGTTTATCAATTACCTCTGATTCTTGAATACGAACAATTTGTTTCCAATCTCCCCATTTGGAGTGACAAATTATATATTGTTGAATTGGTTTTTGATTGCTCTGAAGTAAGCAAACCCTAACTAGTCGAAAGATTTGTTCAAAAGGGATGAGATCATGCTTAATAAAGATACCCACCTTGTTTTCTATCAGTTCAACAATTTTTGTGTCTTTGTATTCAAGGGGCAAATCTGGCATTTCTATCTAGTGGAGAAAAAAGATAACATCACTCAATTTAGGGGAGAAATTTGGGGAAAATGGACAAGAGATGCCAAAACCTTTATAGAACCACCCTTTGAATTTATGCACCCAATCGCTAGTCTCAGTTGAAGTAAAGAGAATAATAAAATAGTTTAAAACTTGATCATGGAATAATACCTCTTTCATACCTGGCTAGTTACTAAAAATCCATGCTTGTATGTCTATTTTTCTTAAATTATGGGTTTGAATCTACACCCTAAATGCTATCTTTCTAAAAAATTCAACATGTGGGGAAATCAACCTTTCTGGAATAGTGATTTCCATTACTGCCCAATCTTTAGACCTTGTGTCTACATGAACAATATTCTCTGATTGCTTCTTCTTCCAAATCCTCTTTGGTTTACCAGCATTTGCATTAGCCTTTGAAGGTTTAGGTTTGGAGGGAGCTCTCCTAAAGTCTATGGAAATCATTTGCCTTTGCATTCCTTATAATGAACTCTCACCCTTCTCCCATAAACCCTTTCCTACCTGAGAGGAACACCCATGTAGCTGCTGGTTGGGATTAACATCAACATCTCATTCTTTCAGTAGTCCATGTTTGATGCCTAAAGTAGAAGAATGCCCATTACCTTGTTGTTTGGGAATATCATCATCCATAACCCTTTGCTCATTAATTGATTCCTGTAGAGGACCATTGAATGACATCTCTTTTTCACAAATGTCAAAAGGCACTTGTTGCTTAGATTTTGCATTATTGTTGATATGAAACCTAGGGTTTAAGAAAAAGGATTTTACTGGCTACATGATAGCTCTTTTAAAGAAGATTTCATCCCAAGATTTGAGTTGTTGTCCTTCAACATGTTGAACCCAATCCGCCTTGCCTGACTACTTAGAATACTAAAATTTCTCTGCAAACCTCCCTGTCTACCATTGCCTACCTTCATGTTGCGACCATGTCACCATTGCAATTTAAGTTTAATATTAATATTTACTTTTCCTTTAATTCATAATGCAACTAGAGATAAAATTAAAAATTTAATTTAATTATTTATAATTTCTCTCATAAATTCAAATAGTTATTAACTAAATAATTACAAAGTGAACTCTACCACAACTTCTCTTAAAATATAACAAAATTATAAATATTTATTTATTAACTTCCCTCTTGCATTAATAAAAATTAAATTATTTATATGAAACTAAGAGTTTAACTAAACTTAAATAATCACTAATACTAACATTCACTTTATAACTAAATTGATAATATTTATTTCATTTAGAAATTAATAAATTATTATTATTATTAAATAAATAAATCTAAAAATAAAAACATATTTTTATAAAATAAAAATAAACATGCAATTAGTATTTTCGCATGTCTTTGATCTCTCAAATCATGCAAGCATACTATACTTAGTTTTTTATTTTTAAAATATATTTATTTTCACATGCATGTAACCTTACTATACTTAGCTTTCAATTTTTAGCATATTTTTTTTCACATGCATGTATGCATAGAATACTTAGTTTTCTATTTTTAGCATATTTGTTTTCACATGCATGTATACATTTAGTTATAAAGTGTTTTCCTCTCAATTAATCTTTTGCTTTCCAAATAAATATTGTAATTAAATTATTTTAGATGTAAGAAGAATATTCATCTATATTTATAAAATTCATTATAATCACATAGTTCTAATGACAAATTTAAAGGTGAAACCCTAACTGGTCTATTTATTGTTTTCTTCCAATTTTCAATAATCAAATTTTCATTATATTAGAAAGGGGTTTATAAGAATACAATCACAATAATTTTCTACAGTTTTTCTATAATTTTCTTTAGTCAAGTTTTCTTGATTAATAAGTTTTCCTTTTTCAAAATTTATAACAAAATTCTTTATTCAACAATCAATAAAGTAGATTAATAAGCAATATGCAAACAACCAAGAAGACACAACATAGAAAGATCTTTCAATAAAATTATACAATGGATTTTCAAACCCTATCTCAAAACCACAGCTAAAATATGAGACAATCTGTGAATGCATGCCAATCCAAACCCTTATTCTCTTGATCCATTTCTAAATTTTCAATCCGAAAACCTCAAGACCACAACTAAAATATGAGACAATCTGTGAATGCATGCAAATACAAACCCTTTGAAACCCTTAACAATTCTTTTGATCCAATTCTAAATTTTGCTCCCCAAAACCTGTGTAATTGCAAAATGAGCTCTAGATCTCAGATAAAGAGTTCTCCCCTAAATTGGGGTTTTGATTGTGCAATCACGAGAGGAAACTCACCAATAAATTATCGTTTATTACTTTATTACCTTTTTACCTTTTCATACGCAACTCTTTTAGATATTTAATTACAAAATATCTTAATTTAAATAATTAGCTTTCTCTCTTTAATTAATTTTTGAAGTGTTTTTAATAATATATTTATTAATTTAATTAATAACATTATTTAGAGTTTATTATTAAAATAAAACTCCTACATAATTATCATTAAATTAAATAAACATAACTATGCCACAATTAGAACTATAACTTTATCTTTAAATTTTATTCTTTTATATTTTATTTTCCTCTAGTTTATTAATTAGTACAAGCACTAATTAAAGCATAGTTTATTATTTAAATTAATAATAAATAATCAAAGCTCATTGTTTAAATGAACTATAATTTAAATATTATTAAATAAATAATTATAATAAAGCAATATTAAATCTTTAATATTTTAATATTTTAATTGTCTTTTTGTCCAACTTCTTAAATTAAATCTTTTAAATTGAAGTACATATTTAATTAATTTATAATTAATTAAATATCATCATATTCTAATTTCTCTTTAACCTATTTTTTAAATTTAGACTTTTAAATTAAATCACATATCTAATTATTTTATTTTAAATTAATTAAATATTCTCATGCTTTAATATTTTCTTTTTAATCAAATAATATTTATTTATATGATTAACCTAAATATTATAATTAAATCATTTACCAAAAAAATCACAGTGTAATACACATAAAAGCAACATTACCAAAACAAACCAAAACTCAAATCAAACAACACACACACAGATAAACTCACAAGTTTTAAAAAGGGTGGAAAGTTAGTTACGAGTCCTCCTTGCAATACAAGTATTTAGGCTATGGCTGGGATTGGACCTAGACATTATCTCTCCATTCTTATCATTGAGTTATTGTGATAGGGCATGCTCATCCTAGAAATTCAAGAAAGTTGCCTGGTACCTATATTCTACATAAAAGACAAGCATGTAAATGTATATAAATATATTTGAACTAAACAAGCAATGACAAGGAGTGGTACATCATATAAATCCTGACTAGTAGGTGATTGTGACTCCCTCCCTTAACCACATCAAACATGACAAACAAAAAAGTAAAACAAACATGCACACCATACACATGCAAGAATGGGGTAAGTACTATAATAAATCTTGGGTATAAATCATCATATATTTAAACATGAAAACTCATCATTTGACATCATCCTAAAAGCAATCACATTTATTAACTAAGAATCATTAAAACAGTATTAATGCACTAGTAATCATAATCAACAATCAACATGTGAAATATAATAAACTAAGTAATTCTTTGTTGTTATACATGTAATACAAGTCATGAAATAATGTCATAATTATAAATCCAATCTCCTTGAAACTAACACTTGCATGAAATAGGCATAAATGAGTTTGGTAAATATAATGGAAAAGAAAACTATGGACGGGCATTACATTGGTCAACACCCTCACTTGCAGACCTATGATGTCCAACATTTTTTGTACTATTTCAACATCATGTTCTTGCTTTTGAGTTAATAGTTCTTAAGGTACATTTTCTTGTAAAATATTAATTTTGTTAAACAATTGTAAAATATTAGAAAGTGCATTGTTGTTTTCATGTATGTATGTATGTATATATGTATGTATCTATCTATATAGAGAGATCTTGTGGATTGTGGATTATGGATTATAAAAAAACAAAAAAAGCATTACATTAGTAATTCCCCATTTGTTTTGATTGATTGTGGAGAGTTGTGCATGAAAGAGGGTAGAGAGCTGCAAAAGAGGGTGGAGAACTCTGAACATTGGTGGAGATCAGTAGAGATCTAGGATTTTATTGTCATTCCCTTGTGATCATTGCACTTCATTGTCATGTCATGCCCATGTGATCTCCATGCCCTTGTTCTACGATTTTTTCCAAGGGGAGAAAAGGTACCTAAGTAAATGTTCTTTTTTCTTTTCCACTTCTAAACATGTATCTCTTTATATTTCCCTCAGTAGGTGAATAAAGAAGCTTCTCTTTATGTATAAGTATGTGTATATATACATACATATGCATACATATGCGTGTCTATGTATGTATGTATGTAATTATATATAGAGAAGCTTCTCTTTATATATATGTATATATACACAAGTACACACATATGTGTGTGTCTATGTATGTATGTATATATATAGAGAGATATTTTTTAAGGTGATTATTACATCTTAGTACAAAATAAAAATTGATCTAGTTGTATACATATTCTAGAATTCAAATAATAAAACAATAAAAATCACTCAAGCTATGCTAAGGGACTTACCTCAAAATATTGCACACAAATGATGTAGACCAGGAAAAATGGTCAAAGTTCACAAGAAAATTTACAAAAATATTTCATAGTAGATATTATTAGAAATAAACAAGCCATAACCCAGTTAAATGTGTCTAGTTACTGATTACCTAGATTGATTACAAATTCCTATAGAACTATAATCAAATTAGATATAATAAAATAAAAAATCAGTTGTTCCCAACTAGTAGGATCAAATATAGTTTTCGAAGGTGATTAAATTGTATATGTAGATGCATCACTTGCATGCTAGGCATGAAGCACATTCCCCAAGTTATAAAAAATGGTTAGATATATAAGCTCTATATCAGTGTAGAGGTAAGGCTGGTGGGAGTCTAAACCAGGTTAATCCCACTTAAACCTATAAGGGAAGTATAAGATTCCCCAAACCCTCTACAAAGAAAAAAGTACAAAAAAACTCCAACACCTCCCAAATGATTAGGATGGGTATCTTAGGCAAAATCAAGGTAGATTCAAAAGGTCTCAACCAAATTTTTTTCCTTAAGTAACATCCAATATCCAAATCCCTCAAACTATCCTAGAGGCCTAAATGATTTCCTAGTAGCACTGCAACGACATAAAAGTGAACTTTCCTATCAAACTTTCCAAAATACTCCCCAAAAAATGGCAGATTCAGATACCCATTATCTATACTACAACATAGTAGAAGGGATCCATGTGTTCCTTTGGACCGTATCCTACTGTTACTATTTTATGGCTCAAAAATGCATGAAAAGTGGGCAATTTAACAAACCAACTACAAGTTTCTTGTATTCCCAAGACCCCAAACTCTAGATGATCTCTCCTTATGTTGTAAATGTTCCAAATCCAAAAAGAATTAGTCCCAAAACTTTTTTAACCCCAAAAGACCCAAATCAATCTTCTACAAACCCTCAAAGGTAGGGTTTTCTAAATGTCTACCTTCTAAGCACCTTCAGACTCAATTGAAGGTTGTTTCACCTTGTCTTCAACATACCAAAGCACTTCCAATCATTAAACATTGACCTCCAATGGCTAGAATCCTTGCTTCTGCTCCATAGTAATGAATTTAGTGCCCTTTACTTCACAAACTCTAATGTGTTGGAATGCTTTAGAATAATTGAGAGGGGTGTGAATTAGTTATACAAGGTCCAAATGCACAGATAAAAAATTTTAGTACTTAATAAATATGTGTGCATGCATTGACCATTTAATATCTCAAATTATAATATATTATTGTCCTAGGTCAAATGAACTTTGCAAAAATGTAAACATGAAATACCACAAAATCATTCACATAATTTGACACATGGATTTTATGTGGAAACCCTGTTGGATCCTGATTTAACAATTTTAAAAATAACCAAGAAACTAGACCAATACATCTAAGGTTAGCAAATTTCTATAATGGATGCACTTGGCTGTAGTCTTGAACCAACTATAAGGATAATTCATATTTCTTCTTCAAGCTCTGTAAGAGCTAGGTAGGTGGACCTCAGATTCTTTATATGGTACCAATGTGAAGGCATATAACTGAATCTCAATAATAGATAAAATCCCTTAATCTTCTATGTTGATGCAAGCATTCATGGGAAATAGCTAATAACAGAGCACATGAACTTGATAAACCAAGTGAGAGAAAACCTTTGAGCTCCTTAAACATAAAGGGAAATATATTCAATTGATAATTTGGATCTCAACATAACTTGGGTATGCAATAGCAGAAAACATGCAACCTCTAAGTTGACTAGTCCCTTATCCATTGGGCATCAACTAAACCTTAACAAATAGATGGACATCCTAATATACCCATATATCTAGATATCTGATCTATCTATCTAACTTGCAAATAGACATCTATCTTTATAAAAAAATCTCATACTTATGGTGAAATCCTTCTAGTGAAACCTACAACGCTATCAATGTAAACAAGCATTTACATGGATCTTTGTTCTAACAACAAATTCATCATGACATACAACCTTAAGGGATTGTAACTGAGTTCAAGCTCTTCGTTCTCAAACACAACACATTACAAATAATAGAAGAAGGAGATGAGAATCAACTACCCCCCCTCTCCCTCTCTTCCTACTTTATATCTCTGTGCTCCCTCTAGTTTGCTACTTTATTTTTTCTCTATTCTCTTGCACTCCTCATCTTGATGATGGATCACTGTGTGTGATTCGAAACATTGATGCTTAAAAAATTGTGACACAATCAAGCTCCAAAAAATCTTCTCATGATGAAACTAAGAAGGTTAAACTCTTACATTAATTTTTTTGAACCCAATACATCATCTATATGTCAAAATTTAGTAAATACAAAATGAATGACTGTATAGTATAAAATGCCTCAAAAGAAATGCACTATTTCTGTTCATAATAGAGAAATAGTGAGAAAAATGGTATCATAGTAATGGGAAAGGATTTCAACCACATTAGAACCAAAAAGTAGTTACACTGTAATGAAAAATATCCAAAAATTGGAAGCCTTACAAAGAGTAGAGAGGAAGAATATATAGAAGAGAAGATATTTTTGGGTCTGGAAGTTGAATTTGACATGTGTCACAATGAAAAATGTCTTCAATCTAAAGTTGTTGAAATTGATCTTCTTCATCTGCTTGTAACCAAAAACCATAAATGATGCAAAAATATCTGATATATCTCACTTTAAATCAATTAAAAAAATATCTCAGGGATAAATATCAAGTACACATCAAATCTAAGCTAGAGGCTCAAAATTTGATTTAGTTGGTCACATCTACTTTTTTCGTGAAATCAACTTGTGCTATTGGAAAAAATATCATTTGCAACCTACTGTAATTAAAATAATCAAATCTCCCTCAAAGTTGTTGATGAGATCAAAATTGATGAAAATTAGTTTATATCTTATTGCAATTTCATCTACAATAATAAAATTGTACTTTTCACTAAGAAGCCACTGCAAACACAAATCTACCTATAGCTACTTCTGGTTCACACCTGGACAAAATCTGATGAAAAAAATGGAAAATTCACTTCTTCCTAGTTTTGATGATATATTATAGTGCCTATTATGGATTAAAAACATGGCTTTGAGATTGATTTGAAAAACTAGCTCCTAGGTCATGATCATTCATTAAAATGCAAAATTTAAAAGTTTATATAGTATAAACTATATAAAAACTTAAAAATATTCAAATGTTTGAAAATCATGAGTGGATATTTCTCTGAATTTTAATTTTAATTTTATATTTCTTTTATTCCCTAGTCCACATCCCCAATCTACATGTGCCAATTGTCAAATTTCTATTTGCCACCACCATTCGAAATACCTTTAATTAATTAATTAATTTTACATTTTGAACCATCTAATTTCCTTTTATTTCCTCCTCCATCATATTATCACAAATCCATATTTTGATCTCCTCGATCCCATGATTTTTTTGTATGGTCGGGCCTCTTCATAATGAGCCTTATGATCTCTTGACCAATCATATTATTGTGGGTCATCCATTCCCTTTCCACGATCTTATGAAATTTTGTAAGATCATGAATCTTCAATCTTTGCCTCATAACCTTACAAAATTTCCTAAGATCGTGGCTTCCTTTTCTGCACTTGGCGATCTCACGACCTAAGACACAGTGATGCCACATGGACCTTTGTGTATGGGCATTTTATTTGGTCAAAAATTTGCTTTGAAATACATGAGTTGGTTGCAAGTGAGCCCCTCCAAGAAAACAACAACTTCATAAGAAACATGTCTTTTGAAGACAACTTACTATTGCATGTGTGTGGTTTTAAACAAGTGAAGTCTTTCCCCACCTTGCCAATGTAGGATTTCAAACTCAAGCCTATGCCTTCATTTTAAAGTGTAGGGAAAACTTCTAGAGTATTTCTTAGCTAACGTGCCTTGGAGCTCCTCCCTCTCCTTTTCCTTTCACATGAATGGCCTCTCATGCTGTGGCTCCCTCCTCTTTCACGCCTTGGAGGTTATATACAATGTGGATGCCACTGCATCTTTTTTTTGTGGAGACCCTGTGTTTAGTGTGGATATCCCCTTGCCTCCTGCATGGAACACCTAGTTTCATCTTCAACTATTTGCCATCATGGATTTCATTTCTATGCCTCAGCCTTGCCCTTCTCAAAAATTGCGGCCTCCAAACATTTTTCTATGTGAGGGCTCTCCAGTGTTTCTTTGCTGCAATGTAGGGCTCCTCTTACATGTTGTGGGTGCCCCAACTTTGGACATGGACTATTTCAAAATGTGGGTTGCTTGATGGCATCCCTTGTGAAGCCCCTCCCCTAAAAAATATGGATCTCCCTTCATTTGGCTTCTATGGATGACTCCTTAGCATGGGGTAATCTATATTAAATGGTTCCTCTACCTTTAGAGATTGCTGCAAACCCTCAACATGTGAGCTAATTTGATCTTCTTTTGTGCAGGGATCCATTCATACTAGTTTCCTTGGATGTTGAAGCTCTTTGCCTCGTTACAAGCTACAACTTCCTCTATTCACACCATGCAATTGCTACATGAAGGCCATTGGCTTTAAGTGGACATTCCAAGCTGTGGTTACTTTCAACCATAGAAACTAGTTGCTTTCCATCTTTGGTCAATTTTGCTCCATTATAAGACATGAACTCTTTGCTATGCACATCTCAACTATGCTATTCCTTCAAAAACATGGATCAAGCTTTGTAGGGGCAACATGTCATCCAATACCATCTTCTTCTTCCAAATGTAGCTAGTGGTAGAGCAATTCATTTCAATAGCAACACCACCTCTGTCACCCTCATAACATGTTTGGCAATAATCAATCGGGCAATTGACTAGGAGAAACATGTGATTTTAAATGGATTTTAATCACTATCCCCCATTATTTTAGTAAGAGTTCAAGAACACCCAACATTTGCATCCAATTGATGGAAACCTTGAAAATATTTTCAAACATTAATTTATTTTGAATATAGCCCCTTAGAACCACCCATTCCTCATGTGCTCATACTTGGTATTCCATTCATCCTAAAAATTATCTTAGGATCTAGAATGAAAATAAGTGAATCATTGCCAATTTTCTTATGTAATAAAGAGCATAATAACTTCTTCAAACACATCCAATCCTATCATTTTGGTGAAGTTAGTTGGGGCCCAAAGTAGGTCTGACTAAAAAAAAAATTCAAACTAAAACACCTGATCCCACAGATTGATCCATTGAAACATCTAAAATCAAATTCAAATAGTGAATCAAACTTTAAAACTTGTTTTAGCCTGTTCATTACAAACTATGATTTTTTGATAATAAGGCCTATTGGTTGGCTTTAAAAATTGACAAAAACAACTAGTCAAGCTCCAAAACTCTAGACCTCTATTCTCTTTGACATATTCAACAAGCCTGCCAAATCTCATCACATGATGAAATTAGGGTTAAAAGATATTGACCTCCAAATTTTCCTACTTAAAATCACCTACAAATAAAAATGTTAGAAAATTGGAAATTACATTTTGTTTTGGCCTTGAAAACTGGGCAAACGGACACTTGAGGTTATGGAAACTGGGGCATTGGTAGATAGCAATATAGAGAGTATAAACCTCCAATTTGGGCTCATGACAAATGACTAGGAAAATTTGGCGAAGGTCTGAAGTTGGCTACCTAGATTTGCAGGATAGGAAACATCAGTAGAAAAGTGCTTTTTGCAAATGGAATGGCCTTGTGAAAGTGTGTAGATGGATTTATCAAGGTTTATTAACTGGCACACTTGAAGTATTTTTGGAGTAGAATGTAGGGGATAAAATCAATTGATTTAGGAAATCAATGATTCAAATTTATAATATCACGAATAGGGCTCCTGACCATTTTGCATTTTTGATTACCAGTGAAACTTTATAAATTGCAACTGGAATCACATTTGAAAATTGACCAAATAGATTCATCATAAGCTCAAATAAGGAACGTAGCAAGTATCTGACCTCTAAAATATGATGCAAAAAGAATTTTATTATTTGGGTCAATTGGTCAAAAGTTATATGTTGTCAAATAGGGATACCTGAAATTATGAACAATTTGCAGATTTACAATAGAGGCAACTGACCAACTTTGAGAGATTCAAAACCTAGTCAAAATATGTCAAAATGACTTGAAAATTTGAAAAAAGGTTCTTTGATATGCATACTAAACATAATTAAATTATATAATCATGAAACATAACTAGGTGAAAGATATTCAAATACAAACTGGGCCTTCTATCGTTGTTTGACACTTGGGCAGAAAACAGAACTGAAAACTACTCAAAATGAGACTTCACAGAATGGCTCAGAATGTTAGTTTATCATCATAGAATGTATATGTAGGCTTAATGTAAGGTGTTAGAAACATAAAACACCTCTTAAGCATTAATACAACAGCCGAGTACTCAAGCAAGAAAATACATTTATAGGGGCTCAAAACTTGGAATGGACACTTAAAATGGGAATGCAATTTTGAGCACGAACATAGGATTTGTTTGGGGATGCATGCCCCTTGTGGGCATGGCAAGAAATCAGATCTTTGGAGGAAACAAACCACTCAAAATTTTCTTGAACAACTTACTAAAAACAAAGAATCTATCCTAACTGTACAAGATGATGACCTCAGGCCACCAAAACTTCTCTAAACTTCTTACCTCTATCAAAAACATGATTTTCATTTATATTTCCTTCCAGTAAACTAAAAATTTCATTATCCTTTGTTTCACCCAACACATAGGAATTCTCAATTAGCTCAGTTGGCAAAACAAAATAACTTTCTTGGCTTTCATAGTGCATACTAGGGACATCCTTAACATAATGCTCACTATGAAAATAGGGGTCAGCATGCTCAAATATACCAGGATCAAACTAATAACTATCTTCAACAGATGAATTATGCATGCTATCAAATTTGGGAAAAAGATCATGCACACCTTGAAATTATGTATCTCTATGTATAGATGGTTGACATTCAAATGAGTACCCAAATTTATACTCAACAATATTATCCTTATCAATGACTGAAACTAAACCAAGGTTCTCCATTGATTCTTTACAATCAAAAAATGGATCAGTCACATTAAAGCATTCATCATAAAACTCCATGCAAGGTGCAGGCATATTTTCAATAACCATTTCATCTAACACCTCACCATCATAATCATAATTGAAATGTTGATTAGCTCTTACCTCATATGAATCATCATAAAATTTATTATGAAGTGCTGGCTTATTTTCAAAGACAACCTCATCAAGCACCTCATCTTCAAGCTCAAAAATACAACATCATTTGAATATTCACTGTCACAAATGGAAGAACAACATTTTGATTTGTTACAACAATATGATAGTGTGTCACCATTAAACTCATCCTCAACTAAATTTGAAACCTCCATGTCTTCTTCAAACAATGGATTGATAACTCCATGCAAGGGTCCTCTTTGAACATTCTGACAAAAGATGGGTTGATAATGATCAAATTCTCCATCATATAAAGCATTAGTATAAACCTTAAAACCATTTCCCACATCATTTTCATGAAAAATTTTAGCATGTGAAGAGGAAAAATTAGAATCACCATCATCATCACTTGAAGACATATCATCCACTTCACCAACCAAGCATGCATAATATAAATCAATATTACTCCCATCATCTTCATTAAGATGATTCAAATGAATTACCCACCAATCATCTCTTATTTTATCATGTTGGGACTAAAAATTGCATGCTCAATTTTGAGTACCACTGAGAAATTCAAGCCTTATAAGCGCTTTTTATGCATATGTAGCTAGTTGTTAGTTTGAGGCTTAGATGGTGTTTGAGTGGCTTAAAACCTTTCATTTGACATATGCATGTGATCCAAAATGTTATTTTTCCATCCTAAATCATTCAGTGAAGTCCCATTTTGAGCTAGTGTCAAAATTTGCAATTCTGCCGAAGTGTCAAATAGCGACAGGAGGCCCAGTTTGTTTTTGAATATCTTTTACCCAGGAATGTGTCATGACCCGCCACCTTGGGGATGTTTATTATGAATACCAAAGAACATATATTCCAAGTTTCAAGTCATTTCAAATTCATTTGACTAGGTTTCAAACCCCTCAAAGTTGGTCATTTACTGTTTTATACATTTGTGTAGTCGTTCACAATTCTAGGAAGCCCTGTTCAACCAATGATATCTTTGACCCAATTGACCCAAATGAAGAAATTATTTTTGCACTATGTTCTAAGGGTTAGATACTTCATATGTTCAAATTTTGAGGTCATGACGAATCCATTTGATCTATTTGAACCTAGTTTGCATTGTTTTGTTATGGCTAAGGTATCCAGACTGATTCGTACCCCTGTTCAACATGTTATAACTTTGATCCCATGATTGGTAAGCATAAAATAATTGTACCATTTTTTTGTATCCTAAAAATCCTTCAAGTATGCCAATTCTCAAGTCATGACGAATCCATTTGCATACTTTCTTATGTCCGTCCATTTACCAAAAACTACTTTTTGACATATTTGCCAATTTAAAATTTCCAAGTGCTTATTTTTAGAAATTCACCAAATGTGTCTTGTGATTCGTCATGAGCCCAAAACACAAAATTATATTCTCCTCATGGAAAAGAACCTATATTGTGGTTTTCAGAACCCCAAGTGATTAATAACTCAATTTATAATGCCGAACTCGAGCCCAGTTTATGTTTTCTAACACTATCTACCTGCAGGATGATTGAAGTATGGATGTTCGGCAATTAAAATCCTTTTACTGGAAATTTTTCATGGGTTGAAAGTTTGCAGTATGATAGAGTGTGTAGGATTCAACAGACATGCTGATTTTCATGGTCTGGTTACTTGATTGAGTCAATTTTTAAGGCCAGTTGGCGGGCCTCCAGACACAAATTTCACAATGGTGCGAAAATGCTTAAAATGGAGTTTTAAAGTGATGTCCCAATGATTGTTTTTAATTCTAGTCATTACAATGGGGTCATGGATAAAAATGAGGATGCGAGTTGTTTAAAAAGAATTTTTTTTTAGCTAGACCCGCTTTGGGGTCCGACTAATTTCATTAGGCATGGGTGATTTTGAATATCAAATAAACGTTATCATGATTCAAATTATTTGAATGCATGATCATAGTTCTCAAATGCAAAGGAAGCATTCCAAATAAAATAAGCTATAATTGTGACTAGAAATACTTTAACCAAGCATGGAAGTAATTCTTTGAGCCGCCCAACAACAAATAGGGATCACCCATGGTTTCTAAAGGTGAATGATTCACATTTTTTGTAGCAGGCAATGAAGAAAAGACCATCTGTGCATAAAAAAGGAAGCAACAACCCACATTTTTGAAGCCCACGACTTCTCCAAAGGTGCATCCACATTTTTAAAGGGGGGCTATTGCATTATAAATGCCCAAGTGCATGAGAAATGACCATCACTATGAAGAGTGTATATTCATAGCAAAAAAAATGACTAACAAGAAGGGATCTCTACACAAAAATGAAGCTCCATTATGGAGCTATCAATCACAAGGTCAGAGCTCCATGTCAAGAATGAGCAACTCATGCTTATTATCTTAAAGACAAAGCACCTCTTTGAAAGGAAAGTGTCCATGTGATGTTGTGGGACCTGACCTGGAAGCGACAATAGGAATAAATTTTGAACAAACCAATTGATGAGTTGATGTGGAGACCGACGCACAGGATGCCACCATGTGGCACATCCTATGGCCAATGCTTCCCCACTTCATGGAAGTGCACAATGGACAAGGAATGCGGGAATGCGCTTGGGTGCCACATGGTAGTGGGCCCAGGCTGGTGATGACATGGTGGTGAGGTGGCCAACTGTGTTAGTAGGTGATGTGGCAAAAAATAGGCCAATGATAGCATGCCACGTGGCACATGTCAGGCCTGGGTGGACTTAGGGAAGAGTAAAAAAAAATAATAAAACATTTTTTTAAAATATTTTATAAATTAGTAAAATGATAATGGTGTTCATTTGAAAAATTAAAATTATAAATGAAAACTCTATAGTTTATACTATATAGTTTTAATTTTTTTTCAAATTTATGCATTTAAATATGCAAAACTGGAACGAGAGCTTGATTTTCAAATATGTACCAGAGGCCCAATTTTACTCAAAACATAGACTTCAATATACCGTTGGAATCGAGAAAATTTTTATTTTCTGAATATGGAGTTTTTTTTTTGCACAGAATGCCACTGGTTCATGCTATAGGAGGTTTTCTATCAAATATTGATTTGTGTATTTTGAGGGGTGTTTTGATTATCCAATTGCAGAATTTAGTGACCAAACATTTAAAACATGTTGAGAAGGTCTTATATGCAATATATTGCAGTTCTATGATGTTTTGGCTTCAATTTGATTAAAATTTGGCACCAAAATCAATTATGATGTTGAATCAGATGTCTAAGATATTTCTTGCTTTTTGAAACCAAATGTTGAGGATTTGATTCTGGCAGTTGAGGAGAGAGATTAGAGAGAGTCTTTTCATGGAAAAGAATGGGAATTTCATGTTGACAGATGTCAATTGCAAATTCAATCCAGGAATTTCCCTCTTGATATATATTCTTTCTTTTCCTTTAAAAAAAGGTTGTTGGTTGGTTTTCAATTCTCAGTTCTAGGAGCTCTACTCAGGCTGTGAAAACTACACACCCAACATTTCTCTTGTATTGAGGAACATTTAAGTTTTATGCAGATAGTTCAGATTTGTTAGATGATTTTTGAGTCATTTCTCTACATCTTTAATGTATTTGGTTTCAAGGAAAACAAATAAAGAACAAAAAAGGGATTTAAATTTAGTTTGAATCATGTCTCCTATTTGTGGATCTGTAATTTCTTCTAGTTTGTGAAGAAAGAGCATAAACTAGGTTGTATTTTGTTTAGAAGTGCATGTGGTTGAAATGTCTTGCTTGTGGATCAAAGAGCCATGTAATTGCTTGATGTTTATCACAGGGTTTGTAGATTTCATGAAAGGATTGTCTGAGTATGAGATTCATTCTGTAGCAAATGTATGTTCACAAGGTGAAAGATAGATCATAGATCTTGATGTAGGAAATATGTCAAAGATTTCCAAAAGGTGTATGGTTGTAATTCATTTAATTGCCCAATAGATAAGGCACTGATCAGAGATAGGATCATTAGGTTTTTTTGCTCATACCTGGGCCTTGCTGTTATCAACATATTAAATCAATTTTCCCTTTTATGTTGAAAGCTATTCAAAGTTTAACCCACACTTAGCTTTCCATTTTCATGAGTCATGTTATTAGCTATTTCATGCTTGTGATTTCTTGGTTAAGTATAGAAGATTTAGGGGTTTTATTTGTTATTCTGGATTCTGATTATGCTCATTGCACTAGTCACATAATTGGATCCTAAGAGGTTCACCTGCCTAGGTTTTGTAGAGCCTGAAGTGAAGAAGGAGTGTAGCCTTATAGTTGGCCTAGGTTCTTGGTGAATTGTGTCCATTATTGGAGATAGCTGCCCATAGATGCAGCATTGCTTTGCATACCTAGTTATTCAAACTCTATTAAATTAGGAGCCAACATATCACTAGGTGTTTTTGCAGTAACTATAGAATTACTTATATGCTAATGGTTACAATCACACACAACCCCATGACATTCATGTACACAACTAGGTAATTGATCTTTGTAAATAATGTCTTTGTCCTTACATTGTGTACATAATTCGTCTTCAAAACTTTCAACTACATGCTAGTTTATACAAATCAAAGATGGTATTTCACCTTCATTTTCAGATCTAGAAAAACAAATTATACTTCCATTTAGATAAGGACACTTACTTTCCTCATTGCTCTCTTCTTCCTAATCAGCATCATACTCATATGAAGATGAACATGTAGTATCATTTTCCTCACTTTGATTTGAGTAACCACTCTCATCATCTTCTTCATATGACACCTCTTGATTATATACTAGATCAACAACATTGTTCCCATCAATTGAAACACAACTTTCAACTTCTTCACCCACATAAAACTGAGATGAATGCCTTGCAACTTCATGATTAGTTACATTCTCAAAACAAAGAAAATCATCAATTGGAGAAGCAACAACTAAAATTAAATCTTCTACATATAACTTATCAAGTGAATCAACCTTAACATCTACTATTGAAGTATTGCAAACATGTGCACTCTATTTGACAAGAACAATATTATATCTGCTTTGAAACAAAGAGACTTCAACTTCAACATCGCATGTTTTTGATTCTGAATTTTCAATAAGATTATCTACAATAGTAGGGGAATGTATACACAGATCTATATTTGAATACTCAACATGATACTGCTCTTTATTTTTTACTGCATTACATAAGCAAGTGGCCTTAGAGAAATGACACCTAGTAAGTCCATACTTCAAATTATTTTCAATATTCATAGCAATCATAAAATCCTGGTATAAAGTTTTGGGTTCTTTATCCCTTAATCGATAACTCATTTTCTTATCAAATGCATCAAGATAAACTATTAGACATACTTGATCATCTGGTCTATATTTCTTAGGGATATCATTCAAGGTTCTTGCAAATCTGATATTAAATTGAGGAACAAGTTCATCATTCTCAATATGAATCCTTAAAAATTTCCCATCTGAATCAAATATGCTTACCCTTTCTCCAAATTGCTCCATGAAGGTTGAATGCAACTCACTCCAAGATGAAATAGAACATGTCAGCGTAAAGGAAAACCAATCTCTAGCATCACCTTATAAAGTTTAAACAAATAATTTCATGTGCACATCCTCATGAGCAATCTCATAGTCACCCATCAAATCACTGAACATTTGAACATGCTAACTAGTTGAAACAGTATGGTTCCCACTGAATTTAGGAAAATGTTTTCTAATATCATTAGGAATGACATTTGCGAAACCATAGATACCATTTAAACACAATGGTATGTATCTCTTGGTAGAAAAAGATCTATGATTTTGGTCAATGGATTGCATACTACATGAAAAGAAATTTGCCATGTCTTGCAAACTTACAACTCACCAAAATAACTTTCAGAATTTATAGCTTGTAGTAGATCTGAAAACTCATCTACCTACTTAAATCTCTAACATATGCCCAGATGTAAATACATTTTCTGAAATAATCTTTCATAGAATATGTTGAGATGTATTTAACACTTCTCCTACTTAGTGTTGAAATACTACTTGATGGATTTTTTTTGTATAACTTACTTTCCTGAAAAGAAATCTCAAGAAAGAGGAAAATACCTTAAATGTGATGCTTGCAAACCTCTTCAATTTTGTGAACAACAATAGATTCAAATCTTGTCTTGGTTTAGTAACTCCTGCATAACATCAACCACTTTCTTTACAACCATTGCCAAGGGCTTGAGATGACTTCTTCAAATCTACATTCCAACTATTGCAACCTTCACAATACCCTCAACTTCACAATTGCACTAGTGCAGAGATATAACCTTGAGTCACCACCCACCAATTAAGAAAATATTTTTCTAGCTTGCACAAAACAATAAGCTAGTCTAGAATTTATAATAGGTATTTGAAAATCACACACAACCTTGGAATTTCACACCCTTAACAAAGTGAAAGAAAACCTATTCTTGACCCTTAAATGCACAACAATAGTTTTTGTTCACTTTTCTATGACTAATCTTCAAAGATACTGATGCCAAGAATAAGACACAACTAAGAGACACAAATCTAGCATGGAGATGAGAAACAACTTACAATTCCTTACTGTTGTAGTATTTTCATTGTGTCTTTCCTCAGTAGAGTTTCCATTTTGTTGGTGAATCAGATGGGAAAAACCATGCCAAAATACAAGACTGAAATATATAAGTTTATACCAGAGATTCTTGTCCTCTTAACAGTGAATTACTTCATAGATTCTCCAATAGAGTGGCCATTTTGTTGGATCCTGATTTAATAGTTTTGAAAATAATGAAGAAACCAAACCAATACATCTAAGGTTAGCAAATTCCTATAATGGATGCACTTGACTATAGTCTTGGGCCAACTATAAGGATAATTCCTTCTTCTTCTTCAGGCTCTGTAAGACCTAGGTGGGTGGACCTTAGATTCTTTATATGGTACTAGTGTGAAGGCATATAAATGAATCTCAATAATAGATAAAATCCCTTAATCTTATTGTTTATGCAAGCGTTCATGGGTGAAATACCTAATAACAGATCACATGAACTTGATAAATCAAGTGAGGGAAAACCCTTGAGCTCCTTAAACATAAACGGAAAGATATTCAATTGATAATTTGGATCTCAGCATAACCCATTTATGCAATGGCAAAAAACATACAACCTCTAAGCTGACCAGTCCCTTATCCATTGGGCATCAACCAAACTTTAACACACAGATGGACATCCTAATATACTCATATATCTAGATATATGATCTATCTATATGACTTGCAAATAGACATTTGTCTTCATAAAAACTCTCATACTTATGGTGAAATCCTTCTAGTGAAACTTGCAACCCTATCAATGTAAACAAGCATTTACATGGATCTTTGTTCCAATAGAAAATTCATCATGACATACAACCTTAAGGGATTGCAACCGAGTTGAAGCTCTTCATTCTCAAACACAAAATGTTACAAATGACAGAAGAAGGAGATGAGAATTAGAATGAAACTAAGAAGGTAAACTCTTGCATCCATTTCCTTGAAACCAATACATCATCTGTATGTCAAAATTTAGTAAATACAAAATGAATGACTATATAGTATAAAATGCCTCAAAAGAAATACACTACTATTTTTCATAATAGAGAAACACTAAGAAAAATGGTATCACAGTAATGGGAAAGGATTTCAACCACACTGGAACCACATAGTAGTTACACTGTAATGAAAAATATCCAAAAACTGGAACCCCTACAAAGAACAGAGAGGAAGAATATATAGAAGAGAAGATATTTTTGGGTCTAGAAGCTGAATTTAACATGTTTCCCACTGAAAAATTTCTTCAATATGAAGTTTTTGAAATTGATCTTCTTCATCTGCTTGTAACCAAAAACCACAAATGATGCAAAAATATCTGATATATCTCACTTTAAAGCAATCAGCAAAATATCTCATGGAGAAAATATCAAGTACAAATCAAATCTAAGTTGGAGCCTCAAAATTTGATTTAGTTGGTCACATCTACTCTTGCCATGAAATCAACTTGTGTTGTTGGCAAAAATATCATTTGCAACCTACTACAATTAAAACCATCAAATCTCCCTCAAAGTTGCTGATGAGATCAAAATTGATGAAAATTAGACTATATCTTATTGCACTTTCATCTGCAATAATAAAATTTCACTTTTCACTAAAAATCCCCTAGAAACACAAATCTACCTGTAGCTGCTTCTAGTTCACATCAGCAGACACGTGCTTTTTGAAAATGGAATGTCCCTAGGAAAGTGTGCAGACAGATTCGTCAAGGTTTATAAACTGGTACACTTGAAGTATTTTCAAAGTACAATGTAGGGGTGCAAATTAATTGATTCAGGAAATCATGGATTCAAAGTTATAATATCATGAACAAGGCTCCTGACCATTTTGCATTTCTGATTACCAGTGAAACTTTATAAATTGCAAACAGAATCACATTTGAAAACTAATCAAATAGATTCGTCATAAGCTCAAATCAAGAATGTAGTAATTCACTGACCTCTAAAATAATATTCAAAAGGAATTTTCTTATTTCGGTCAATTGGTCAAAAGTTATAGCTTTTCAAATAGGGGTACCTAGAATTATGAACAATTTGAAAATTTACAATAGAGGCAACTAACCAACTTTGAGATATTCAAAAGCTAGTCAAAATATGTCAAAATGACTTGAAACTTGGAATATAGGTTCTTTGATATGCATACTAAACATCCTCAAAGTAGTGAATTATGAAACATAACAAGGTGGAAGATATTCAAATGCAAATTGGGCCTTCTATCACTGTTTGAAATTTAGGTAGAAAATGCAGAACTGAAAACTACTTAAAATGGGACTTTGCAGAATGGCTCGGAATGTCAATTTATCATCATAGAATGCATATGTAGGCTGAATGTAAGGCGTTAGAAAAATAAAAAAAAATCTTAATAATTAATACAACAACTAGGTACTCAAGCAAGAAAATGCATTTATAGGGGCTCAAAACTTGGAATGGACACTCAAAATAGGAATGCAATTTTGAGCACCAACAAACCCAATTTGGGAAAAAATACTAGTAACATGCTACCAATTTTTTCTCTTTTATAGTGAGCTCTATGATGAGCCAACCTTTTAAAGGTTACAATGCACACTGTTAAATGTGACCTTTATTAAAGGATTTCAATCACCCTATTAGGAGTGAACCTTGTTAGAGGACTTTATAACATTCCATTAGAATGTAACCCTATTAAAGGATTTACTCATGACTATTAGGAAAACCTTAATCCAAAGGATTTATCTAGACCAATATAGTTGTTAGAAGGTAACAATAGGACTTGATTTGATAACAAAGAAACTCACTTGTAGATTACAGATCACTTGTTCAGTCTTCCATTGTACTTGGAATTCAAACTCCTTCCTCTCTGAAAAAATTTTAACCCTTCAAGCCTTCACCTTATTAAGCCTCCTTTCTTAGTATGGAAACTACAAATTCATCTCTCTAGCCACCAAATGAAGTAACACCTCAAGACTCCTTGTCTCTCTTTGGTTTGCACTATGACACTTTGCTTCTAGCCCACTATCTCTTTAAATAGAGAATTTAGATCTTTTTCTGCTTAGCCACAATTATCCATCTCAAGGTTAGGTTAGATTCATCAAATCAACCCTCTTTTCCATTTTGTTCCCTTCTAGAAACTTCCTTTACAATTCTCTCCAAATTCATCTTCAAACAGTTTGTCTTGAATTTTGTGCCACTAGCTCATCATACTTATCTTTCACACTCTTCACAAAATTCAAGAAATCTACTTTGTCAGCTCAGATTTATCAAATCTTCAATCAAACCCATTTTAGTGGCACTCAACAATAACATGTTATTTGCTTGGCAATCACTATCTTTTGATGCTCGGTCACTAGGTTTCTTGGAATACACTAAGTCTTCACTGGTGCTCGACACACTAATTTTTCTTCACTTGACACCTACTAGATTTCTCTTTTCTCGACACATACTAAACTTACTTTTCTTAGCTTCAACTAACTTTTTGCTCAGCCTACATTGACTTTTTTGTCTTCCATTGTTTACTCGATCAAATTTGGTAGACACATTTGTTTACTTAGTTTTCTTCTAGTATTTTCTCAATTAACCTTTCATTATAGCCTTAAGTAGATAAAAAATACACGATATCATTAAAGTCTTACTTGATCTTAGTGCTTCTTTTATACACCATATAGCTCAACCTTTCTCTAGGTACTCTTGTTATCCTTTCTTTTCAAATCCTCTTCATCAATCAATCAAATGATAGCTTTCAAACTAGATTAGCAATTGTCTCACTAGCAAGTAGCAAGTTTGACACTAGTGACAAAATAATGATTTTTCCATGATAGGTTTCATAAATCTTCTCATTTCTATACTTCAACAATCTTCTTCTACAATCTCCCTCTTTGGCATTAATGGAAAACCAATGCCAACAACAATACCAAAAAGAAACTTAATACCATGTATTGAAGTATCTCCATCTATTAGTATTTGTCCTTCTTCTCTATAGGCCATAATCTCTCTTCTTCTTTCTAATCTCTCTCTTTTCTAGTACAACTCTCTATATATTCTCCCTCTTTGAAAATAATGCCAAAGACTTGTCATCTTCTCATATAGATATCAACAATTTAAGTTCTCCCTCTGTCACCTTGCATGTGACTGTAGATCTTCTATTTCAGCTCCTTCCTTATTTTAGGTAGGTCCTAAAGTAAGATCCATTGCATCAAGTTGTAAGCTATGCCATTTAACTTAGTTGATGTGGGGCACTACTCTTTCTTCTTAAGTAGCTTTGGATAGAGGTATCATCCCCAGTTTACCTATAAGATATTCATGTGCATCCTTAGGTAAAGCCTCTATGAATATACCAACTATTTGTTCCTTTGTATTCATATATTCCTTTCTCACTTCTTTGTCTTCAACTAACTCTCTCAAGTAATGATAATTGATTGCAATGTACTTTATCTTTGTATGCATCATAGGATTCTTATATATGTTTATATCAGTTGTATTGTCACAATAAATTACCATAGGTTTAGTAATTTCTTCCTTCATTCTTTCGAGTAACTATTTGATCCACACTAGATTTGTGCAATTCACTACAACAACCACATATTCAGCTTCAACAATATATTATGAAATATAATTTTATTTCTTGCTAGTTCACATAACCAATATTTTTCCTAAGAAAAATACTCCACTTGTACTTTTTCTATCATCAATGTTTCTAGCCCAATCAACATCTGTATAGGCTCTCAATTCAAACTTGTCATTTTTCTTGTAGTATAGACCATAGTATTTTGTACCTTTTAAGCATGTAATAATCCTTTTAACAACCATTAAGTGATTCTCCTTAGGATTTTCAAAAAATATTTCAACAATCCCAACAACTAGTGCAATATCAAGTCTGCTATAAACTACATATTGTAATTTGCCAATCATAGACCTATACGATGTTTGATTTACCTCGGTAGAATCATTAGTTTTGGATAGTTTATTGCTAGTCAACATAGGAGTACTAATTGGTTTTGAATCTTCAATACCAAAAGTTTACATACTTGGACTGAGTGATGTAAATACCACATTTCATCTGATAAACTTGTAATCCAACAAAGAATTTTATTTCTCCAAACATTGACATCTCAAATTCTTTCATCATTTCATTTGCAAATGTCTTACACAATGCATTTTTGTCTCCAAATATTATATCATCAACAAATATTTCAGCTAGTAAAATTCCTTTACCTCTTTTTGTCTTCAAGTACAAATTGTTTTTTTTTCATTAGTCTTCTCAAAACCAGTCTTCACAAGATAATTGTACAGTCTTTCATACCATGTTTTTGGAGTTTTTTTAAACCATATAAATCTTTGTGCAGTATACATACCATGTTCTTATTGTTTGGATCAATAAATCCTTCAGGTTGTCTAGTGTAAACCTCATCTTCCAGTATACCATTCTAAAATGCTACCTTAACTTCCATTTAATAAAATTTGAATCCTTTATAGGTAGAATAAGCAAGAAAAGTTCTTACTCCTTTCAATCTTGCAACTAGGGTAAATGTCTCTCCACAGTCAATTCTCTCTTCTTGTGCATATCCTTTGCAAACTAGGCTTTCTTTATTCCTTGTTACTTCACCATTCTCATGCAATTTGTTTCTGTACCCCAACTTAGTTCCAATAAAATTCTTGTCCTATAGTCTAGGTACTAGTGTCCATGATTTTTTCTTCATAATTTGATCAATTTCTTCTTTCATGGCTTAACTCTAGTCTTCATTCTCTAATTCATCCTTCACTGATTTAAGTTCATGTATGCTTAACAAGCATGTCTCATTTCTTAATCTATTGCTTGTCATTGGTCCAACCTCTTTTTCTAGAATGATTTGTTTAGAAAATTGATGTCTCTTGACATATTTTAATTATCTTGGCTCTATTCTTCTTTCAAAAATAGGTTGTTCATGAAGTTCAATCTTAGGTTCACTATGTACTTCTCTATTAGGTAACTTGATGCTCCTCTCTTGTAAACTAATATCAGTAATAGAATATACTTCAACTCCTAATTGTAGCTTGACTCTTAAATGCAACTCAATATCCATTGTATGTGACTTGACAGTCACTGATTCTTGTTGATTAGAAGCTACATTATCATCGACATTAGAAGACATGCCTTCATAGTAGTAGATAAAGGTTTTTTAATTCTTAGGTTCCTTCTTTTGTTAATCTTCATGTATTTCTATATATTCACAAAAATTTACTTTTGCACTTTCCACAACTTTGTTACAGTTAGTATTTATACACTTATAATCTTTACTTCTCGTGGAATAACCTAGGAATATACCTTCTTCACTTTTTACATCAAGTTTACCATTTCTATTGTCCTTAAGAATGTAACAATTGCTTACAAATACCATAAAATATTTAACATTGGGTGAGTATCCATACCATAATTCATAAGATGTGAAATTTGTACCTTTCTTGACTTGTACTTGATTCAAGGTATAAACAACTACATTGATAGTTTCTCTCTAGTGTTTTAAAGAAAAAATATTTTCTATCATCAATGTTTTGGCACAATCCATCACATATTTGTTCCTCCTTTCAGCTATCCCATTTTATGGAGGTGTCTTAGGTGCAGAAGTTTGTCTTTTGATTCCTCTATCATTGGAGAAGTTATTGAATTCATTTGATGTAAACTCTCCACCTCTATCAGATCTTAGACATTTTAAGCTTTTACCAATTTCATTTTCAACTTTAGTTAGATACCACTTAAACATTTGAAAAGAATCAAAATTTTCTCTAAAAAACTATAACTATCATCATTCTTGAGTAATCATCAACAAGTAGAATAAAATACTTGTCACTTTTGTAGCTTTGCACATCAATTGGTTGACATCAATCAATATGAACTTATTCCAAAATTTATTTTGAAGTATGAATCTTACTCTTAAAACTAGATGTTTTCATCTTGCCTAATTGACATTGTTTGCAAATCACATTATTCAATTTCTTTAGTTTTGGAAAACCTCTGACTCTTTTCATCTTACTGATACTAACCCAAGTTGCCAAAATTTACATGAGATAATATTTTGTACCATAGCCATACATCATCAAATTGTACAAAAAGACAAGTAGCTTCATTCATGTCAAGATAAAATAGATTGCCTCTTGTTTGATCTTCACTCCCAATGAGTTCTCCATCAGCATCATATATCTTAGCTTTCTTGTGTTCAAATTCAACCTTGTATCCTGACCTATTCAATTGTGACACACTCAATAGATTATAGTTAAGTCCTTCTACATAGTAAGCAATATCACACATGATCTTATTGATCCTTTACTTTTCACTAGACAAGGTGCATCATTACCAAATCTAACACTATTTCTATTATAATTCTCAAGGGTAATGATCTTACTTTTGTCACCAATCATGTGATGAGAACATCTACTGTCAATGATCCATCCTTCACCTTTGGTTATATAGGATACTAATTCAATTTTCTCATCTTCATCTGAATCATCTTTCGTAGAAACATACACAACTTTATCATCATGATCATCTGATTCTTCATTAGATTCTTCTTCAGAAATGTAACAAAATTTCTTTCCCTTGTCTTTATAGCCTTTGTTACTCTCATCTTTTCTACCTTTGAATTTTTCTTCATTTCTATTGTTCTTTTTCTTAGTACACCTTGCTACAATATGACCAAATTCATTACAATTAAAACATATGATGGGTAACCTACCTTTTTATTTTCCTTTACCCCTAGGAAATCTCCTAGCCAATAGTGCTTCTAGTTCTTTTAGATCTTCATCATTGTGTCACTATCACTAGAAACATGCTTGACCTTTTTCTTTTCTTTAGGTTCTTTTAGTGCCAGCTTAGCCTTGAAAGTAGAATCAATATTCTGAGATTTGAAATTATCAAAATTTGAAAGTTCAAGTGATTTGGGAGATTTGGCTGGTGGTGGTCTGCAACTTTGTATGACTTTCATACAGTTTTTTGCAAATTGCTTCATTGGTACTATGTTTCTCTGCTTTTGAATTTGTGCCTTGTTGTGTGTATGTGGTAGTATTTACCTTGGGTTTGCATGGTGTTTTGTGTCTTTTTTCATTGCTACTTGGTCCTTTTTTTCTTTTTTCTCTCTTTGTGTTTCCAATTAGGGTTTGAGTTGTTTGGCTCCCTCGATGGCTCATGCATGTGAGCTAGAGGTGATGGATGATGTAAATGTTGGCCTTTGAGATCTGCTGAATGGAAATTTGATTATGTGAGCTAGAGGTGATGGATGATGTAAATGTTGGCCTTTGAGATCTGCTGAATGGAAATTTGATTATTTTTAATGATGTTATGCAGGAAGCTGGTAGTTTATTTGTTAATGATAGCCCTAAGTTGTTGGGAAATCATGAGGAGGAATGCTCTACAAAGGCTTTTGATGGCTCTACGGAGAATGGTAAGATTGCTGAGAAGCCTTCATTTAAGGCAGTTCTCATTGATGATTCACTACCAAACCACCCAGAATACACCAAGTGTGAAGGTAAATTTGATAAAGTTCCTTGTTCTAAGGCTTTTAATGGAGCCAAAAGGTCCAAAGCCGATGGAGGTGGACAAGGGCCTGACACCAAAGGAGGTAGTGATTCTAGAGTAGGACAAGGTAGGGAATCTTCTAACGGTCAAGGCCCTTACTCTATCTCCTAATGATGATATGGTTAAGGTTGTTAGAGCAGAGAAATCTCATCTTAAGAATGCTGCTATCTTTTTTGTTTGTTTGGATTTTAATACTCTACCATCTCCAAAAATTTTAGTAAGAAATTTGGATTACCTGTTAACTTTTGTAGGATGATTCAGAAAAGGCTATTTGTAATTTTTCTCAAAAGCCATAACATGCAAGAAATAATTTTGGAATGTGGGTCATTCTTTATTTAGGGCTTTCACTTGGTCTCTTAAAGGCAATTTTGATAGTGTTTTAAAAAGGTCCACACTGAACTAGGTGAAAATTAAAAAATTTCAAGTTGAATTTTGGCCTTTCATTTTGCATATTTTGAAACCACTGGGTAATGTGCTACAAAATGAGGAAACTAGGGTAACCTTGCCACATTTAAATGCATGTATTCTTGTTGTTCTTTCTCTTGACATTATTTTTCTAGATATTATTTATCTTGACTTGGAAGGTGAAGAATTTTCATGGGAAATTTCATTGCTTGGCAATTGCATGCTTGTTTTCATTACAAAATTAATGGGCATTTAAAAAAGAAATGTTTGACCTTGAAAATGCATTTTGATGAGGTTAGGGTTAACATTAATAATGGCAACAAATCTGCTCCAGTGAATAATGCTAATGATAAGGTTTTTCTCATCAATTTGGTAGGTGATTCTTGAGATGTTCTTGATAATAATGTTAATTCTAACCCTAACCCTATGCAAAAGCTTCCTCCTAAAAATGTGGATGAATTTGAAAAAGCTAATGGTGATGGGTTTATTTCTTTGAATAATCCACTATATGACAATGATTTTGTAGTTATTACCACTTGCAAGGACCCTCAACCTTCCTATGAGAGTCATCCCATGGCCCTTGCTTTGATATCCTCTAATGGTAATAATAGGGATGTACCAAGCAATATCCCTTCCCATTTAAATGCTCAACAATGGGTTATTAAATCTATAAATGAAAAGGATAGTGCTCATAAAAAGTTTGTTGTCATTCTTAGAGGAGGTAGTGCAGCCACACCTATGATCAAAGGAGACTTGAATGAGGATTCAGGGGGCAATTCATGGAAGTTGTAAGGAAAAAGAGAAAAACTTATGAAAAAAGGGTAAGCTCTATAAGTTATGGTAGTAAAATGCCATCTTGAATTATTTTAATAGATTGTATAAGGTGCAAATTCCTCCCTCTAAATAAGAATTTTATGATAATTAATCTCCATAGCTAGAATGTAAGGGGCTTAAAAATGGTTGATAGAAAAAATTTGGTTAGAGAGTGGTGTAATAAAATCTTGAAAAAGGATTTTGTATGTCTTCAAGAAATAAAATTTGTTGGCTTTCAGGCATCATGTATGACCAAATTTTTGTGGAATAAAGCCATAGGCTTCCACTCATAGCATGATAAGGGTAAAGGTGGTTTCACTATCTTAGTTGGTCCCAAGTGGGTCGAGGCTATTTTGTAGCATGGTTTTTCTCCTTGTAAGAGGGTGATATAAGCTACATTTAATTGTGGAGATGAAATCATTGGTATATGTAATGTATATGCTTCCAATGACTATAGGGAGAGAGCCAAGTTTTGGGAATGGTGCTCTTCTATTCTACCTAAAGCTAACTAGATATTTATTGGCAATTTAAATATGGTAGAGCATAAATGTGACAAGCAAGGGGGTTTGAAACATTCTTGGAAAGGTAATGAGTAGTACTTTTGGTTGAAATTCAAAAGATATTTCAATTTGATGGATCAAATTAAAAATGGAAAGGATTACTACAAAGATATTTGGTTTACATGGAACAATAATCAAGAATACTGCAATATGGTGTACTGCAGATTGGATAGAGTTTAGTATTGAAAGCTATTTTTTTATATGTCATAGAAAGGAAAGTCATTCTTCTATTATAGTCTCACCTTCTACTATATCAGATCATTGTCCAATATATGTAAAGATCCTCATTAATCAGTGCAGGAATATTAGTAATGATAGGTTGAGAAGTAAATTGTTTAAGTTGAATACCTCACTTCTTAAGGATACTGATAATAAAAATGTTATTAGAATGATGACTAGTTTATCTAAGATGTGTAATTAGTCCTTAAGACTAGTTAGGCAATGGAACCATCTAGTGGGAAATTGGAGGAAATTGTTCCAAATTATTGGAAAGAAAATGGAAAAAGATAGAAGTGAGGAGGAGACCATGCTTCAAATGGAATTGAATAACTCTAAATATTCTTTGCAAAATGATCGGGAAAATCTTGATCTCCATAAAAAATTGAATGCCATGAAACATCAACTAAGAATTGTGCAAAGGTATAGGATTCAGGGTCAGAGGATTAGGGCTAAAATGAACTGGATTAAGGATAGAGATGTTGGTTCAAAATATTTTTTCAATATTATTAGGGCCAACCATAAGGCAAAAAGTATTGATAAAATCCAAATTGACAGTGA
This sequence comes from Cupressus sempervirens, assembly GCA_028749045.1. NCBI lineage: Eukaryota > Viridiplantae > Streptophyta > Pinopsida > Cupressales > Cupressaceae > Cupressus > Cupressus sempervirens. The sequence continues at coordinate 102,763,993 of CM053783.1, forward strand.
AATATCAAAGGATCTCAATGTGATTTGTAATGCCTTTTTTAGTTTCTACTCTAAGTTATTTACTTTAGATGTTGGGCCAAGCCAAGAGGAAGCTCTAAAGAAGTCTTTGAAAATGATTCCCAGAAAAGTCTCTAAGTTGGATTGGGTGAAACTTAATAGATGTATTTCCCTACAAGAAATTCAAGAAGCCATCAGAGATATGGTCAATGATAAATCTCCAAGTTTGAATGGGCTCCCAGTTGAATTTTATAAAGAGAACTTGGACTGGATTGTTGAGGAATTGTTGAGATTTTATAATGATGCTTTTGAAGTTGGATCTCTCAGTAGCAATGTCAACAAAGGGGTTATCAAGCTACTTTTGAAAGTTGGGGATAAAACCCTTGTTAAAAACTAGAGGCCTATCACACTTCTTAGCCTTTCATATAAAATTTATTGTAAAGGCTCTTGCTAGAAGGATTTTAGATGTAACAAAGAATATTGTGTATGTTACACAAACTGGATTCATAAAAGGTAGATACATATTGGAGAACCTTGTCACTAGTTGGGAGGCAATGAACTGGGCTAAACTTGGTGGTCATATGTTGCTATGATCCTCTTAGACTTTGAGAAAGCTTATGATAGAGTAGAATGGCCTTTAATGTGGAATGTTAGAAGCTTTTGGATTCCCCCCATACTTCTATAAGTGGATAAAGATTTTGTTTTAGAATTCTTCCATAGTTATTGATGTTAATGGTGTTCTATTAGACCCTATTCTCCTATAGAGATCTATCAGGCAAGGATGCCCTATTGCACCTTTGCTTTTTGTGATTGTAGCTAATGCTCTCTTTTATTTTCTTAGGGATCAATGGACAATTTTCTGATGACACTACCCTCTTTTTGGAACTTTTTGAGGTCTATTTTTCCTTGGCACTTAATAGACTTAATTTGTTTTTCCTTGTTTCTAGGGACAAGGTAGCTCACCACAAATCTGTTGTTTTGGGTTGGGTTGAGGATCCTCATATATGGTTAAGTGAAATGGGGTGGAGGTGGAATGGACCTAAGGATATTATCAGATATCTGGGTATCCCATTTTCCTTGGAGCCTTCCTTTCCTGATATATGGTACTGGTTTTTTAGTAAAATGAACAACAAGCATATTAGTTGGAAAACACAGTTGCTTTCCTTGGTTGGGAGAGTGTAGATTGTGCAGAAAGTCCCATCTTCTCATCATTTGTATCTTGTTTCAAGACCAAGGAGATTTTCTAAAACATCAAAAAATGCCCTAATGAGTTTAATCTTAAACTCACCCATTTTTACATAATGTCATAGGTTTCATTATGCTTGGAGACTCTAAGATCCATATTTATGAAGCTAATGCATGATGGTGTAATCCAAGTATTCAAAGATGAAGTCAAAGCCACATGATACATAAAGAAAGTTCAAAGCCTCCTTAGTAAGGAAGAGGTAGAAGAATTGAGCAATATTTTGAATAAGTGTAGTTTGGATGACTCTGAGACTCAAAATGTTCAATGTAGCTATCAATCTACTAGATGGGAGTTGAACTCAAGGGTGGGTGTAGTAATGAATCAGTGGGATTTATCCTAATGGGAGAAGCATAAAGTGTAAACTATTTTTTTGGGTTGGTTCTTAGTTTTTGAGGGTTGTAGCCAATATGTTTTAAAAGGCAAATGATGTAAAAAAATTTAGTCTGGTTCCTCCCCCAATTCTATTTTGTGAGGGTTGGTGTAGTATTTATATGTTGGACTCTATGTTGTTTAAACTCTTTTAATACAAAAAAAAAAAGAAAGTTCAAAAGTAGTGAATCTACTAGCCAATCCTTCAAGGGTTAGAGCACTACCAAGAGTACACCTTAGTTCTTGTATAGTAGAGACTTTAATATCATAGATAGGAAACATGATTCTCAATAGTTTTCTGATCACAGTCTCATCTTCAATACCTCCATTTTCTCCATTTATTGCATTTACAACCTCTTTGATTCTTGCACAATACTAGACTATAGTCTCACCTTCTTGCATTCTCATTTCATCAAATTTTCCTCTTAGACTTTCTGATTTTTCTCTCAATACATTCTTGTCTCCTCCATAGATCTTCTATAAGGAATAACACATTCCTTTAGAACTGGTACATGTTTTGATGTCTTCAAACTCTTAATAGCTTAGGGAAGATGCAATCTCCAATATTGCCTGATTGTGTTCTTTCTTCTATTTAAGTTGTTCAATAGTTAGGACTCCAACTACTACAACATATTCACAGGATATTTTTCTATGCATAGTCTCCAAGAACTCCTAGATACATCTTCATCAAAAATTTTGATGTATGAAAGTTTTCCTTGTTTAACATGGGCACCTCCTTTTTGTACATCTTGATCTTTAGCTTCAAGTAACTTCAAATTGTTTCCTTCACAACCACCAAATGCTCTGATACCAATTGTTGGAATGCTTTAGAATAATTGAGATGGGGTTGAATCAATTATCCAAGGTCTAAATATACAAATAAAACTTTTTAGTACTTAACAAATAATTTTTCATGCATTGGTTATGTAATATATCAAACCATAGTATATTACTATTCTAAGTCAAATGAACTTTGCAAAAATGTAAACATGAAATACCACAAAATTATTCACACAATTTGACACAAGGATTCTATGTGGAAATCCAATTTGGGAAGATCCACTAGTAACATGCTACCAATTTCCACTCTTCTAAAGTGAGCTCTATAAGAAGACAACCCTGTTAAAGCTTACAATATACATTGTTAAATGTGACCTTGATTAAAGGATTTCAATCACCCTATTAGGAGCAAGCCTTGTTAGAGGAATTTAGAACATTCCATTAGAATGTCACCCTATTAAAGGATTTACTCGTGATTGTTAGGTCAACCTTAATCCAAAGGATTTATCCAGACTGATATAGTTGTTAGAAAGTAGCAGTAGGACTTGATATGATAACAAAAAAACTCACTTGTAGATTATAGATCTCTTACTCAGTCCTCCATTCTACTTGGAATTCAATCTCCTTCATCTTTGATAGCTTTTTTATCCTTCAAGCCTTCACCTCCTTAATCTCTCTTTCTTAGTATGCCAACTGCAGATTCATCCCTTCGGCCACCAAATGAAGCAACACCTAAAGACTCATTGTCTCTCTTTGGTTTGCAATATGACACTTTGCTTCTGGCTTGCTATCTCTTTAAATAGATAATTTAAATATTTTTATGCTTAAGAACAATTGTCCATCTTAGGGTTAGGTTAGATTCATCAAATCTACCCTCTTTTCCATTTTGTTCCCTTCTAGAAACTTCCTTTACAATCCTCTTTAAATTTGTCTTCAAATAGTTTATCTTGAATTCCATGCCACCAGCTCACCATACTTATCTTCCATATGCTTCACAGAATTCAAGAAATCAACTTTTCCAGTACATATTCCTCAAATCTTTGATCAAACTAATTTTACTTGCACTCAACAATAACACGTTTTCTCAAAAATCACAATCTTCTGATGCTCAATCAACCACTATGTTGCTTGACATACACTAAGTCTTTACTTGTGCTCAACACACAATAAAATTTCTTCACTCAACACCTACTAGATTTCTCTTTTCTCAGCACATACTTAACTTACTTCATTAAGCATCAACTAACTTTCTACTCAGCCTACACTAACTTGCTTGGCTTCCACTGTTTACTCAGTTAGACTTGGCAAACACATTTCAATACTTAGCCTTTATCTAGTCTCTGCTCAAGTATCCTTTCATTAAAGACTTAAGTAGATAAAAAATACACTATATCATCAAAGTCTTGATCTTAGTGCTTCTTTTATACACCATATAACTCAATATTTCTCTAGGTACTCTTGTTATCCTTTCTTTTCAAGTCCTCTTCATCAATCAATCAAATGATAACATTCAGACCAAATTAGCAATTATCTCACTAACAACTAGCATTTTTGAAATCAGTGACAAAATAATGATTGTTACATGATAGGTTTCATCAATCTTCTTCAACACAATGGTGATCACCAATCCTTAGAACTTCCTATCAAAAAATTATTAGATATGATTTCTACATACTATTACAAGAACATTCCATGAGAATCAGACTCCTACATTCATGGAATGATCAATAATTCAAGTAGAAACTCAAACTTCTTAATGAAAACAATGAAACACTTAAAGCAATGACAACAAACTTTAAAGGAATGAACTTTACAAATCTCAGTGCATAAGGAATTGATCAAACAATATGCAATAAAGCTCATGAGATCATAAGAGTACAAGAAATCAATGATAGTCAAGCCACCATGCAAACAATTCTTGAAAAATGAATTTTGTATTGGCTCTCTTTACATATTTTGTACAATCAATCAATCCCAATATTTCTCTCTCCATACAATGCCTCAAACTTGACTTAATAACATCCCTTACAACTATCCCAACCATTTTTTATCTGTTTCAATGCCTAGTTATGCCTAAAACTCATTAAATCTATTCCCCCCCCCCCCCAAAATGGAACTAATAGTTGGGATTCAAATATTTGAATTTCCCAACTTACAATTTATTGAATAAAACAACTAATAAACCTAATAAGATTTCCTATTAGGTCCTCAAGTTAACCAATCCTAAACCTTTCTATGTCTCCTAAAAACCCAATTAACTCAAATATGCCATTATGTCCATATTTCACTATCAAAGATCTTAAGGTCCTTAACATGAACTTTATGATTCATTATATTTTATCATGTTTAAAGCCTTCTAAGACCATGATTGGCTTCAACACATGTCAGTTGATTGGTTTAAACTCGTCATTGCCTTTGATCTATCTTTTGTCTTCTTTAGGAATTGCTACATATCCTGATGCTCCTACGTTAATTATGTTGGTCCAACAATGGAAGCCAAGGATTTAACAATGCATGTATTGGCACACTCTCCTTGTGAGGATCCCAAGTATCTTTTGCTGCTATTAATTTGGGAATCACTATATGATCTTGAATGTTATGAAGTACTAAAGCTGATAGTAACTTCTCCCATGTATCTAAAAATTTAGCATAGGTTTAGGGTCCCTTGGCTCCCAAGAATTTGTAGCAACTATTTTCACTGTTAGAAGAATAACTTCAGTGAAAAGTTGAGTGTAAGAAGTTAAAGAAGCAAGTTCTACTTCCATATAAATGCCATAATCATGAGGCTCATTCACTTGCAAAATCCTCTACCACACTGACATTACCTCTAAACCATGCAAAGGATGTTGAAGTGGTCCCCAACCTTGAAACACTCTTATAAGAAATGGCAAAGCAAATGTAGATGCAATACATATGTTACTATTATTTATGTATATATATGCATGTATGTATTTATATATATGGAGAGATCTTGACACAACAGAAAAATTGATCTAGCTACATACATATTCCATAATCCAAATAATAAAACAATAAAAATCACTTAACCTATGCTAAGTGACTTACCTCAAGATCCTACACAAAAACAATACACATCAAGAAAAATGGGCACAGCTTGCAAATTTTTTTACAAAAACATATCATAGCATATATTTTTAGAAAGAAACAAGCCATCACCTAGTTAAACTGGTCTATAGAACTGTCATCAGATTAGATACAATAAAATGAACAATCAGTTGTTCCTAGCTAGTAGGATCAGATACAGTTTTCCAAGGTGATAAAATTGCATATGCAAATGTATGTATGCATGCATGTATATATGTATGTATGTAAATATGTATGTGCATATGTATGTATGTACATATATATGTATGTATATATACATATGTATATGTATATATATGTTTATATACATACATGCACACACATGTGTGTGTGTGTGTCTATGTATATGTATGTATAAATATAGAGAGATCTTATGGATTGTGGAGATCAATGGAGATCTAACATTTTGTTGACATGCCCTTGTGATCAAGCTCTTTCATTGTCATGCCCTTGTGATCTCTACACCTCATTGTTGTACTCTTGTGATCTATGTACATATATATACATATGTATATGTATATACATATATATTCCTATGTATATGCATATATATATATATGTGTATATAATCATATATACACACACAGATGTGTGTGTGTGTGTCAATGTATATATACAAATACATATACATAAAGATAAGCTTCTCTATATATACACATACATATACATAAAGAAAAGATTCTCTAATCACTTTCTCAGGGAAATATAAAAAGATGGATGTTTATAAGGAAAATAAAAGACAATTTACATAGGTACCTCTTCTCCCCTTGAAGAAAATCATAGGGCAAGGGAAAAAAGATCGCAGGGGCACAAAATGACAACAAAATCATAAAGCAAGGGCATGCCAATGAAATGTAGAGATCACAAGGGCACGACAATGAAATGCAATGATCACAAGGGCATGACAATGAAATCCTAGATCTACACTAATCTCCACCAAGGGAAAAACATCGATATTCATAGATCATAAGGGCACAAAAATTAAATGTAGTGATAACAAGGGCATGACAATGAAATCTCCACTAGTAATTAGAGCTCAATGCTCTACATCAACATTCAAAACTCTCCACCCTCTTTTAGGCCCAACTCTCCACAATTGATCAAAACAAATGGGGAATGATTTATGTCATTTTTTTTTTAGTTTTTTTTTAATGCTCACATGGGTGACATAATTGCGATGCAATGTTGGTATTTCAATGATGTCGAGGACAATTGCAAAAAAAGAACATGAAAATCGACAAATAACTTGCCATTGCAAATTGTCATCACAATTTGACCCCAAATGTTGTACTGAGAACTTAATTATTTTTAAGACTTTTAGTTTGAAGATAGAAAAACCTATGGTTGAGGTTCTTACTATTGAAAGATAGTTATCTGATCTTGTGATTAAGAGTAGAGAAAGAAGAAAGAAAATTTATAATTAGATGAAGGCTTGCAACAAGTATGATTCATTTGAGCCTAGTAGTTACAATAACAAGAGAAGAGCTAATATTTCTAATGATATAGTTGGTTGTAGTAGTGAGTTTGGACAAACTTCTATGATGATTGATGAAGAGGATTTGTGGATTAAGAGTGCACATGGGATTTATGTTTTGAATTTCTTCATATGTTAATAAGTCCTTATGGAACATCTTGTTTTTGAAACCTTGGGTGTCTAATGTAGGTGAATCCTTGGGCTATATTACCTTAAGCCCTACTTATAGTATCTTGTTAGGAGAAGTCATAGACTCATGGCTCACTTTGATTAGGATTCCTCTTCTCCTCTCTTTAGGAACCTTAGTGATACTATGGTTTCTCATGACACTAATCCTTCTATGGAGCATGACTCTTCTCATTCATCTCATGATGAGGATGAGGCTTTAAGGGTTCCTCATGGACAAGTTCATAAGATTTCTATTGAGATTGATAAAATGCATGATTGACTTCTTCAAGAGAATCATAATATCAATATTATGGTTTCTTTAGATGCTCGTAAGAAAGTGATCTGTAATGATGGACATGGATATTTTGTGTGGTCATACTCACCTTGTCCACACTCATGTTAAGCCTTTAGCTCAAGCCACATTTAAAATAGGAATGGATTCACATATCACTAGTATTGAACCTACCTTGTCTCTTTCCAAACCTATCTCCATTTTTCCTTCTTATGTTTCTCCTATTGTGACTACTTATATTTAATCATTTAATCCTCCTATTAGTATTTTTACTATTTCTTATCTACTTATGAGCGTTCCACCTACTTTATTTCCTATCTCACAACCTTCATACAATAGTGTTTCTTACACTTATCCTAATCCACTTACTAGGGTTCCTAATGTCCCACATGTAGAACCTTCTATTCTAGCTAATTTTTACACTCTTCCTAGTTTGTCGAATGTGTCATTGCCACCTATTTCCTCTATTGATTCCACTATCATTAGTATTGCTCAAATTGTTTCTTCCTTGCAACAAAAAATTTCTTTCCTTAATCCAAGTTTAATGAGCCTACATGTGATATGGGTAGTCCTGCACAAAAATAATGTAGACCAGGAAAAATGGGTAGAGTTTGACAATTCTTTTACAAAACCATATCATAGTAGATATTTTTAGAAAAAAACAAGCCATAACCTAGTTAAATTTGGTCTAGTTGCTGATTAGCTTGGTTGATTACATATTCTTGTAGAAATTTCATCAGATTAGGTACAATAAAATGAACAATCCTCTATTCCCAGCTAGCAGGATCAAATACAAATTTTCAAAGTGATAAAATTGCATATGCAGATGTATGTATGTATGTATGTATATATATGTATGTATATATGTATATATGTATGTGTATATATATGTGTGCATATATGTATAAATATACATATATATACACATGCATCTATATATGTTTATATATACATACACACACATGTGTATCTATGTATATATGTATGTTTATAGATAGAGAGATATTGTGGATTGTGGAGATTAGTGGAGATCTAGGATTTCATTTTCGTGCTCTTGTGATCTTTGTATATGTATGTATGTATGTATATACATATATATATATATATATATATATATGTATATGTATATATATATATATATGTGTGTGTGTATATATACATATATACATATGTATATGTATATGTATATATATACATACATACACACATATGTGTGTGTCTATGTATGTATGTATGTATATAAATAGAGAGATTTTGGCACAATAGAAAAATAATAAAACTCACTTGACACATAGCATGGCCATAGATGCGATGCCAACACCTATTGGTAAATAGATTCCTCTTTTTCTCTCTCATTTTTTATGTGTTTATTTAACTTGAACTATTATTACTTATGGGGCATTTTGTAATATTGGATTCATTTTATGTAGGAGGTGATGAGGACATTATTGGATCTACTTATGTTAGATGTATTAGAATCACTAAAGAATTGTGATGAATTAGTCGTGAGAAATGGAGATGGGATTCCCCTAAGAGTAGTAGGAGGTGATGAGGACATTCTAGGTACTTTAAAGATTTTAGATGTTAATGGGGAATTTAGATGTTTGGGGGGGGGCGGCGGTGTGGGGCCAAATTAGCTTCCACCTTTAGGTGATTGGCCCTGATTAGTAGAGAATATTAAACTATTCTCAAAACCAACTGAAGCTCAATATTAATCTATGATTGCATGACAACTACGTGAATCTCTTAGTTTCAAGAAATGTAGAAGGATGTCATTATTCAATATGCAATCTCAATTTATGTGCATACAACATTAGGTGGAGCTAAAAAAATTGAACATGTTTGCATGTTTTTTAGAGGTCTTTAATTAGGTATTTTAAGTTATAGACCATCACAAACATTATAACTTTGACTCTTATAGGCAAGGGTAATGTCCTCAGCACACAAGCAAATCAAAACTTTCTATGTTGTGGCTTGATGAGGACATTCTCTATTCCATAGTAGCTAGAGTTCTAATGTTCATGATGGTCTATAATTTTAATAACTCAATATACATGTTAAATAAATGTAAACGTGGTGGTTTTTTTAAGCTCTGCCTATTGTCCATACATATAGAATGCATCTAAAAGTGTATTCTTGATTTAGAGTGGTAGAACCTTATTTTGTATGTGACAAAAAAATGACATGCACCAGAAGATGGGAAAATGATGTCACTTTTGTAAGTCTAGAACCTTTTTTTGTACTTTAAAGATTGATCATTTTTAAATATTTTAGATGTTAATGAGGAATTTAGATGTTGTGGGGTGGGTAGGCAAATGAGCTTCCACCTTTATGTGGTTGGCCCTAATTACTAAAGAATATTAAACTATTCTTGAAACCAAGTGAAGCTCAACATTAACCTATGATTGCATGACAACTAATTGTGTGAATCTCTTGGTTTCAGGCAATGCAAAAGGATGCCATTGTTCAATATGAAATCTCAATTCTTATGCACATGATATCAGGTGGAGGTAAAAAAAATTGAACAAGTTTGCATTTTTGTTAGAGGTTTTTCATTGATGGGATATTTGACTATTCTCAATGAAGTTTTGAATGGCCACAATCACACTTGTGTAGAGAAAACAAATGCCATGAAATAGAATTAACTAGTGTCTTATAAGCTATCTCTATGCTCCAAATATATTTTTTCCATGACAATATGTACTCCTACAACTAAAATTTGAAAGGATAATACAAGATTAGTTGACAAAATAGAATCTTTATGTCTTATAATTGAAATTTGAATCATGCTTCCCTTTCCATTTTTTTTGACATCAAAATAAAAATTACAGTTTTCTTTCTATATTTATATTTTAATTATTCTTAATGTGTTCTATTTTCTTTTCATTTTAAACCATCTAATTGAATTACATTTACACTTCACATTTATTGCATCATTGTCATGTAAATTCTACTATAATTCAAATAGCTTTAAAGTTTTGAGAATAAAACCCTATACACAATAATATGTGAATGATAACCAAAATAGATTGATTTGATAACAAAAAAGTGCATCCATACAGATGCCATAGCTACAAAGGATACTGATGACCTATTCTAATGGATAGTTGTCGCTCCCACAACACAACTATCGCATACCCATCATATTTGTGATGCAAGAATGAAAGCTTAAGTCATCCTAACTGTGACAGTCTACTATTACAATTGGAATGGTATGAAGATGAAATCTTTCCCTTGCCTTCTTCCAAGTTATGGTAGTTCTATCCATTGTAATTGTGATGGATGCCCTTGTCTAATTCATTTGCAATATAAAAAGTCTGATGCTCCTCCAACATGAACTAATTTGTGGTATTGTCTCTTGGGCAACGAGTGTCTATCACAGTATTTAGCTATAAATATTTGGTTTTACAATTTAGCACATAGTATTTAGTAGTTAAATATACAATTTTAAGTTAAATTTTAATTTATTTGCATTAGGATTTAGGGTTTAACATATAGAGTTGAGGGTGTAGGGTTTAAGGCTTGGGATTGAAAGTATTTGGTTTAGGGTGTTGGACATACTCAAGACTAGCTAGTTTACTGAGAGGGGAGGGGTGAATCAGTAACCTCAAAATTTTTTTAAATCAATTCAACACTTAACCATATAAATTGTTCATCATTCATTCATCTAATCTATGGCATGCATGAGCAAATATAAACATTCATAACACATGAACACAATATTTGGTGACCTAGAAACCTTCCAAATAGAAAGTAAAATTGGGGTGGGGATGATACCCACAAAAATTCACTACTGTAGTATAAAGTTGGCCTATTAAGGCTTACATTGACCACTTCTAATGATCTACCCTATTAAGAGCAATTTTGGACTGCTAGGTCCACCTTGTTAGAGGTTTTACAAACATACAATGAAGTATGCACTCTATTAGGAGATTTATACAAAGACTGTTAAGTCTACCCTGTTAAAGGATTTAGAAAAATTGATTCGCCTATTAGGATGAAATAGTAGATCTGACTTACAACTTGATTGATGAATAGATCTTGAAGTAGAGGTCACCTCTTGTGACTGATATGTCTTTGTTGCTCCTTAATGACCTTGTTGAATACTTTGTTTTGCTATTGATTTGCATTTACTCTTCATACATTACATATCCATTCCTTAACATACTATGACAATAATAATATTTTCAAATGATATAATACATTACATATATACCATTCCAATAATTACAATTTCAAGGTTGGCTAAAACACAAGTAAACAAATATTACTGAGTTGGCCAAACAGTAAAAAACTCAAGCTCTTCAAGCTGACTTGGTGACCTTCTGATACTCGACATCCACTGCATTACTCAACATCATTATGCACTTGGTAGAAGTAGAAGCTCAGTCCATACTAATCACACAATGTATCTTGGAACTTGATAACCATTGGAGACACAGTAGATATAGTGTCACTTGGTAAATACTGAAACCTTTATTTGCCTTGTTGTCACTCGGTAAACACTACACATCCATTACTCAGTAGAAACTAGCTACATATTATGCAAATTGATGACTCAGTAGATACTGTGAAACTTAGTGACCATTATCTATTCAGTAAACACTATTGAACTGAACATTCGCTCGGTAGCCTCAAGAATGCTCGGTGTGAACTGCTTAACTGTTGAACTTACAAGGTAACCACTAAATACTCAGTATAAACTATGGACTAAGTGATGAGCTTGGTAAGCATTCAGAATCAAACAAGTTTTGTCAGTAATGACAAATACAACATAATGTGAACAATCTCCCCCTTTGGCATTAGTGACAAAAATACTTGTGAGCAAAAACTTATGTACACTGACATTCTGATTTTGATTTTTTCAAAATTGATCTTTGTAAAGAATATCTTACATATCTCCCCCATACATATGGCATAATATATACATAACTTTTATCTGTACATATATCAATTAATTTTCTCTTTTACTCTCCCTATTCTCTCCCTTGTTCATCTCATACTCCCCCTATTTGATAATAATGCCAAAGGGTATATACAATATATTCAAATAGAGACATCAAAATGTGAGAGAAATTTAGAGTGTACCTTAAGAATAAGAGCCAAAGTCTTATCCCAATTATCTTGCAAAATTGTGCAAGTGAAGAGGGCCACTTGAACTTCTATAGAAAGTTTGATCATATGATCTGCTACTAAAAAAATGTTATCTTGGACCAATGTTTTTGAATATGCAATATGTTTTTACATTAGGTCCATAACTAGAAGGATCATATTCTTGATATCAATTAGTGTAGACCTAATCTTTGCTTCCTCTCTGAGTAACTCTACCTACAAAAAAATTCACCTTCATGTGGTGTGTTGAGCTTGAACTAGGGTCAAGCTGTAACCTTTGAGCACTAGCCTTCATGTCCACATCAATCTTATTCAATTTCTCCTTAATATCCTTGGTATACTTTGTAACATCACAAAGCTTTCCAAAAAGTGATGTCACATTAGTGAAGGATTGTTTAAGGTTGCTCAAAATTGAGAATAACTCTACTTGATTTATTGCAATGTGCTCAAGCACCTTATTCTCAAATTTCTTCTCTACCTTCTCAATGAGCTTCTCTTGACCAAAAGTGTCTTCATTGAACTTATTTACAACCTCTTCCAATTGTAACAAAATGTGTTGAGATGGATCAACATCAACACCTATAGCCTTAGTAATTATGTTTTTGGCATTCTCAATTATTGTATATTCTTTGTTTCTCTCTTCTCTAAGCTGCTTCTGCCTTTCCTTTTGCTCTAAAAGTTGACTGACCAATCTCATTTCATTAGCTATGGCAGTGTCCAAATCTATCTTAGGGATAACAATTTCTTTATCCAAGTCTATGTGTTCATCAATTGTCTTGCCAGTAAGCAGAAGTTTTAAAGGAGTCTTTGATTTTATGTCTGTGCTTACTTCCTTAGATTTAGAAATGGAAACAATAGTTGATGTAGTTGGACTAGTAGTAAAAACTTAGATTGGTCCAACTAGAGAAAAATTGAGAGAAGTACCAACTGTATCCAAAATTGATGTTCCTCCCAAAAATGATGTAACAATAGGTAATGTACAAGTTGGAATATTTAGAATTGAAGAACTAACTAGAACAAAAATTGGTGTAGTTAAAGCTGTAGTAGACAAAATTGTAGAACAAACTAGTAAACTTACTAAACAAGCTATAGTAGAAGTTGATACAATTGTAGTAGCTGTGCACATTGCTGAGGTAGATTGCTCGAGTGCTAATGAAGAGGGTTGCAACTCGGTAGATGAAGTAACTGATACTTCCATTGAAGATACCTAGAGCTGTGAGGTGGCAGGAGTAGATGATATTTTTGATGTAGTTGCAATCAATCCTATTGAAGTTGATTCCAACCCTGATGATGTTATTGGCTTAGGTGGAGAGTGAGGAAGGGAAGCAATGACTTCTACTACAATTTTCTCTAGGTCATCTTCTTCATTTTCTTCTTCCTTGTCTTCCTCTTTAGCTTCTTCCTCTTTTTCTTCATCATCAACCCTTAGTGCCTAATAGTCTTCAACATCAATAGTAGCACATGGAGTGCTATCATCTTCTTCATCATCACTATCACCATCATCATCTTTGATCTCAACTAGATCATCACTAGGCTTATGCAGATGATAGATATTCTTCCACATGTTTGGTGCATCTCTTACAACATGCTCAATATATTTGATTAAAATCAAACATGTGTGGAATCTAATAATAATTTTACCTTCATTGTTCTTCATGGCTACTTTTACTTCTACATTAGTAAGATTTGGCAATAGTTCCCTTAAATATTGGTCATAGATATCCTTGGCTATTTGTGCAGCAGATTCCCACCTTGGCTGCAATCTAACAAATAATTCCTTTAAGATTTGAGGAGCAATCTAATTTGGGGAATACTTCCACTTACCATTTTGGTGAGTACTAGTTCCTCAATCTACATCTTCTCGACATTAGTTCTAGTTTCAAACTTTAGAGCCTTGAAGCTTGTGATGCCAGCTCCTTCTTCCATTTGTTTCAACCTTTCTTGGAAGGTAAGCAGAGGCTTGCTGAACACAACTTCATCTTTTCCTTTGCCTTTGCCTCTTCTGGTGAAGACAATTGTGGAGGCCTTTGGTGGCCTGGTAATAATTACCCTACCCTTCTTCTTTGCAAGCCCTGCCTCCTTTTTACCTTCATGCTATTCTCCTTCTTCTTCTTCTTCTTCTTCATCCTCTCCTTTTGCCTTGGTAAGCATTAAGGGACCAGTGGCAGTTATCATCTTAGCTATTTTCCTCTTACCTTTGCTGATTACTTGAGGTAGCTTGATTTCTAGTTCAATTTTGGCTTTTTTCTCATCATATGTGCCAAATATTGGTTGCTTAGGGTCTACAGGTTTGTTTACCAATTCTTTAATGATGTCCTTGGTCTCATCAATATTGACCTCATAAGGAAGAGGTTTCACTTAAGTAGCTCGAGGCTTGACTGCCTAAATGTATACTCTATCACAGTCTACCATGAAACACACATCATCTTCATAATCATCAACAAGTTTAGGAGGAATCTTAAACCTGTTGTTCATCCTTTCTTTGAAATCTTCAAAATAATTGTCCATTATACTGTCAAAATTTACACCCATTTCTACAATAAACTCATTTATCTAATACAAAATGGGAACAACCTTTCTCCACATGACAGAACCTTTGGATGGATAGAATTTTTGTACATAAAACAAAAGGCACGTCAATAAAGAACCAAATTTACAAGGATTTTTCTTTGATGTCCAGATGCTGTCCATATTCTTGCTTAATTGTTTGAGTAGTAACTCTGATAAATCAAATTCCATATTTTTCTTCACAACTTTAAATCCTAAGTCCGCTGCCTCACATGGCATGTTATTTAAATGAATACAACTGTAGATCTTGTGGGAAATTACATGGATACCAAACCTCAACTCCACATCAAAAATGGTGCTAATTTTCAAACCTCTACCATCTCACTCAGCTAGGGTTTTCATCTGGAGTTCATCCCGACCTAGGGTTTTGGTAGATTTTGCTTTGCTTAGTATGGGAAGGCTAGTAATCTTGTGAGTCATCTTTTTGGTTATCAATATGGATTGCTCTAACCATAATTGACCATTCTGTATGTGGCTAAGAATATACCTAATCCATTTTATTTGAAAACTTCTTGGCAGGTGTGTGATATGTGTCAACTCTTTTGTTTCAAGATGCTTGTGCTCAAGTTTCAATGAGTCATCAACACACATTTCCTCCAAAGCACTATCCATTTCTAGGGTTCCTATCTCCTAAATTTCTATCTCCTAAATTGTACACTTAAAATGAGTGTGGATATTGTTAATTAATAGTACCTTTGGTGTAATTTGGGATTGTGCACCATTAGGGCCGAGTGCCTCTGCCACTATTGGAACAAGTTTGAAACTCAGTGCTTTCCACTCTACACCCTTGACCAACATCTCTAAACCCCTTTTTGCCTTGCTGTTACTGGTGCTTCCAGATGTCCTTACTACTTAGTGAGTGATGGAAATTTTTGAATAAATTTCTTAGCTGCAAATTCACTCGAAATCACTTGGAAATACTTGTGTGTACTTGTAAATCTCTTTACTATTTGAATATTGAAGACATAGTGAAAAATGGAGTCAAATTTTACCCCTTTTTTATGAAAATTTGTCACAAATGCCAAGTACCATACTAATGTAGTGAATGACAGACTGTCATCCACTCACTAGCTCAGTAGAAACATGTGACTCACGTATGAACTGAACTCAAGTGATCCTTTTATATTTAAAATACTGATTTGGATCTTCTACTTTCTTTCATTTGAAACTACTCAAGATATAGCTTGAAGATAGAGTTCCAATCCCTCCTAAGAAGAATCTAATTGGAAATGGTGGATTCACCCACTTCTTGAGTGACATTGCCATCATTTGAACTGTTCTGCTTGGTAGATTTAGGAATCCACTGCTGTCTCATCTACTTCCTAATGTTATCAACTTTAGCTTTCTTCTCATCTTCCACTCTTCCTATTTTCATGTAGTTTTTAGCTATATGACCAATTTTAGTGCATGTGTAACATCTTACTATTGAATCTCTCTTTCTTAAGTGATGCCTTGTGTAGTATATGCCAATGTGTCCATATTCTCCACAATAGTGACATCTAGACAAGTGTTGTAATCCCAACCAAATATTTCTTTGACAATTTGTTCAGTTGGATTGAATGGCTTGGATCTACATTCAGATGCCTTGTGACCTTGTTTCTTGCATTTGTGACATTTACCTTCAAATTTTGGTTTCTCATTGCATTCATTAGCTTTATGACCGTGTTTACTACAATTGTAGCATTTCCATTGAATTTTTATTTTCCATTGCTCCAACATTTTTTTGATGTATGACCTAACTTACCACAGTGATTGCTAGTAGGTCTTTGATTCCTTTGGGCACCTTGTTTGGAAGATTCACCTTCTTCTTTGTAACCAAGTCCTACTTTACCTTTTTTCCTATAGAGATTCTACTCGCTTTGTTGATTCAATTGATCCATATCTGCCTATGATTTCATCATCCTTTCATTGAGTTTCTTTTTAGAGATTAGATCAGCTTTCAATCTTTCATTGATTTATCTTTCAATGATTAGATCATTCCTTAAGTTTTCACTTTTAGATCTCAGATTCATGATTTCCTCATTTTTATTGGAGAGTTGATTGATAAGACTTTCTTGCTGAAGGGATTGATTTTGATTTGCATTGGTCCTTACCTCCAAATCTTCACTTGCCTTATTCCTTTGTTCCAAGATTTCACACATTCTTATTGACTGAACTTTTTGTTCTCTTTTCAATTTTCTTACCTCTTCTTGTAGAGAGCCATTCTTTGCTAGGAGTTCTTTGATTGCCTCATTTGCTTCATCTAAGTTGCATGATGGGAAACAATCTTCAATCTTTTTTTCAACATACTGATGGTCATTCATTTATCTTGCAAGTTCCTTCCTTCTTTTCAGAGATTCGGAAAGATGCTCTTTTGCTTTCTTGAGTTGAGCTATGACCATTTCTAGATCTAGCTTTTCATTCTCAATAGCTTTGTCAAGTCTAAATATCTCCATTGTCCTTGATCTTTACTCAAGCTATCAAACTTTATCCTAAGAACCACAGAGCTCTGATACCAATTGTTGGAAATACTCAAGACTAGCTAGGTTACTCTGAGGGGAGGGATGAATCAATAACCTCAAAAAAAATTTAAATCAATTCAACACTTAACCATATAAACCATTCATCATTCATTTATCTAATCTATTGCATGCATGAGAAAATATAAACATTCATAACACATGAACATAGTATTTGGTGACCCAGAAACCTTCCAAATAGAAAGTAAAACTAGGGTGGGGATGATACCCACAAAACTTCATTACTACAGTATAAAGTTGGCCTGTTAGGGCTTACATTGACCACTTCTGATGATCTGCCCTATTAAGAGCAATTTTGGACTACTAGGTCCACCTTGGTAGAGGTTTTACAAACATACAATGAAGTATGCACTTTGTTAGGATATTTATACAAAGACTGTTAAGTCTACCCTATTAAAGGATTTAGAAAAATTGATTCACCTATTAGGATGAAACAGTAGATCTAACTTACAACTTGATTTGTGAATAGATTTTGAACCACATATCACCTTTTGTGACTGATATTTCTTTGTTGCTCCTTAATGACCTTGCTGAATACTCTATTCTACTGTTGATTCGCATTTACTCTTCAGAAATTACATATCCATTCCTTAATATACCATGACAATAATAATATTTTCAAATGATACAATACATTACATATATACCATTCCAATAATTACAATTGCAAGGTCGAATAAAACACAAGTAAACAAATATTACTGAGTCGACCAAACAG
Source organism: Cupressus sempervirens (assembly GCA_028749045.1). Taxonomy (NCBI): domain Eukaryota; kingdom Viridiplantae; phylum Streptophyta; class Pinopsida; order Cupressales; family Cupressaceae; genus Cupressus; species Cupressus sempervirens. The sequence continues at coordinate 102,782,341 of CM053783.1, forward strand.
TAAAAACTTTGGGCTCTTCAAGTTGACTTGGTGACCTTTTGATACTCGACATCCACTGCATTACTCAACATCATCATGCACTTGGTAGAAGTAGAAGCTCGGTCCATACTAATCACATAACGTAGCTTGGAACTCGGTAACCATTAGAGACTCGGTAGATATAGTGTCACTCAATAAATATTGAAACCTTCATTTACATTGATATCACTTGGTAAACACTACACATCCATTACTCGATAGAAACTAGCTGCATATTATGCAAATTGATGACTTGGTAGATACTATGAAGCTTGATGACCATTATCTATTTGGTAAACACCGTTGAACTGCACATTCACTCAGTAGCCTTAGGAATGCTTGGTGTGAACTGCTTAACTATTGAACTTAAAAGGTAACCATTGAATTCTCAGTATAAACTATGGACTGAGTGATGAGCTCGATAAGCATTCAGAATCAAATACGTGTTGTCACTAATGACAAATACAACATAATGCCGATGTTGTAGTTATAAGTTATATGGTTTGAGGTTAAGGGTATATGATTTAGGGTCGAGGGTATATGGTTTATGGTTTAAAGTTGAAGGTATATAATTTAGGCTTAGTTTTGAGGATTTAGGACCTAGGATTTAATATTTACAATTTACAATTGATGATGGAATGTTGATCATTAAGAGTTTTGGGATTAAATTAGTTTTTAAAGGTTTTTATGTATTGTGATTAATGCCAATTGTTAACGATAAGATTACAATATGTATGGTATAAGGTTTAGGGTTATCTTGTAAATTTTACGGCATATGGGTTATTTTATAGGCTTTGGGGTTTATGGTTGACAAATATGGATTAGGGTATGTGGTATATGGTTGATGGTGCATAAGTTATTGATATAGGGTTAATGGTCTATGGTATAAGATTGAGGATTTAAGATATATATGCTTTATGGGTTGGGTTAGTTCAATGTACATGACTTAGAATCTAATTATTTATGTTAGGTTTCAAAAGATGAAAAACTTGAACAAGAAATCATAAGAAAACAACTTCTTCTCACAAACAAGATTATAGTTAAACTGGATCCAATTGTTGTACATCCACTTAGGCTTATAAGTCTTCCTATATATATATATATATTGTAAATAAATAATCCACATGTAAATAAAAATAGTCAAATGTTGGTTACGATAAATATATACTTAAAAACATGGAAACCTATAAATGTTACATGAAAAACATAAATACATTATTTAACAAGAAAAGCAATTTTTTTTTTGTTTCAAATAAAATATCATAGATATCAACTAAAAATGCATCATTTATATAAGTTGCTCACCTAATAAGATATGATGTTGATTTATATGAGTATTATTGTCACAATGAAAAATATTATTCCTATGTATATGACTATTTAAGTAATAATGTATATATGCATTCGAGTATTTAATATTATTAATAATTGTCTCACCATAAATATAAAAGGTGAACAAAATAAATAAATTACTTGTATTTTTCAATCAAATATAAAGAATTCTCAAAAGATTTTAGTACTCAACTAATCATATATTTATGTTAGATATTGGTTTTGTTTTATCATATAATATATTAGCACTAATCATATTTATATGCTAGATATTGGTTTTATTTTTGTAACGAATTGCCTTTTGACATGCTATTTATTAGGACATGTTATGAAGTTGACTCTTAGACTATGTTTGACTATGTTATGACTCAACTTGAGTCAAATACATTATAGACTCTGATTACACTTTTATTTGTCGATGTTATTAGATGGGTAATTTAATTTACTTGTCATTATGATAGTTGTTATATATTTGATTTATGAGTTAGTGACATGTTGGTTAATGTTTTGGTTGTATTTTGCATGTTTATAACTTGTGATTGGATTATGCAAATGATTGATCTTTTAAATCATGCATAAATTCGGTATTAATGAATGATGAATTTTATAATTCATATTATTAAATAACGAGATCATGAATTCTATTATAAGATATTATATTTGATTTTATTATGTAATCATATTATTATATTGGCAATATTGATGCTTTGGCCTATGCAAGTTTGTGAGTGTGTAGGTACTAAAGGCAGAAGGGTTGTTGAGGTAGAAGAGTTTAGCTCCTCGATAGGGTTGGTATGTGATTGACTTCTGTATGCACACACACAATTATTTATTTTATTTTGAATAAGTTATTTTCTTTGATTCTACATCTAGTTTGATTATACAGATTTTTACATGTATAGAGTAATGAACACAACTAGTAGATTTGTCTATTATTTTTGAAATGTTATAATTTTGATTTTAAGATAAAATATTATGCTCTTAATTTATCAATTAGTAATTAACATTCTCAAATTTGAAATGATAGTTGTTAGTTGAGGAATTTGTTGTTAATTAATAGAACAAAGAGTGAATTTTTCATCCATAATCTTAACTGGAGTTACTCTCCAAAATTAGTGGGAAATGAAATTAAAAACCAATGATTTTAATTTAATGTTCATAATGGCAATAGCATAATAGAAGAAATGATAGTTTGGAGAAAATTGGTTCTTTAAGAGAATTGGGGAACTCATCAAAATGGGGAGTTAGTTTTGGAAAAGACAACAAACTAGAAAAGAGGAAAAATCTTATTCAAGTTTGGAATGGTGAGTGCAGTGGATGAAAAATAATAAATTGTGAAGAATCTGTGGAATTACATCATGTTCCTTTGTTTCTTTACTTGACTATGTTATCAATTTTATAATGTTTAAAAAATCTTATGAGTTTGAAATATGAGGAAAAATCCTTGGAAAAGAAAAATGTTGTTACAAAATCTTTTTTGTTTTTGGAACGATTTTCCTACTATGTATGTATGTATGTATGTATCAAGCAAACAACATTAGTTTTCTATGTTCAAGCATTCCTTTACAATCATTGGGTTAAAACCTCCTATTTCGAAAGTTTGATGTTTTTTCTTTCATTTTCTTGTTCTACTTTTCTTTGGGGTGACCATTCAAATTATTTTCTATTGGTACCTCATAGGTTATCGATGACATTCCTTATTATAAGAAATCGTCATTCTCCCTTCTTCCTTATGAATGTAAAATGGTAGTTTCATCTCATATTTTTGATGTAAATTTTTCTTTGTTAATGACATAAATTTTAGGAAAAACTTAAGAAAGAATAATTGATTGAGAGAAGATTGATTTTATTTATGGAAAGTGATCATGGTTATAAAAGATTGGTTTCTGGCTCACCTGGTAAGTTTAATAAATAAGTTTTGTTTTAGAACATTTTCAATGATGTTGAAAACAATGATTCACTAGAAGCCAAGTCTTAAAAAAAATTTATGACTTAGAGTATGCTTTAGTTAATGTTTTTTATGACTTAGACTATCCTTTAGTTAGTGACTTTTAAATAGGATAGCCCTAGCATCTACTCTATTTAGAATAAAATTTTCAATACCAAATAAGGGGAATTGTGAACCTGTTCAGCTCTAGGGAAACAATGAAGAAATTTGTAAATCATTGTTTAGTTTGATAAAGTGTTTTCCATACTATTCGAGACATGACCTTTTACCAGAACCGATAGCAAAAATTTAGAATTGTAAATTTTGAACTTAGGAGATTAGCCTTGACTTGAATTCTTAAAACAAATTTTTTAAAAATAGTAAAAGTTGTATTAATTTGTGTATTGGAAGGTATATAATGCTTTTAATGTTGGTCAAGTTTTAAATTCATAAAAATTGAGTTATTTTTTTCCATAATTTTTAATGTATTCATAGTATTGGTATTAAATTTTACAATTAAAACCAAGGGATCTAATTTTCAAATAAATTTAAATAGGTTATTTGTAGCTCATTTCCAATGATCTATTAGAAGGGTGTATGTATATCACTTTCAAGGAATGCATTCTCCTATTCATGACGATATTTCATAAAATGTTGGTTACATGCTTAATCAAGAACATATGGAAGAAATGATGTTTTTTTTTTAAATTTACTTTTTATCCTTTTAGGAAATTTTGATCTTAAGGAGGGGTGTTGAATGTGGGCATAAAGGGGAGGGTAGACCTGGTAGGAAAACTTATGATGTTTTTCCTTAAATGCTACATATAGGTCTTTTACATTTTGATGGTTATGATGCTTAGCCAAGCTTAGTAAAACAATTATGCATATGTTTGAAATTCAAGGTTAATTATTATCTTTTCCCTCTTCTACATCTTTGTGTATGTTTCTACTAGAAATATGTGTAAGTAGATTAGATCACATGGTTGTACTGGATCATTCTGATCTAATTGTGTTGAGGTTCTAGCCTTCTTATGCTAGGGTTAGGTAGTTCTTCTTAACTAGAGAACCTCAGGGAGCTAACCACTCCATGGTTGGGTAGTAAAAGAACTTAAGCCACTCTTCCATCCTATGATAGCAGATGGATTGTGCTTTTATGGCTTGCAGATTAGGCTACATGCAAATGGGCTAAAAGATTTGACGACATGTTTCTTTTTGGCACTTTTATGGTATTGCATGCTTTATATCATATGATGTACTAATGCTTTTCTTATGTTCGACATGTACATTGACATAGTTTGTGACATAAGATCAACATGTTTATATGTATATTTCAACATTTTTATGCATTTGTAGTACCAACATGCGATCATCTTTGTATTAGTTACAAATGACATTAATTATGCCAATTATGAAATTTAATGATGACATGATTCATCTTTGTAATTTATTTGAATGTTGCTATATTTAAAATTTTCAACTCTGTAGAAATGTGAACAAGTACTGATGCATATGTAGTTGGCATTTGACTTTTCAACTTTTAGATTTTGCATTTTATGGTTGGTTTGTGTATGTGGCATTGTTAGAGAATTTTAGTTCTTACATGTGGTATTAGAGTTATGTTTAGCACTAGTACCTAAGGTCTTACTATCGATGCTAATGTTGTGAAGTCTACTCTTGGTATAGGAGTAATATGTCACCATGTATTCTCGTAGAGGCAATAGGGTTGGAGGAAAAAATGGGAGCCTAAAAACCACAGGCGGGATCAAATTGTGGTGCTGCTCACTCAGTAGGGACAACACATGGATGACATAAAAAATGTCATGAGAGGGTGACCAACTAAGGAGGATGAGCATAGGGAAGCTATGTGATAGCAAGAAGAATAATATAAGAAAAGAAAGGAGGACCAACTGCTTAAGGCTCAAAGGAAACAAGGGGGAGATCAAAGGAATGAGTTGCAACAAAAGGAAGAAGTTGACTGTAGGATGGCCAGATTAGTTCATGATAGGGTCCAAATTACATAAGATCTTAGTAAGGACCTCAAGACGGTCAAACCTCCTACCTTTAATGGAAATACTTTAGGAAAGGAGTAGAAAAGTATTTCCATGACCATAATTTCACCAAAAAAATCTAGAGCAATATGGGATACTTTTCAATTGGTTGGTGAAGTGACAACATGGTGGGGAAAATGTTATGGTTGAGAAGAAGTTACAACATGGTGAGATGTCATGGGAGGACTTCCTACAACATTTTTGAAAGTTATGGTTGCCTCAACTATTTTATGACAAGAAGGCATCTGAGTTTTATAAGCTTATTCAGGGAGTGATGTCAGTCACACAATATCTTGAATACTTTTGTCATCTGGTTAAATATGTTTCTCAATATCAAAATGATGAATTGTTTAGGACTCACAAGTTTGTCATGGGGATGCATCCAAAGATCTATAATTGTAATGACCCTTACCAATAGGCCACTAAACAAAACCCTAAATTTAATACACTGCTAAAGTATATTGCTGAAATGAGGAAATAATAGTGCCAATATATTCATTCAATGAAAACCAAATGATTTTACAAATGATATGGCAATTTTCAGCACCAAAACATTATGACATGGCACATTATAGACAAACCCTAACTGGCTATATATAATTGAGAACTTGTTACAACTACAAACTGAAATGAAGAACCTGGATTGATCAAATACTAGAGACTGACTGCTGAAGATGATATGGTGAAAGTGAAACTCCACTTGAAACTCCAAACTAGCAATTAAGCACAAGTGAAAGGACTGAAATATACTTCCCATAGCTACAATAATTCAAGTGATCTTTCACACCCTCAAAATTGCGTACCAATTGAGAGTTTTTGTTCTCAATGGCCAATTGTGACTACTTGCAGCAACCTTAGGCTCCACAATGCACATCAACAAAAATCAATAATAAATCTCAATGATAGGCAATGAGCCCTCAATGCCTATTTATTCTTTTTTCCTTGATAGGTTGGCCTCTTTTTTTAATTATTTCTCTGCTCCTTCCAGCAACCTCTAGAACATTATTTTATTTAATGAGTTTATAAGATATATCACTTAATTAAATATAAAGTTACCTTGTAATATTTTATTTTATCGATAACTTTATAAATAATTAACTCCTCCAAAATGGGGACATTACAAGTCCGCCCCCCCCAAAATTGCTTGGCCTCAATCAATCTTAATGATGGATGCTGCAAAATCACTTCCCCCTCCCAAGTAGCATCTTCAATAGGTAAATATTTCCACTTAACTAGATACTCTCTAATTACTCTCCTGCGAAGCTGCTTCTCTCTACTATCTAGAATAGATTTTGGCACTAAGATCAATTTTCCCTCATCATCCAAGGGAGGTAATACTGTAGAAGGCATCACATTCTGACCCAACACTTTTTTGAGGCATGACACATGAAACACATTGTGCACTCTACTATCTACAGGAAGCTCCAACTCATAAGCCACCTCACCAACTCACCAAACGATCTTGAATGGTCCATAATAACATGGCTTGAGTTTCTCTACACCACTCTTCTTGAGAGTGGACTGCTTATATGGCTGCAACATGAGGTAAACTATATCATTTACCTCAAAGTTATGCTTAGTCCTCTTCTCGTCTACATATTGCTTTTTCTGGTTCTGAGCTCTAGCAATGTTGTCTCTGAGAGTAGCAACTATATCCTTACTTTCTTGTAATAGTTCACCTACACGGGGTACCCGACTGTCTCCCAATAACAAATCTAAGAAACTAGGTGCCTCATAACTGTAAAGTACCATGAAGGGTGTCATTTGTATAGTCATATGGTATGTAGTATTATAAAAATACCCACTAAGATATATCCATTGGACCCAAGCTCGCTGTTGATCTGCCACATAATTCCTCAAATACCCTTCCACCCATTTGTTTACAATCTCTGTTTGACCATCAGTCTGTGGGTGATAACTAGTGCTAGGTGTAAGCTCAGTACCACACAACTAAAATACCTCCTGCCAAAAGTGACTCATGAAGTGGCTGTCCCTGTCACTCACAATGCTTTGAGGCAAACCATGTAATCTAAAAACCTCCTTGAAGAAGACCTCTGCCACCTGAGCCGTTGAGTATGTAGTAGCGATAGGGAATAAGTGAGCATATTTTGTTAGCCTATCCACCACCACATAGATACAATTGCACCCCTGGGCCCTAGGCAAGCCTGTAATAAAATCCATAGAGATGCACTTCCACTTCCTATTAGAAATATGAAGTGGTTGTAGGAGCTTTGCTGGATAAGTGTGCTCTTGTTTGTTCTATTGGAAAACATGACACTCACACACATACTGTAAGACATCAGCCTTAAGTCCCTTCCAAGTGAACCATTCTCGTACTAACCTATAAGTCTTGAAATACCTAGTATGGCCTGTTGTAGGTGAATTATGGAATGCTCTCAAAATCAACTGCTTCACTTTTGATCCTAGAACTAGGTAAATCCTGTTCTTGTAAATGATCAAATCATCTATGAGAGTGTATCTGGTGTCGATTGTTGTTCCCTCCACTATAGCAGAGGCCCACATGTCTTTGACATATTTTTCTACAATCAAGTGTCACCAATCCTCTGATATCTGAATCATAGAAGTGAAGTGTGGCCTATAAGATAAAGCATCTGCAACAATAGTTTGTATCCCCTTAACATATGTGATATCAAAATCATATGCATGTAACTTACTCACCCACTTTTGTTGATGATCATTCAGGTCCCACTATCCCAAAAAGTGCCTCAAACTATTATGATTAGTTTTAATACAAAATTTGTTGCCCACAAGATACTCTCTAAATTTGGCCAAGGCATGCATGATGGCCAACATCTCCTTATCATATATGCTGAATGATCTCTCAGGCCCTATGAGTTTCCTACTCTCATAAGCTATAGGATGCTTGTCTTGCATGAGTACAACACCAACTCCCTCTCCAGAAGCATCACATTGAAGCTCAAATGGCTTCGTGAAATTAGGCAATGCTAATACTAGGCATGCAGTCATTATTTCTTTGAACTACATAAAACACTCTTGTGCCTCCCGAGTCCACACAAATGCCCCTTTCTTCAAAAAATCTATCATGGGTGCTACATGTCATGAGTAGCCATAAAAAACATATGATAGAATCCACATAGACCAAGCAACCCTCTTAACTATGTAAGGTTCTTTGATGGTGGCCAATCAACAATAGCATGGATCTTTTCAAGATCCATTCACACTCCTTCCACACTAATGATGTGTCCAAGATACAAAAATTCTGTCATCCCCAAATCACATTTGGACTCCTTGGCATACAAGGACTCCCTCTGTAAAATGCTCAATATTGTCTCCAAGTGCTTTAAATGTTCCTGCCATGTCCTACTATAGATCAAAATATCATCAAAGAACACCAGCACAAATTTCCTCAACTGATGGTGGAAGACCTTATTCATAGTGGATTGAAAAGTGGTAGGTGCATTAGTCAAACCAAAAGGCATGACTACAAACTCAAAGTGCCCACAATGACACTTGAAAGCAATTTTCTCAATATCCTGCTCTCGAACTCTAATCTGGTGATAGCCTTATCTCAAATCATTTTTTGTGAAATAACAAGCCCCATGCAATTCATCTATCAACTCATCGATGCATGGGATGAGATACCTATTCTTTATAGTTCTCTTATTCAACACCCTGTAATCAATACACATTCGTAGAGTACCATCCTTCTTTTTTACCAAAACAATAGAAGATGCAAAAGGTGACTTACTTGGTCTGATGTGTCCCATTGCTATCAACTCCTTGATGGTCCTCTTGATCTCATCTTTTAGTCATTTTGGGTGCCGGTATGGTCTGATCATGATAGGCTTAGCACCTTCCTCCAACTTGATAATGTGCTCAATGCCTTTGTCTGGTGGCCTACCTAGTGGGCTCTCGCTAAAAACCTTCTCATACCTGATTCTCAAGTTTTGAATATTTGGATGATATTTAGTCTTATGCTGCTCTTCTTGGGTAGGCATGATCAAGTCACATATTGTCACCCACTCTATATTATTATGCCTAGCTAACCTCTCCATCTGTCTAATTGAGATAGTCCTGACATCACCATTACGGATAGCCTTCAACACATGAGTCCTACCATCCACCTTGAACCATATCTCCATATCCTCTAGTCTTAGAGTAACCTCCTTCAAAGAATGTAGCCACTACATCCGAAGTACTATGTCCATGTCACCCATGTTGACCACATGATAGTCCACCTTGAACTCATAGTTGTTCAAGCACAAAGGTAGAACTCACACCATCCTGTCACAACGAAGAGTATATCCATTAGCTACCTTGACTCTCAATCCTTTGAAATCCTCAATAATGAGTCCACGCCTCTCCACAAATCTTGCATCAATGAAATTATGTGTGGCACCTGTATCCAATAGAGTAATACCCTTCTACCCTGCCAAAACTCCCCAGAGTCTAAAATATCCCTCTCTTTGAATACTAGACAGACGTGCCTCCTATAAATGTAGCTCTAGAGCCTCTTTTTTTAAAGCACTATCTATCTCTTGTTCACCCTCTACCCCATTAGGATCCTAATCATGTTGCTATGAGCTGTCTAAATTTGAACCTTGTAATAAGCCCACATCGCCCGATTAGCCTTCCCCTTAGGCCTCATAGGACAATCATGACCAAACTCATAGGGACCTTTGCAAAAGAAGCATAGCTTCTTCCTACATAGGTCATTAAGTGTTTCCTTATCCAAAGGTACAGCTGACTTGCCTTTTGAGTCACTAACCTTCTCTTTACCCTTGTTGAATTCCCCTTTGTTATCTCTAAATGATGAAGAACCCTTCGAACTAAACCGGTTTGCTGGAGCAACAAGTTCCATACTACGGGCTTTCTTCATGGCTTCCTATAATGTAGGAGGATCAAAAGCCTTTACCCATGCCTTGAGTGGTTCAATTAATCCCTCTGTGAATAAAATGACCAGCCTCCATTTTGAAATGTCAGGCACCATCACTGCAAGATTCTGGAAGTCATTGATAAATTGTTCTAAGCTTCCTAACTGTCTCAATTGGGCTAACTCCCAGAAATAAACTTCAAGATTTTTTTTATCAAACCTTTCTATTAATCTATCCATGAATTCCTAATAAGTGGTTATCTTATTGTGTTGCAATGTGATCATGCCATGTGTCCACCAATCATGTGTTGCCCCATCTAAGTGTAAATTGGCATGCTTGAGCGCTTCAAATTCTATCATAGTCTTTAGAGATAGGAAGGTATCCACCTTATGAATCCAAGCATGATTAGTCATTTTTCCACTGCCATCAAATGTGGGTAATACCAACTTGTTGGTGACCTGTTGTAACTCACTATATTTATCTGCCTGCTTCTGCCTAATAGCTCTATAGTTCAGGAACTTGTCAAATGTCCACCCATCCTATATGTATGTTGGTAATGAATCCCACTAATTCCTTTCTTGTCGAAGTTCATCTACAATATCTGTTACCATAGCATCAGGTGTGTGTGCTGGAGTTTCTTCCCTGAATGTAGGACGCGTGGGTCTGTCAGTTGTTCCAGACTGTGTCCTATGTTGTGATCCTACTATGCTCCTATCATCCTGGTAAATATCATGATTATTTTTCCTATTTTCCCCAATAAAATGTTGCATCATAACCATCATTGTCTGTGTACTTGCCTCTATTGACTATAGAAGCCTCTCCTAATGTTGTAAAGTCTCATCATCTCGCACACTTCTGGATGGGCTTTGAGAACATCTCTCATCCATATTCTTAGTTATGTTGGTTCCCTATGTAAATTGGTTGTATAAACCCTATTAGGCTAGCAAGAAACCTACACTGATACCACTGTAATGACCCTTACCAATAGGCCACTAAAAAATACCCTAAATTTAATACACTACTAAAGTATATTGCTGAATTAAGGAAATAATAGTGCCAATGTATTCATTCAATGAAAACGAAATATTTTTAAAAATGATATGGCAATTTTTAGCACCGAAATATTATGACATGGCACATTATAGAAAAAACCTAACTGGCTGAATACAATTGAGAACTTGTTACAACTAAAAACTAAAATGAATAACCTAGATTGATCAGATACTGGAGACTGATTTCTAAAGATGATATGGTGAAAGTGCAACTCCACTTGAAACTCCAAACCAACAATTAAGCACAAGTGAAAGGACTGAAATATCCTTCCCATATCTACAATAATTTAGGTGATCTTTCACACCCTCAAAATTGTGTACCAATTGAGAGTTTTTGTTCTTAATGGCCAATTGTAACTACTTGCAGAAACCCTAGGCTCCACAATGGACATCGAAAAAAATCAATAATAAATCTCGATGATAGGCAATGAGCTCTCAATGCCTATTTATTCTTTTTTCCTCAATAGGTCAGCCTCTTTTTCTAATTATTTCTCTACTCCTTCCAAAAACCTCTAGAACATTATTTTATTTAATGACTTTATAAGATATATCACTTAATTAAATAAAAAGTTACCCTGTAATATATTTTTTTATCGATAACTTTATAAATAATTAACTCCTCCGAAATGAGGACATTACAATAATGAGGTGGAAATGCATGAGCCAATATTTATGGACTATGCATTGAGGAAGGCACTAAAATAGGAACAACGATTGAAAGATACAACTCCAGTAAAAGCCTTCAATAACTGAGCTTTCAAGAGAAAATTTCAAGATAACAAGCAATAGGGAGGTCAATAATAGATGAATAACATCAGAGGAAAGGAAGAATCACAAAAGAGAAATAACAAAAATTTCCAAGGACATAATAGGGATAGAGGTGGTAATACCAACAAGAATAAAAATGGTAACAATAACAAGAACTGGAACAAGAATGATAAATCAACAACTTAATCATGACTTTGTGATGGTTGTTTTGTATGTGGTAGTTCTCACTATGCAGCTAGATGTCCTCAAAGGAATGCATCTAGAAATGGACCAAAGGTTTAGCACCAAATTCATGCAGTTGTGGACCATAGGCAAGTAGAGTTCCAGGCAACTCCTTTGCAGTTGACAGGTAAGCTTTACAATTGTGAAGCTTCAATTTTGATTGATACTAGTGCTATGAAGCCTTTTGTTGATCCTAGTGTAGTATCTGAACTTCCATTTAGAGCTAGTTATATGGCTAATCCTTGGTTATTTGAGTGTGGAAACTAGGCAGAATGACTAGTAGAGTATTCTCTATCCTCCAGTGAGTTAGAGCTTCTAAATTTTAACACACAAGTCAATTTATGTGTAGCTCCATTAGGGTCATATGATGTAATTCTTGGCATTAATTGGCTCACTAAGCTTAAGGTAGTAGTAAATTGAGGATAAGTTAGTAGAATTCTTAGATGAGTTTGGGAATCTAGTAGTGGTAAACAAGGTTAAGAGACTGATAGTGTTAAGGCATATTACAACTATGGAGGTGAAGAAGGCTAAGAGGAAAGGATGTCAAATTTATGTTGCACATGTGAAGGATCTTGAAGATCCTATACCTTCCATAGATGATTACTCATTATTGCAGGAGTTTTGGGATGTCTTTCCTGAGGATTTACTTGAGCTACATCCTTAAAGAGAGTTTGATTTCTCTATAGATATCAAGCTAGGTGTAGAGCCTCAATCCAAGGCACCCTACAAGATGACCACCAATGAGATGTATGAGCAAAAGGTAGAGTTGCAAGAATCATTTGACAAAGGGTTTATATTGTAAGAATTTTCCTTGGGGAAAAATCACCCAAGACCAAGAAGCACAATAACTAGCACAAAATAGACCAACAGAGTATGATTAAAATAACAATATGATATTCAATTCATTTTATAGTACACTAGAGGTGCCTATATATAAAGGCCTCTATGATGCATCTATAATGCCTAGGAGTTAGCAATATGATAAGCCTCACAACTAAGCACACATCCACTAGGAGTGGGTTATCCTCCATTAAGCACAGGAGTTAGTACGATGATGAGAGGATAAGCCTACAAAGGTGTGTCATGTAAATTTATGTTGTAGACACTATGTGTTTAATTAAGAGTGCAAACAACTGTGTTGTCAACATGACAACTAATATAAGTACACAAACTCCTAGGTGTCTAACCTAAGAAATAATAAAATAATGCATTTATCCTAAGTAAACTTAAGTAAAGTATAAATAATAATTATTTACACTAACACTCCCCCTTAAGTGCAACTTAGGTAAATGCACTTAAGATCACCAAAGCTATGATGAAAATGCATAATGGGTCTCGACTACTAGGCCATGTTAGGTACCCAAGTACAAATGCAATAAAATCTCTCTACAAATGGAGAAAGAGGGAAAACCTTATGGGAAAAACCCTCCTCCAAAAAGAGAGATATGTACAAGAGAGGAGAGAAGGATCATGTGACCCCCCTAGTGAAAAATCCCTCACCCCAAGAGATCTTGCAAATGAAAATACTTGGCCTTAATGAAGGGCTTGGTGAAGATGTCGGCTACCTGCTGCTCAATAGGACAATATTGCAATGTAATGACCTGATTATGAATCAACTCTCAAATGTAGTGCATATGAACCTCAATATGTTTGGTGCACTAATGTTGCATTGGATGTTTGGAAATTTCAACAACACTCTAGTTATCACAATGGATGACAGTAGGTTTGGGTAGATCAAAACCAAACTCCTTCAGAATCTGCTAAAACCAAATAGCTTCTGTCACCACAATTATAGCTCCTTAATACTCAATCTCAGTCGATGAAAGAGCAATGGTGTTCTACTTTTTACTCTACCAAAAAATGGGTTCAGAACCAAGATGAAACATATATCTTGAAGTAGACTTGTGAGAATCAAGGTCCCCTACATAGTTTGAGTCTCTATATCCCACTAACTAAAGTTTAGTACCGGCTACATAGTGTATCCCATGTGTATGTGTACCTTGGATATAGTGCAAGATTCATTTGGATTCCTTCCAATGAGGTTCATGTGGCTCTTGCATGAAGTAAGAAACCATGCCAATTGCAAATGAGATGTCAGAGCATGTATGTGTCAAGTAGATAAGGCTTCCAACCAACTATCTATACAAAGTCACATCAACAAGTGGAGTGGAACACTTTGTTTCTAACTTAACACTTGAAAGGAATGGGGTAGATGAAACCTTGCAATCACTCATGTGAAACTTAGCTAGTAGATCAAGAGCATACTTGGATTGTGATAATGTTATCCCTAATGAAGACTGATGTATCTCAATACCAAGGAAATAATGGAGTAGACCCAAGTCTGTCATCAAAAAACTATCCTGCAAAGTAGCCTTGATGCTTTCAATAATGGATGTTGTGCTCCCTATAATGATCAAGTCATCAAAATAAATCACAATAAGAAAATGCGAATCATCCCTTTGAAGAATGTAGACATTCAAATTGGAATGACATCTAGTGAACCCTTTGAAGAAAAGGAAAGAATCCATCTTGGCATACCAAGCTCTTGGAGCTTGTTTAAGTCCATAGATAGACTTCTTCAATTTGCAAACCAAGGAAGCATCCTATATGAATCCCTATGGCTGCTCCATATATATATCTCCTCATGAAGATCCCCATTAAAAAATGTGCTTTTCACATCCATCTAATGAACAAACCATTGCCGAGCTACTTCTATAGCTAGTGTCAAACAAATGAAATTCATCTTTGCCACTAGTGCAAAGGTCTTAGTGTAATCAATGCTAGGTACCTAAGAGAAACCTTTTACAACAAATCAAGCCTTATGTTTATCAACACTTTCATCCACTATGCATTTGGTCCGGTAATCCACTTACATCGAACCAATTTTCTTCCCTTAGGAAGAGAGACTAAGTCCCATGTATCATTTCTCATAAGAGAGTTATATTCTTCCTCCATTGCTCTATCCCATTCTGGAATACCTGATGCTTCTTTGAATGATTATGGATTTGAAGCAACAAGAATATAAGTATGTGGAAGTGAGTTGTTTTGTGATCTTGTCCTCCTATTATCTGAAGGACTCTCTGCCAATGGTCCTGCCGCATCCAATGTCTGCTTAGCCCATCTAGGTATATTGGAAGAAGATGTAGTAGGAGTATCCTCAATCTCAACTACCTGATGCCTCTGTGTTGGTTGGCAAAAAACATCTTCCAAGTCAATATTATCATTATCACTCTCTTCAATGAAGAAGGAAGCAGGAGTTGAAGAAGTAAAGCTTGGACAACTTTCTTCAAAATGTATACTCCTCTCATAGAATATACATGTGTCTCTGGATGCATTAACTTGTAGGCTTTATGTGAGTCTACATATTCAACAAAGATGTAAGGTTTTCTTTGAGCTTCTAATGCCTTGAGTTTGTACGAAGGTATTCATGCCCATGTTGGACAACCAAAGACTCTAAAGTGCTTAACCATAGGTTTCCTACCAATCCATGCTTCAAAAGGAGTTACACCATCCAAAGCTTTGTGACAACTCCTATTCTGGATATAGTTAGCACAATTCATTTCTTTAGCCCAAAAGACTTGATCAAGAGACTTGTTTAGTAGCATGCAAGTGGTCATCTCTTTGAGAGTTCTATTTTTCCTTTCAGCAACACCATTCTACTGTGGTGTATATGGTAGTGAATGCTAAAGGTCAATTCCCTCTTGAGTGCAAAAGTCTATTAATCCTGTGTTCACATACTTCTCACCATTATTTGTTTGAAGAACTTTGATGGCTTTCCCTGACTATTTTTTCGCTTGAGCCTTGAAGCTGAGAAATTTTTCAAACACTTCACTCTTATGAGCCATAAAGAAAACCCAAGTAAAGCGAGAGTAGTCATCTAGAAGGTGAGTGCATAGTGAGACTTGCCAAATTATGGCACTAGAAATGATCCCACCACATCACTATGAAACAATTCAAGAACACATTGTGCTCTCTAAGACTTCCCCTTTTTGTACAATTTTTTTGGATATTTTCCAAGTGAGCAACATGAGTAAACACCTTCTAAAAATTGGACTTGAGGTAGACCATTAACCATTTTCTTGTTGCTAAGTTGCTAAAGATATATGTAGTTGAGATGTCCAAATCTCTCATGCCATAGTTTTCTTTCTACATTTGAATATAATAACAAGGCTTGTGCATTTGGTTTTGGCACAAAGGAGGAGAAAGTGTATAGCCTTGAATCATGATTGGCTTCACCTATTGCAATCATTGAGTCATCCTTAATGCTTTTCACTACTACTGAATCTGGAAGAAATTCAACTTTATTTCAAGCTCCATAGTGAGTCATTTGGTAGACTGAAAGAAGGTTGGAGGTAAGATTAGGAACATATAGAACATCCTTGAACGTTCCATTGTTCGTCTAAACTTCACCTTTACCCTCAACTTCCACCTTAGTATCATCACCTACAAAGATGTGGGTTACCTCTGAATGTGTCATGGAAGAAAAATCTTGCTTTGACACACCCATATGATGTGTGGCACCTAAATCAATGATCCATTCTCCTTGACTAATAGTGTTTGTGAGTAAAGCATGCCCTTTGCCCTTAAAATCTAAATATGAAGATCCTTTCTCCTTATAAGCATTAGACAATAGAACATTGTGTTTCTTCATGATGTTCTTCAACTCATCAATCTACTTATGAAAACATTGAT
The DNA here is from genome assembly GCA_028749045.1 of Cupressus sempervirens. NCBI lineage: Eukaryota > Viridiplantae > Streptophyta > Pinopsida > Cupressales > Cupressaceae > Cupressus > Cupressus sempervirens. Next base: position 102,799,256 of record CM053783.1, read on the forward strand.
GTTCATCATGACCCATCTTCTTACAATAGGCACACTTTTTCTTCTCCTGATTAGTGTCCCCCCTTTTTGTTGGTATTTGGGGAAGACTTGCCTTGTTGTTGATTTGATGTTGGTATTGTCTTTTTTGTATCCACTTGTTTTTTGTTCTTCCACTTCTTCTTCTTGTCCTTTAATTTGTTTGAACTTTGACCAACTAAATTTTGAGAACCCTCATTATTAGCCAACAATGCCTTGGACTTTGGAGACTTGAGAATCCCCACTATTTGCAACTTAATTTTTTCATCCTCTAATAGCTGAGCATAATCATCAAAAGTGATTTTCTCATAGGTAGCCCCTAATGTAGTCTTTGTGGTGTTGAAATAAGAAACAAATGTGGAGTACTTGGATGGCAGCTTATTATGAATGAGATATATCAACTTGTCATCTTTCATAGGATTGCCGCAATCATCTAGCTTTGTTCTTAATTCATTCACCTTAATAATAAAATCCTATATTGAATCAAAATTATTAGGATCTAGGGAGACAAGATGGTCTTCAATTTTGTAAACATCCTCCTTAGTTACTTTACCATATAGGTTTTTGAGGGCATCCCAAGCTTCCTTGGATGTATCATACTTCTAGATCTAATAGAGGATCATGTCTTCAACCCCCATCCTAATATCACTTAGGGCTATCCTATAAGCTAGTACCCAAGCATCGATATCACTTTTGGATACTCGATCACTTGTTGGTTTAGGAAGGGTACCATCTACATATTGAGAAACTTCATCATACATCAATTTACACCATATTTTAATAGACCATGTGGCATAGTTATGTGGTGTTAATTTTGGAATGTTAAGATTTCCCATGATGCAAGAAATGAAAGATAACACTAGGAAAAGAGGAGCACAACACCAAGAGACACCCCCCCTATTCACTCAATCAAGAACCCCAACCATCTCCCCCCCCCCCACACAAAATGAAATATTTTGACACTTTATACTTAGTGCGATTACAATAGACACTTACCAATTCAGGCTTTAGTGGACTTCTGATTTACTATTACAACCTCCTTTTGGTGTCCAAATTTGGAAGTAAGCAATGTACAACAATTTTGAAGCAATACAATGCAAAGAAAGGACCTAATTCTAAAAGTGATATTTTTGTCCATACAAGCCTATCATATGATTGCAGATCTAGAAAGTAGACAAAAAATTATTCACTTTAAAAAAAATAGAACCTAATTTGGAGTCTAGAAGAGCCTGTACGGAGCAATTGAAGTTGCAAAATGCAGGATTAGAAAAGTATAGTCACCAAAAACTATAATTTTTGACAAATCAGTGCACCAAAACCATAAATTAATAGCACCACTGAAAAGTTCAAGAAATTCTAGCCAAAAAAAAAATTGCACCTGATTTGGAGCCCAGATGACTGAGATATGGCCTTCCAAAGTCGGACTGTCAAATTAGAAGTAAATCTGGAGAGGGGTCTGAGCAAAAAATTGCAAGGATAAATTTGACGTCCAAACAACCATTGTAATAATTCAAATTGGTCTATGGATGACAATCAAATGATCATCAATTTTAACATAGCAAAAAGATGATGTTAGCAAAAAATTGGCCCTTCTGATGATGTGGCAGTGGTGTGTCCTATACAGAATGCTAATGCCATTGTACGAATGGTACAAACATGTGACATGGTGCCTGCATGGGTGTATGGTCATTTACAAAGACATACGCTAATGTGGTAGTTGAGGTGTTTATGTGGTAAGCCGATTGGGCAGGGTCTGCATGGTACAAGCTCCACATGTCACAGATGACATGGATGATGTGGCATGGTTTTGCAACATCATTGAAAAAGTCACAAAATGTCAAAAAGGTGAGAAGATTGGAGGAGGGTTTTAAGAGCAGTGCTAGTGGGAGCCTTTAACTATCTGATGAGTACTAAGTCAATCGTTGGGAATTAGGGTTGGCTGAAAAGATCTCCTTTAAATGCCACTAGGGGGATTTAACTATTATCCCACATTTACAAACAAGAAAAGTTCTATGGTATTTAAAATGTGAGGGTTGCAATGGTAAAATAAATGAAGCCGTTGCATGTTGAGTGTGAATTATCACTTGCATTGGCCAAAATTTGTGGATTCGGCCATGGTTTGCTAACTGTCAATTAGTATAAATGGAATCTGCTAATGTAAATGGTTTATGGAATAATCATGTTGTAGAATATTCCTTGCAGGGGCTGGGATTCCACCACCCAGTTCCTATAAAAAAATTCCTCTGAAGTCTTAGTGGCCTAAAAAAATTTCAAAAAAAATGCTCTGGAAATGGCAAAGAAAATTATAGATCTAAAAAACAATTAAACAAATCTAAAAATAAACATATCGAATTTGTAAATAAGGACTTTGGGTGTTGGTTTGCAAAAAAAATTTGCCTCAAATTTGACTATGGCCCAATATAGGTGAATTTATAGCCAATTTTCACCAAATCAATGCTCCCGATGCAATGTTGAGGTCTGCTTTGGCTCTAGACACTCCCAATAGTTGCGAATACTTCAGATTTGAGTTGAGGTGTCCTCAGAGAGTTGAAGCAAGAATGGTCTCCAATGGCTATGAAATGATGCCTCTATGGCTCTGATATCATGCAATAATTTGCCTTAGGGCAAAATCACCCAAGACCAAGAAGCACAATAACTAGCACAAATCAAAATAACAATATGATATTCAATTCATTTTATAGTACACTAGAGGTGCCTATATATAAAGACCTCTATAATGCATCTAGAATGTCTAGGAGTTAGAAATATGATAAGCCTCACAACTAAGTACATGTCCACTAGGAGTGGGTTATCCTCCATTAAACACAAGAGTTAGTGCGATGATGAGAGGATAAGCCTACAAAGGTGTGCCATGTAAATTTATGTTGTAGACACCATGTGCTAAAATTAAGTTTCTTACTCTTGTGTTGTCAACAAGACAACTGATATGAGTACGCAAACTCCTAGGTGTCTAACTTAAGAAATAATAAAATAATTTATTTTCCTAAGTAAACTTAAGTAAAGTCTAAATAATAATTGTTTACACTAACACATATGTCCAAGTGTGTCATTGTGGGGAGCACCTATAATTTTTGTAAAGAAGAAGGATGGAACCTTGTGCCTATGTATTGATTATAGGATGCTAAACAAGGTTACCATAAAGAACAAATATCTGCTTTCATGAATAGATAAGCTTTTTGATCAGATGAAGGGAGCTAATGTGTTTTCAAAGATAGATCTATGATATGAATACCATCAACTCTAAATCAAGGACAAAGATATAGATAAGGCAACTTTCAGAGCACTGTATGGGCACTATGAATTTGTGGTTTTTCCCTTTGGTCTTACAAATGCACTTGCAACATTCATGAATTTAATAGAAAAATGTGTTTTGTAACTGCTTGGATAAGTTTGTTGAGATTTTCATTGATGATATTCTGATTTATTCAAAGACTATAAAGGAGCATGAAGAACATTTGTGCTTTGTTTTGTAGCATCTTCGTGATAGGAAGTTGTACACAAAGCTAACCAAGTGCATTTTTTATCATAAAAAAATTCACTATCTTCGACATGTCATCACTACTGAAGGAGTTTTAGTAGATCCTTCTAAGATTAGGGCTATTCTTGAATGGCTAGTTCCACATAATGTAAGTGAAATTCAGAGTTTCATGGGTTTGACAGGCTACTATCAAAAATTTGTAGAGGGATTTTCAAAGATTGCATCACCTATTACCTCATTACAATAGAAGGGAAATAGATATGTATGGATTGATGAGTGTGAGAGGGCTTTTCAATTATTGAAACAAAAGCTCACCTTTGCTCCCATTCTTGTGATTCCTGATCCCAACGGGCATTTCATCATGATCACTGATGCTTCAAGCGATGGTTTACATGGAGTGTTGATGCAAGAAGGTAGAGTTGTAGCTTATGAATCATGTAGGCTAAAGAAGTATGAGGTTAACTATATGCCTCACGATCTTGAGTTGGCTACCATTGCTCATGATTTGCAAATGTGGAGGAGTTATTTGATAGGTAAACCTTTTGAGCTTAAAATGGATCACATGGATTTGGGATATATCTTCACTCAACTAAATTTGAATGTCAAATAGAGGCTTTGGCTCGAATTCCTCAATAACTATGATTTTGGTATTGAGTACATAAAGGGGAAAGAGAACAGGGTAGCTGGTGCTCTCAATAGGATAAGGCATATCTCTATTATATCTTCTACTGAAACTTGATTGAGAGAGCATGTTGTAGAAAAACTCATAGGTGATGACCATTATGATGGTTAAAACAACTTTGCACACTGATCCATCTGATCACCATTTTGACAGATAAAATTTTGACATAGAGGGTCTTCTGAGATATCAAGGACATATGTATATTCTTGACTATGCAGGGTTGAAGAAAATTGTGATTAAGGAAATGTATAGTACTCCTTATTTGGGTCACCCTAGAGTGATTAAGATGGTTGCAGGTATGAGACCACTTTACTTTTGGCCAAGGCTAAAGTGTGATGTGACTACTTTTGTTGCCCAATGTTTAGAATGCCAGCGAGTTAAGGCTGAGCATATTCATTCGAAAGGATTGTTGTATCCTCATAACATACCAAAGTACAAATGAAAAGTGATTTCTATGGATTTTATATAGGGTTTACTATGATTAGGCAGAGACATGATGTTATATTAGTTGTGGTCGATAAGTTGACCAAGGTTGCACATTTTATACTTGGGAGTTTGAAGAATGGATCATTGGCGTTGGCCAAGAAGTTTGTACAAGAGGTGTTCATGTTTAATGGTGTACTTGAGACTATCATTTCTAATAGAGACACAAGAATGACCTCAAGGTTCTGTATGACCTTGAATGCTTCATTGGGGACAAAGTTAAATTGCAACATTTCTTATCATCCACAAGCTGATGGTTAGACAGAAAGGGTAAATCAAGTTGTAGAGGATTTACTCAATATGTATTGCATGGATCATCAATATAAATGGGAAAAATACCTTCCTTTGGTTGAGCTTGCATATAATAATTCTTATCATGCATCTCTTGGAACTCCTTTTGAGGCACTTTATGGGCATAAATGTCACACACCTATCAATTGGGATAGAGTGGAGGATCAAATTGTGATTGGTCCCAAGATGCTAAGAGAGATGGAAGAACATATGGTCATGATTCATGCTCGCCTGAAGGAATCTGTAGATAGGAAGAAGAGCTATGCAGATAGGAAATGTACTTTTAGACAATTTCAAGTGGGGGACAAGGTGTTCCTACATGTGCATTTGCATAAGAGTTGAATCTCTTTCAGAAAGTCTTCTAAGCTTGTGCCAAGATATGTTAGACTATTTGATATTTTGGAGGTCATAAATCTTGTGGCTTATTGACTTTCTCTACCACCAACTTTGGCCCATATCCATAATGGATTTCATGTTTCGTTGTTGAAGCCATATCATCTTGATGCATCTCATATTCTTGATTGGCATGCCTTGTAGGTTAAGGATTTGGGGGTGGTGTAGGTGTTACCTATCCACCTCGTGGATGAGCACACTATTTGACCATGTGACAAAGACATTTTGCAGTATAAGGTCCAATAAGACTAGTTCTCTATTGACAATGCTATATAGGAGAATGTTGATGATGTGCATCAGTCTTTTCCACATCTTTTTACTTAGATTAGTACTTTTTTATTACTGTTGTAGTTTCTTTTATGTTATGTTGATTATTGGATATTGATGGACATCGGGTCGATGTCTCTTCCTAGTGAGGATGAATGTCAAGACTCTCCTTTCAACATGCTATTTATTAGGACATGTTATGAGTTTGACTCTTAGACTATGTTTGACTATGTTATGAATCAACTTGAGTTGAATACATTATAGACTTTGATTAGATTTTTATTTGTTGATGTTATTAGATGGGTAATTTAATTTAATTGCCATTATGATTATTTGATTTATGAATTAGTGAGATGTTGGTTAATGTTTTAGTTGCATTTTACATGTTTATATCTTGTGATTAGATTATGAAAATGATTGCTTTTAAATCATGCGTGAATTTGGTATTAATGAATGATGAATTTTATAATTAGTGTTATTAAATGTTAATGAGATCATGAGTTCCATTATAAGATATCATATTTGATCTTATGATGTAATATTATTATTATATTGGCAATACTAATGCTTTGGCCTATGTGAGTTTGTGAGTGTGCAGGTACTGAAGGCAGAAGGGTGGTTAAGGTAGAGGAGTTTAGCTCCTTGGTAGGGTTGGTATGGGATTGACTGGTGTATGCACACAAACACACACACTTAATTTATTTTATTTTGAATAAGTCATTTTCTTTGATTTTACATCTAGTTTGATTATACATATTTTTACATGTATAAAGTAATGAACAAAATTAGTAGATTTGTCTATTGTTTTTGTAATATTATAATTTAGATTTTAAAATTAAATACTATGCTCCTAATTTTTTAGTTAGTAATTAACATGCTCAAATTTGAAATGATAGTTGTTGGTTGAGGAATATATAGTTAATTAATAGAATAAAGAGTGATTTTTTCATCCATAATCTTAATTGGAGTTACTCTCCAAAATCGGTGGGAAACAAAATTAAAAACAAATGATTTTAATTTAATGCTCATAATGCTAATAGCATAATATAAAAACTGATAGTTTGGAGAAAATAGGTTCTTCAAGAGAATTAGGGAACTCATCAAAATGAGGAGTCAGTTTTGGAAAAGACAACGATCTGGAAAAAGAGGAAAAATCTGATTCAAGTTTGGAATGGTAAGTGTGGTGGATACAAAATAATAAACTATGAAGAATATGCGGAATAACATCAAGTTCCTCTATTTCTTTGCTTGATTGTGTTACCAATTTCATAATGTTAAAACAATCTTATGAGTTTAAAATACGAGGAAAAAATCCTTTGAAAAAAAAATTGTTATTACAAAATCTTTTCTATTTTTAGAATGATTTTTTTACTATAAATATATTTATGTATCAAGCAAATGACATTATTTTCCTATGTTCAAGCATTCCTTCACAACTATTGGGTTGAAACTTCCTATTTCAAAAGTTCTATGTTTTTTTTTTCATTTTCTTGTTCTACTTTTCTTTGGGGTGACCATTCAAATTCTTTTCTTTTGGTACCTCATAGGCTATCGGTGACATTCCTTATAACAAGAAAACTATCATTCTCCCTTATGATTGTAAAAGGATAGTTTCATCTCATATTTTTGATGGAATTTTTTCTTTGTTAATGACATATAGTTTAGGAAAAATTGTGGCGCCTCTCGTGTTTGCGGTTTGAACCTCGTTCTATTTTGTTTTGAGAGATATTGGATACTCATATTATGTTACTTTTCAGATGACCTAAGGGTTAGATGTTATATTTTGATTCAGTATCATAGATGCTATACCGTTATGCTATTCAATTTATCATATTTGCACGTTGATGCCATTTTGAGATGACAATATGTTTTATGATGATATTTGGTTATCTAGTATTCAGACATATCTCTGAGTAAGTTATGTGATTGAATTAATGCTATGGTTATTTACTTCATTCTTGCATTATTATGCTATATGCGAATGTGAGTGATGTAAATAGATTATTTCAGTATAATTGAATGAATGGTTAAATTAGGTATTTAATGCATTTATTGCTTTGGCTATGTTATTATATGTAGTTAAACTTGATCATGTGTTTTAGCATGCAAGATCTATATCCCTGGCAGTAACACAGAGTTAGTGATTCAACTATTCATTTTACCAATGTTGTCCCTATATGCTCGACATATCTTATTTAAAAGTTTAATTAAACCCTCTAGTGATTTGTTAAATCTGAACTCATTTGCATTATGTGATTAGACCAGTGAGTGTGTCTGTGCATTTAGAGGTTCACATTATCGCTTAGTTGTTAAGGCCTCCTATAATTTTGGTTTCAAGGTTTTCAGGATTTATTCAATTGATTTTTAAGTCTGGCAGCTTTGCCATAGATGAATTCCAATTACTTGGAACAACCTATTTTTGTTTGGGTCAATTTGGAGTCTAGCTAGTCCAACTAGCTATTTACCCTAATCGATTATTCACTCAAAAAGTGAATAAGTATTGAAAGAGGAATTTAATTCCTCACTTCTCATTTTGGCAATTTGGAAAATTGAGAGCTTTTTTTGAAATTCTTTTCTGAAGGATTAGTTTTTTGTTCATTGTAAGAGCTATGGGTACAAGATCTTCACAAAGATGGACTCATTGGATCCAACTTAGGGAGGCCTTGCTTTGCCATCATTTCTGGCCCTATCTACAGAATAATTTTTTTACATGGATTTTTTCTATTTTAGCCCTTTTGGCTATCAATTAGGACTCTCCCATTTTCATGTTTTAGCTTTGTTTTTAGTTTTGTTTCTGGTAGTCATTTGTTTGGAGGTTAAGAACTAGTGTTCCCCTCCATTTTTGTTTGTTGGTTTTGCCCAATTGGTCAGGTATGAACATTTTTCCAATTTTTGGGATGAGGGTTTGGGGTTTCACATCGGTATGCTAATCATTTTTGCATACTGTGTCTAAACCAAAATTTTATTGAATTTTCGAGGCTTTTGTGCTCTAAGAAAAAATGGGTTTTTATTTTGAAGTTTTCTAGTTTTGGGGTTTTTACCTCATTTTGCTTGCCACCTTATTTCTCAAGTTTTCTTGGCATGATGTTGGTTGTGGACTTAGATCATTTGTTTGGATGTCAGTTAGACCATTGTTTCTCTTGTATGTTTCATTGGGATGCGTGCCACATCCATCCTTTCAAGCTTGTTTTCAGTTGAATGATATTTTGTTTGTGTTCTCATCCAGTGCTTATGTTGTGATCTTTGTGATGGTGGTACGCCACACACGAGTACATGTGTGTACATTGTCAGGTGACTTACGAGGCTCAATCTCCTATTTGCACTTCGATGGAGTTACAATCATTTGGGGTTGAGTTGAAAATATGCATGCCTACAGGCACTCATCATTAGATGCACATCGGTAGGGTACGATAGCACATGGAGGGGACTTCTATCTCATAGCTTGGTGTTTATGGTGCCATAGGGTTGCTAGAGGAAGCTTTAATTAAGTGATAACTAAATAAAATATTGGGTAGTAATAAAACTTAAGATAATAAAATGCTTTAGTGTGAGAGCCTTTTGTTGAGAAGTTGAGTCCACACGATCTAAGCTTGAGCTTTCTGATGCAAAGTGACTCTCCATGGTGTCAGCCCCCCCACACAATTTCCCATTGAGTGTTTGACTAGAACCTGTAGTACTTGCATTCTCTCATAATCTTGGTTTCAGTCACCATTACTATCTGGCGTGAGTGTTAGCCATGGATGCTTACTTTATGTGTGTTTGTGGTTGGATCATTATCTCCATTAGCATGACTGGAGTGGACCTATGAGTTTCATGTGGTTGGGAGGCATAGCTACCTATACCACTACTGGGGACCAGTGTACAAAGATGGTCTATTTCCCTAGTGCAATCATTGCTTGATGTTTTGCTTGGTACTTCGAGTTTTGAAGTATGCTTTCTTGTGATTTATGCTTTCGTTGGAATGCTTGTATATCATGTTTAGATGATGTTAGTTTATTGACACATTCCCTTATTATGATGTTTAACATATGATTAGATTATGTTATCTTCTTAGTTGGAGGATCTATTGCTTTTGGTTTAGCATGTTAGATTTCTTGTTCTTATGATGTTATTACACTTTAGTAGTGATGTCCTAATAAGACAACTTTAACTATCTAGTTACCAGTTTAGGATGTTACGCGTGCGGGATGGCTTGGACCTTCGAGGTTTCATGATGCTATTATGGTTGGGAGGAACCAAGTACTTAGATTGTTATTTCAGTTCATTGTGATGTTGCTTTCAGGTCTTTCCCTTCACTGCTATGTTAGATGGTTAGATGCAGTTTCCATCTTGCAGTTATTGTGTTCAAGTGTCTCTACCTTGATTGTGGATCTGGTATTTCCAGGTGTGGAGGTTCTGACTTGTTGCTTTGTCCCTTTGTTTTTCCTTGGAGCATTTCTTTCTTTTTTTGGGTGACCATGTGCCAGCATAGGGCAAGCCTTCAAAGTATCACAAGCCCAAAGAAGAAGAGTTGTGTGATACTGGAATGTAATGCACGCCCATAGGAAAACTATCGCGCAACACTTAAAAGTATTGCACATCCTTTGAGGAACTATCGTATGATATAGATGAAGTATCACACAGCCTTTTGAGAAGTTTCACCCATACCCTAAAAGTATCACACAGTGTTGAAATAAAGTATCACCTAGGTCTTTGGAAAAACTTGTCCGAGCGGACAACGAGCACTTTTTAGTTTGAACAGAAGTTTTCGGGAGGTGTTTTGTGTTAGTGTAAATAATAATTATTTACACTTTCCTTAAGTTTACTTAGGATAAATGCATTATTTTATTATTTCTTAGGCTAGACACCTTGGAGTTTGTGTACTCATATGAGTTGTCATGTTGACAACACAGGAGTAAGCAACTCTATTTTAACAGATGGTGTCTACAACACTGGAGTTTGCATAATCATTTGAGTTATCATGTTGACAATAGAGTTGTTCGCACTCTCAATTTAGTACATGGTGTCTACAACATAATTTTACGTGACACACCTTTGTAAGCTTATCCTCTCATCATAGCACTAACTTCGTGCTTAATCGAGGATAACCCATTCCTAGTGGACACGTGCTTAGTTGTGAGGCTTATCATATGGCTAACTCCTAGATATTCTAGATGCATCATAGAGGCCTTTATATACAAACACTCTTAGTATACTATACAATCAATTGAATATCATATTGTTATTCTGATCATACTCTATTGGTCTATTTTGTGCTAGTTATTGTGCTTCCTAGTCTTGGGTGAATTTTACCCTAAGGAAAATTCTTACATGGTATCAGAGCTATACCAAATTCTTACATGGTATAAAAGCCATAGAGGTGTCATTTCATAACCATTGGAGACCATTCTTGTTTCACCTCTCTAAGGACACCTCAATCAGATCCAGAGTATCCATAGCTATTGGGAGCATCTAGAGCCAAAGAGGACTTCACCATTGCATCTAGAGTGTTGATTCAGTGAAAATCGACTGTAAATTCGCCTATATTGGGCCATAGTCAAATTTGAGGAAATTTTTATTTGCAAACCGGCACTCAAAGGCCCAATTTGCAAAACTGGTATGATCATTTCAGATCTTTAAATTTAATTTTCAAATCTGCATATTTTATTATTTCAATCTATACAATCTCTCTACATTATTTTTTGAATCTACATATTCTATCTAGATTAAAATTGAGATTTTTTTTTGTAGGTGAAGATTGGAGCTTGCTGGTGCTAATCAAATATTGGCATCATGTTTAGAAGGTCAAAAAACTCCCAAATTGACTTTTGTTTCATCAAAATTGGATATCTAAGGTGAAATCTAGAGTCAATCAATTTTTGGAGGTGCGATGGCGACAATTTAGGAAAAATAATTACAGAGGTGATTTTCAAACAACGATATCTCCCTCATATAGACTCTTTTTTTTGAGCAATTTTTTTGTTTTGGGGTAGAATTTCGTGATCTACACCTTGGTGTAGGATGTTTGAGATCTTTGTTCTTGAATTTTTCTGCAAGTTGCAAATCTCAATTTTTGCAACTTCAAATGCTTAGTACAGGCTCATCTAGACACATAATCAGGTTCCATTTTTTAAAAAGTGCTTAATTTTTCGTCTGTACCTTCTAAATCTACAATCAGATTATAGGCTTGTGTGGACAGAAATATCACTTTTAGAAATAGGCCCTTGCTTTGCATTGTATTGCTTCAAAATTATTGTATTTTTGAGCTACATTGTAAATTTCTAGATTTGAACTATAAAAGGAGGTTGTAAATTGAAAATCAGAAGTCCACTAAGGTCAAAATTGACAAAGTGGCCCATTGTAATCGCACTATCTATAAAGTGCCAAATCATGCATTAGGGGAGTTTGATTGATTATTTTTGCATTTTGGGGGGTGCATGAATACATCTCATGGAGGTTTGTTTCATATGTTGAGGAGGTCTTAAATTGAAGTTGACAAAGAAGAACTATAAAAAATGGAGTGCCTTAATCATTGATCATCTAAGAAGAGAGCTTATTCATGAGCAAGTCATCACATTGCACTATTGTCCTACTGAACAATAGGTAGTCGACATCTTCACCAAGGCCTTCACAGAGGTCATGTATCTTCATTTGTGAGATCTCTTGAGGGTGAAGGATTTTTCACCAGGGGGGTCACATGATCTTTCTCTTCTTTATTGTACATATCTCTCTTTTTGGGGAAGAGTTTTTCCCATGAGGTTTTCCCTCTTTCTCCATTTACAAAGAGATTGCATTGCAATTGTACTTGGGTATCTAACTTGGCCTAGTAGCTAGGACCCATTATGCATTTCATCATAGCCTTTGTGAGCTCAAGTGCATTCCCCTAAGTTGCACTTAAGGGGGGTGTTAGTGTAAATAATTATTATTTACACTTTACTTAAATTTACTTAGAATAAATGCATTATTTTATTATTTCTTACGTTAGACACCTAGGAGTTTGCGTACTCATATGAGTTGTCATATTGACAACATAGGAGAAAGCAACTCTATTTTAGCACATGGTGTCTACAACACTGGAGTTTGCATAATCAACCGAGTTGTCATGTTGACAACACAGTTGTTCGCATTCTCAATTTAGCACATGGTGTCTATAACATAATTTTACGTGACACACCTGTGTAGGCTTATCCTCTCATCATAGCATTAACTCCTGTGCTTAATGGAGGATAACCCATTCTTGGTGGACATGTACTTAGTTGCGAGGTTTATCATATGGCTAACTCCTAGATATTCTAGATGCATCATAGAGGCCTTTATATATAGGCACTCTTAGTGTACTATACAATCAATTGAATATCATATTTCTATTCTAATCATACTCTGTTGGTCTATTTTGTGCTAGTTATTGTGCTTCTTGGTCTTGGGTGAATTTTTTCCTAAGGAAAATTCTTACATTTTGGCTACCCTCTATGGTGTTCTTGAATACCTTAGAATTGCATTTTGGTTTTGAAATGTTTTAGATTCAAAATTGTTTGCATCCTTTCGTAGTTAGTCATTTTGGTCAGTAGTGGCATTTGGAGATCTATCAATGTTTGGATGTTTGTTTAGTGTTCTATTGTGATCTTTGTGATCCTCGTATGTTGTATGTCATGTGCATCCATACTTGTTTTAATTTTTTAGTATTATCTTGGCTTATATTTATCCTTGTTCCAAGGATCTTTGGGCAAGGCATTACAAAAACTTAAGAAAGAATGATTGATTGAGAGAAGATTGATTTTGTTTATGGAAAGTGACCATGGTTATAAAAGATTGATTTCTAGCTCACTTGGTAAGTCCAATAAATAAGTTTTGTTTTGGAAACATTTTCAATGCTGTTGAAAATAGTGATTCACTAGAATGGTTGCCAAGTCTTAAATGTTTTTTATGACTCGGATTATCCTTTAGTAAATGACTTTTAAATAGGATAGCCTTAGCACCTACTCTATTTAGAATAAAATTTTCAATACCAAATAAGGGGAACTGTGAACCGGTTTAGCTCTAGGGAAATAGTGAAGAAATTTGGAAATCATTGTTTAGTTTGATAAAACATTTGCCATATTGTTGGAGCCATGACTCTTTACCAGTACCAACAACAAAAATTCAGAATTGTAAAGTTTGAACTTAGGAGATTAGCCTTTACTTGAATTCTTAAAACAAATTTAAAAAAATAGTAATGCTTTTATTAAGTCATGTATTGGAAGGTATATAATGCTTTTAATATCTGGTCAAGTTTTAAATTCATAAAAATCCATTTTTTTCATAATTTTTTATGTATTCGTAGTATTGGTATTAAAATTATAGTTAAAACCAAGGTATCTGATTTTCAAATAAATTTAAATGGGTTATTTGTAGCTCATTTCCAATGATCTATTAGAAGGGTGTATGTATATCACTTTTAGGTAATGCATTCTCCTATTCATGATGATATTTCATAAAATGTTGGTTACATGCTTAATCAAGAACATATGGAAGAAATGATGTTTAAAAAAAAACAACTTTTTTATTCTTAAAGGAAATTTTGATCTTAAGGAGGGGTGCCGAATGTGGGCATAAAGGGGAGGGTAGACCTGATAGGAAAACTTATGATGTTTTTCCTTAAATGCTACCTATTGATCTTTTACATTTTGTTGGTTATGATGCTTGGCCAAGCTCGGTAAAATAATTATGCATATGTTTGAAATGCAAGGTTAATTATTTGTTTTCCCCTCTTCCGCATCCTTGCATATGTTTCTACTAGACATATGTGTAAGTATATTAGATCACATGGCCGCATCAAATTTTTTCGATCCAATTGTGTCGAGTTGCTAGCCTTTTTGTGCCAAGGTCGAGTAGTTCTTCTTAATCAGAGAACCTCAGGGAGCTAACCACTCCATGGTTGGGCGGTAAAAGCGCCTGCGCCACTCTTCCGTTCCATGATAGTAGATGGACTGCACTTCGATGGCTTGGGGATTGGGCTACATACGGATGGGCTAAAGGTCCAATGACATGCTTCTTTTTGGTACTTTTATGTTATTTCACATTTTGTATCATATGATGTACTGATGCTATACTTATGTTCGACGTGCAAGTCGACATAGTTTGTGACATAAGATCAACATGTTTCTATGTACATTTCAACATTTTTATGCATTTGTAGTATCGACGTGTGGTCTAGTTTGTATTAGTTACAAACGACATTAATTATGCCAATTATGAAATTTAATGACGACATGATTCGTCTTTGTAATTCGTTTGATTTTCAACTTTTAGATTTCACATTTTATGGTTGTTTTGCGTATGTGATATTGTTAGAGAATTTCAGTTCTTACAATTTTATATTATAATATATTATCTTTAGAACAATAAATATTTTTGTTATTCAAACTAATAGTATTATATTAGATTAAAAAATTAGAGATTAAAAAAAAAAAAATTTAATGGAAGAGATCATAAAAATAGTTGAATATTTTTTTCTCCGAAAGAAAATAGATAGTTCTTGGGCAAAAACTAATTAAAAAATAGATACGATACATTTATATATATATATAAATATGAACATAAATACTACATTAATCTGCGTACAGATGTAGAAGTCCGATTCCTCTTCCAACTGAAATTACGTCGATAAATAATCATAATCAATAAATGAAGTCAAATCACATAGATTTATTGGTAGAATGCGAATTAACGACTGTACCAAGCATCGTCAAAGCTACGCAAGGGTTATCCACAGGTATCTGTTTTAAGAGGCAAACAACCATTTTGTAATTAATTTGAATTCTACTACACTCCATTCTTATCAGAAATTTAAGAGTTCTTTTAAGAAAATTACTTACAAAGTGCCCTGCTCCCAAAACCCAAAAGAAGTACAGATTCTTGTAAGTTTTTACGAATCCCTTCGTTACAGTTCCGTTGCAGTAAAGTGGTGTACGAGTGGTAGAGTTGAACCCTTCTAGCCCTCTCCACCTGAGACATTTTTGTCATTTTCATTTTCTTGATTGCTTGAGTAGCTATGCCTATCATGCTTTCAAACTTTTTGTGGGTATGCCAATGATATTTGCCTTTGAAGGGAATAAACAATTGAAACTTTTCCACTTACTTCAATTTTTGAACCCATGCCTCTGTTCCAATAGTTGCACAGATCAAGTCCACCTGCAAGCTTATTTCATTAAGGATCACCATATATAAAAATTGTAGCGAATACTGCTGCCTATGATAATATTTTTAGATGGGAGTTTTACCTGGCCATTGTAAATCGTCACCTTTTCACCCCGAGATAACAGCTCATCCACCTGCAGTTTTCAGTGAGAACTCGCCCAGATCAGTTCAATGCATTGTGTATATAGGCCTGAGTCCGTGGTGTAAAGATGTCCGTTAAGTTGTGGTTAGCGTTTCGCCTTAATGATTAGCTTTAGAGTTACGAGAAAACCCTAATTCAAGGTTTTAATGCCCAGTTTAAGGGTTTTATCACTTAGTGATCCGAACCATGTTCAGGAAGATGTAGAGGATGTTGGAAAATGGGAAAATATTGAAATCTTGTTTTTCTTTTTTGCATTTTCTATGTTTTAGTACTTTGCATTTTCAGGTCTTTGGGGCATTTATGGGCTTCCATTGGAGGAAGGTGTAGTGCTTCACTTAAACCTTCTGGCACTGAATGTAGAACTTTTGGAGATCTTTCTAGAAAATCTAATAGTTTGTGATTTCAAGCTACGAGTCGAAAGTTATGTCTTCTACAAGTAGACGTAATTTTTAATATAGATTTTCGTAGTTTTAGTGTATTTTAGAGTTTATTTTGTAATTAAATAACATGTGAACTTTTCATTTTCATTTCCAAGAGATAGTGGTGACTGTTGGGATCCATCAAACTTTATATAAACTCTATTTTCGAATTCAATGTATCACTTTTTGGCTGGCAAGAATCTGTTGTTGAATTTTGATTATTTTCAATTAGAATCACAATACCTCAGGTCTCACACCAGGTATTGTAGTCCAAATTCTTAATTAGGATCACTTGGCCCTAGGGTTCATGTGTTCTGTAGGGGTGCTTGGCCAGTTGAGTGAGATAGGTTAGATGAACTACTATTTCTGCTGCATTCACTATGTCAATATGAGTCCACAGATTGGCTTGTTATAATGCACTCACTAATTCCTGCACATGAGACGAATTAATTCTTGCCAAAGATTGCAATGTACTGCCTTTTACTTTGAAGCTATTATGATGCACAGTTGTACTTTATGTGGAGATTCTATAATTCTTACACCCCGGAATGATTTGATGCCTAAATTGCAATGCGATCCCCTGCGCACAAAAGCTATTCCGATGCACGAATACCCTGCATGCATACATTCTGTAACTCTTGCATGAGAGAATGAAGTGAATCGTGCCTATTGCAATGCGGTGTCCTGTGATATGGAGTTATCTAGTTGCATTATAAATAAATGGGTCAAGAATCATGTTGTGGTTTCTATCCACAGTTCTGCTTAGATCAATTTCCAAGAAGTTCCATCCTTTCATGAAATACAAAGTAGTCCTTCCAAATGCATGTTGTGAGAAATTCGGATCCCCAGCCGCCAATGGAAGTTGGGTGAGCTGGTTTATCATTTATTTTAGAAACAAATTATAAGTAGCCTATGTTGGATTTAGTATTGGGTTCCGGTAAACAAGGAACTTACCACATCCACTGCACTCTTCATGAAGTCATTCCCCAATGCTTGAAAAACGGCATTTGATTGCTCTCCCCACCTGCAAGGTAAAAATAACATCAATGCCATTTGTAGTGTAACACTATGGTAATGTAACCATGTAAGAGAAAACTCAGGAAGACAAATGATCAGAACAACTTGAACCTCATAGAAACACAAATCCAAGAGAATATAATATATTCATATATCAGATATAACTGTTTACACATTTGTGTTCATGTGGACAGTTAAGTTGTAAATGAGCAAGTACAGTCTACTAGATAGTCAGCATCAGCGATCAAATAGTCGCTTATCAGAGCCTGTAATTGATGGTTCTAGACTTCTAGTCTTATATAAAATTATCTGTTACCAAGCTGAAAATAATTTCTAAATATGATTTAAGTTTTCAAATTTCAGTCTTAACTTCTTGGAGGTGTGAAATGTTATTAAATACAAATCAATGCAAAAATGATTACAACAATAGAAAACAGGAAGACAAGAAAAAGAGACAAAATATTAGGCAGAGGTCCGACTTGACATTAACTTGTGAATCTCTTGGTCAACGAAGAGTCATGTGACTGTAGCTGATTTCTTGTATTGCTAGTTTGCAGTTTGCAGATTTGAGAAGTTTCTGTCCTTCAAATTGTATGTTTTTCAGGAATGGCATGGAGAAAATTCCCTAGAAAATGAGTTGAAATGAACCTTTTTAACGAGAGGCTTATATCATATCGAAGATTACAGCTAATCAACCGTGTTGCCATGATGACTAAAATCCAGGTTATGAGACCTGGCAAGGAGAAATTTGGGTTGTGAAACTTGATATCCTTGAAGTTTATAAAGGTCAAAAGAATGTAATTCAGAAGTCTTTATACGAAATCAATAAACAGGAATATGGCTGATGAAGGAGAACTAGAACAGACCATTATTAAGCGATCCCGGGAACTTGTGCTGATGGATTTCTGATGAGTCACATCTGGCATTATATTAGGAAGTCAATTTCATTTATAATATTTAAATAATTTATGCATCTGTTTGAAGATGAATGATAAGAGATATATGTGAGATCAATAATGATTGGAAAACAGAGAACTTAAAACGTGAAGGAATGAACATTACTGAAAAAGCCAAGTTCCCATATTTAAGAATTAAGACACTGCTTCACACCATTAAGATTCTAATGCAAGAGTTTGCATTGCATCTTTGTTTTGGGATTCTATGTCCCACTTGCCTGCAAATGCTTTGCAATTTTCAAAGTGAATAGGGCCTTACTCAATGTTTGATGGAATAATCTGGAGCTTTTTGCGAATCACTCCATTCATGAATGTGGATAAGTCAAAGTTTCTTCCACTTTGTCCTATGTTCTGCTTGGATGTCAAATATTGTATATATCGCTGAGGACTTCTTCTAGTCATACTTTGCAGTGTAATTGTAGAAAGAGGATCAGCTCTTGAATCAAGTAGAAAATTGTAGAAGTCCTGCAGGGGAAAAGAAAATTTGTAATCAACGGAGAAATTTAATGACGAAATATAAACAGGGAAAGCAAATTCACCGGCAGGGCAGTATCTTAGCAATCAAATGCTCTAAGTTTTCATTCTTATGGTCTCAAGAGTATACATACCACACTATTACTGGCTGAGTCGATAACACTCTCCAATTCTGACCAAGAAGCTGTAGCGTCTAAATATTCTCCAGTACGAACTTGTTCCTTTATTTTCAAAGCAATGCTGTGACACAAAAGAATTGGCTAATGTCAAGAAAGTAGAGATGGATGGGAGCTATGCATGTTCCTTGGTCAATTCAAATAAAAGCAGTTGCATTTCCAGCTAATGAAATTTCGACTTGCTGAGACCATTTTCTGTTTTCCAGAACGGGAGAGAAAAGTTTGTGGGCTAAGAGCACTATGTATTGAGCTGCACCTGTTAACATTTTCGGCATCAGCCAGCTCCAAACGTGACACATCTTTAAGCAAAGGTCCCCATGAAAGCTAGCAATCAATAGGTAATTTTTAGACGAGTTTTTAACCAAACTGGAAATGAATAATAATATCAATCAATAAAATTTAATAGACAAGTTTATATTTGAATTGAAAGTGAATTATCATTTATTAGGCAGACTATTAATACTAAGCTTACCACATAATCCACAGGGGAAATCCAGCTATCACCCAATAATACACCTAAGAAGCAAGATGAAATTGGAAATGAGGATTCTATGCAGAGTTCACTAATTCAATGACAGTCTTATGTGGGTACCTGTGATTTAAAATTTCTTGTCTACTCAACTTGCTTGGTAATGGTAACCTTATCAAACTGACAACATTTTGCTTAACAATTCATGAAATTTAATAGATTGGAGAGCTGAAATTATTGAGAAATTGGGCCTTTATCCATATCTCCAGATATTAATTGCACGAGTAAATAATGTTTTCCAACTGCTTAATCACAGTCTATTAGATATGTATAAATTTTTGTACCTCCAAGTTTAGCTTTTATATCTCCAGCCTCAATTGCCTTGCTTAAAGCTAGGCCTAACATACTTGTAGGCTTTCCTCCATATGATTCTCCCACAATGAATATAGGCCTTTCCTGCAGAGTACTATTCTTAAAGAAGTCTTTCAAAAAGCTTAACAGGTCAGCTGCCACCTGTGCGTCGGTTTTGGATAGCAGTGTGTCGTTTTCTACATAGCTAAAGCCTATAGAAAAGTCACAAACAAGTAAATTCTCAAAAGGATCAGATCCTTGCATTATTTGAAGTTAGCAAGGTTTTTGAAATACTGTATTTATATAGATAGATAGATAACAGTTAAACATAAAAATTTAATTTGAGAGAAAGAGAAAGTTTGCAATACCTGTACCAACAGGGCTATCCTGGCAAACATTCGATTGAGATTTGTTGGTGATTGCATCAAAAGTCAGGAGTTACAAGAATGAGTAACAAGTAGTACAAATATATTACTTAACTGATAATTTTTTTTTTTTCAGAAAATTTAATTAACCAACCATCTGAATGCATATAGATGAATTAACAGGAAAGAAATATGAAAGGCTCACTGTACAGGAAGAACAAATATTCATTTTACCCATCTCATCCTTGCAACATAAATGCCAAACCCATATGTAAGCCTAATTAATAATAGGAGTCATTACCACAAACAATAGATCAGCTTTTTGAAGCCATGTTGTGTTTCTGGGTTGCAATTGAGTGTCCAAAGCCCCAACTTCTTGAAAATTGCCTATTCCAGTCCCTGAAGCTCCCTGCAAAATACTTAAAATTACATGATTGTTGCGATTTCACGTTGCACATAGCTTCACATGGCTCTCGCTTTTAAAATCGGAAACATGTCTAGGATTTGCAGTCATTCACAACAAGTAGATTGCAAAAGGAAAAAAAAATCAAGCAGCAATGAGAGGAAGAACTTTCGTGCACCCACCGGCCCTCCCTGCAGCCACATAATGATAGGCCAATCGGCTCCTGCTCGCTGAGGACTGATGTAGTGCCACCAGAACATATGTGCCTCTGTTGTACATATTGACATCAGTATTCATTTTCTTTATTAGACATCAACTTTCCATAGCAATTGTGTTGTATTTTTCTGGATTTTACTGTGTCAATTTTATTTGCATCAACATTTCAGATCCTACTCAATGATCTATCATCAGTCTCTTTCATCCCGATGATCCATCATCCGTCTCTTTCATTCCGATGATGGATCATTCAGTATGATCCCAAACGCTGATGCAAATAAAATTGACATGAAAAAACAGAACACAAATCATTTTCTTATCAAATTGTTTCTGAATAAGTGTCCGAAGTTTTTAAACAAAAATTATTGAATAAGTCTCCTCAGAAAGGTTGTAAAAATAAAGTAAAATCAGCCTTACTTGGTCTGACTTCAATATAACCCCACTCTTCAGATCCATCAGGGGTTCCTGCCCTTATATTCCCTTTACATTGAACATTGCTGATTCCCATGCACAGTAGCAGGCTCAATAAAAATGCTACCACTCCAGAGAGAGACATGGCTGGATCTCGCTCAAGGTGAGTCCCAATCAATTTTCTACACAATCAAACAAAGTAAAAAGTTCAAAATTTTCTTTTGCTTTTTCGGGTTTGTTTCCATTTATATACGACTTATTGATATGAAGACATAATATGGGATTATACAGGGCTTACCCAGACTCATTAATCGACACCTGAATTTTGATTTCTCAAGATGACTGCTACTCATCAAGTTGACAGAGCGGAGAAAACAATTCAAGTCCGGAGAAGTAAATTCTCTGTGCGAGGCTTTCAAAGAATGAAAAAAGCTACTCTGCCTGATTATTTCCTTCTAAAGAAGACTTGCTGAGTTGGTGTATGTTTCCAGGAGACTTCAGTATGCATTTATGGAGTCAAATAAACCGGAAAACGGATCAATGGGTTTACAGATATAATAAATGGGCATGTGAAACAGTATAGAGTCGATTGAAGGGTATTGTCCTGTGTACTCCAGTGACGTCGTAATGGTGCTTGGCAAGGGAAAACGAGGGGGAAGGTAGGTACAAAACATTGGATTTTGCACGTCCTCTAATTGCTTGATTGAAGAACAAGCAAACACATAGGAGGATCCCAAATGACAGGACTGTTGTATTTTAATTCTTCCAATTGCGTGGGCAAAAAGGACTGGTCCTAGCGTGTAAATTAGCCTTTCCCTCTATTCACATTCAATTTAAAGCTTTCGGCATTTACAAGTTTGGTTGGGCTTTCAATCATTTGCAGTCTTCTTTTCCCCCTCTTTCTTGTAATAAAACTGGGTGAACGAATGAATGAAGTCACAGACTTGAGTGGAGAATGTATGAGAAGCCCAAAATTTTCAACTTGGAAAGAGATATTTTTAAAAATTCAATCACAAAATACATTAAATTAAAAAATTGACATCTGGAAGGAAAAATGCATATTTTTTTTTGTAAACATATGCAAAACAAAAACTTATTTTAACTATCGTTTTATCTGTGACTATATTGACTCCATTGTAATTTTAATTTTCCATACGAACTCTGTGACTCTATATATATAGGAAAAAAATACACTTAAAAGAGCAGTATAAGAACACGAAGGGACCTCGAGACATAAAAAATTACCTGTTCTCAAATTCTTTGCTCTCTTTGAATGTCTGTACTGATTGATTATGACTGATCCATCATGAATGTTTAAAGGAGAGAAGGGAAATAGCGTATTACGGTTTTAAAGCAGATATTGAAGGTGGTATTTAATTAAAAACGTTATTGCTATCACAAGACACAAACATTCGCTTCCCATACTTCGCCTTTATCTTAATCAGGAAGCGTGATTTGAGGAAGTCAGTTACTGCCATTATCATCGTTTGTCAAAAAAAATCCTGGCCTGTTATTTCTTGGATGACGATGATATGTGATTACAAACATTTCAAAGCGGTCAAAGTAGGAATAGGAAAACTATCTGTAAGTTAATATTTTCTGTTTGCAGTAAGCATCTCAATATGCCTCTCAACTTGCCACATCAAGAAATTTAGTTGTATGGGAAGTTGAGTTTAACCTAATTAGTCAAACCCAACGCTGTTTTGATCAATTTTTTTTTTTTTTAAAACTAGCAGTTGCACGTTTAACGAACTATTAGTGATAGGAATGATTTGCGTAATTGAATGAGGAAACAAAAAAAAATTATTATGGTTAAATTTAGAATTATAATTAGATTAGGTTTTCAATTTAATATAATATTTAATTAGGGTTAGAGTTAAGTTTGAGGTTATGTTTCAAATTGGATAAGATTAGAGTTAGGATTATGATTCAAATATATCTTAAAATTAATTACATAGTGTATGATTAGGGTTAACTCGTTTATTTTCAAATAGATTATGATTCAATTTGGTTCTGTGTAAGTATTAGAGTTAGATTCAAAGTATAATTTATTGGAGAAGTTTTTGGAAAGTATCAATTTGGTTATGTGTAAGTATTAGAGTTAGGTTCAAAGTATAATTTATTGGAGAAGTTTTAGGAAAGTATCGAAACCTCATTTTTTAGGTAAGGGTTCAATTTCTAAATATGATTTAATAAAGGTTAATGTTAGATTAACGGTTTATTTATTAAGATAGATGGATTTATATTTTTAGTAGGTGAATACAAATTTTAATCCATGGACAAAATTGAATTAAGTTAGGATTAACATTATGTTTAAGGTTTAAGTCATAGTTAAGGTCACATTGTAGTTACATGATTAAAGTTTGGATTAGGGTTTTGCCTAGGGTTAAGGGTCTCGTAAAATGATTATGCTTAGAATTGGGATTATGATTATAGTTAGGATTTACATTATGATTATAGTTGGAATTTACATAATGGATAGCTCTAAAAAGTTGTGAGAATATAATGATCCTAGAATACATTATTAACATATAGGTAAATAAATGTTTATATTGTGTATTATGTTGGAATTAAAATAAATTTATTTATTTTAAATGAATAAACAAATTTATTTTAAATGAATAAATAAATTTATTTTAAATGAATAAATAATTATGAAATTTTTTAAAATAAAAAGAAGTAGAAATTAATTTATATATATGACAAGCATTTCTAAATTTCAAATCTTTTTTAAGTAAAAAAATTCAAATTATAAAATAAAACTATAATTTTAAAACTAAAACCTAGATACAAATAAAATCTCTTTATTAAAGGTATGTAAACAATTTTTAATTGGCATTTCATTTTTATCTTAATACTTACTAAATTTTTTAAAAAATAGAAATAATCCAAAAAAAATAGAAATAAATTTTTATAACATATATTTTATTTTTTCTTCTTGTTTGTAAATCATTTCAAATTTTAAAATTATACAAAGTTCTATTTCTATTTTTCAAAATGAATCAATATAAATTGAAAACTAAAAAGCTGAAATCTAGACTTAAATGTTAAATTTCTATATCTATTCAAAAAAGAAGAAGTATTTCTATTTTATTTTATGTTTTTGCATACATATCTTTTCAAATTATACTTGATATGAAAAAAATTATTCTATATTTTTACTCTAAACAACGTTTGTATTAGAAATTTTTCTAAATGGTACAAATTGATCTATGTATATAACAAACTTTTCTAATTTGAAATCATTTTTATGTAAAAAATCAAATGATAACATTAAACTATAAATTTAAAACTAAAATTTAAATCTATCTAATGTAATCTACATTTTTTCATATATTTTATTTTTTTCTTAATAATTACTAAGTTCAATATATATGTGTGTGTTAGATATATGTTTTAATTTTTCTTTTTGTTTATATATTATTTAAAAATTTAAAATTATATTCAATTATATTTTCAATTTTTAAAAATGAATAAACTTAAATTTAAAACCAAAAAACTAAAAATCTAGACTCATGCAAACTTTCTATATTTTAATAAAAATACAAGTCTCCGTATTCTATTTTATATTTTTGCATGCATATAATTTCAAATTGTAATTGATATGAAAACAATCTTTCTTATTTTTTATTTTTTTCTATAATCAAATTTTCTAAAAAATAAAATCTAGATACAAATGCAATCTTTTTTTAATTTTTTAAATGTTGTATTCTATTGACTTTTTGCATTTCAAATTCTAGTTTAAGATAATTAAATTTTTTAATTCTAAAATCAAAATATATATACAAATTGACTATCATTATTATTTTTAAGATTTATATAAAAGCATGAATCATTGCCAACATATCTGATAATAAAAATAATAGAATTTCAATATTTTTCATAAACAACACAAATTTATGATTATATATATTTACAGAGAGATGGAAAAATTTACAATCTCAATTCAGGTTATCAAAAATTATTTGAACAACATAACATTTAGAAATTTTTATAACTAATATGATTTAGTCCTGTTTATATATTTTGTTGTCATGCATGTAGTACCATTTCTATTTTTTTCTTCAACTTCTCTATAATCTATATGCATACATTTTGTAAGTACTCATTATGTATTTATTATTATATTAAACTTGTCAAACAATTCAAACCAATATATATATATATATATATATATATATTTTGTAACTACTCACTATGTACTTATTATTATGTTAAACTTATCAAGCAATTCAAACTAGTATATAAACTTGTGGCATTATAATACCTTCATATATGAAAAAATTGAACATGCACAAGAAGAAAAAATAACCAAAATTGTTGATAGGAAGAAATCCAATAGAGCCTACACAAGGTCAGAAATGGGAGAAAAACATAGGTTAATTAATAAATATATAGGTTAAATAAAAGAAAAAATAGAAACTTTTGAAGAAGAAATAAAAATTAGAAACTTTCCTACAAAATTGACAATGATAAAGAAAACTTCAATTTTTTAAAATGAGTTTTTTTTATATCAACGGAAAATCATAAAACCAAGAAGTCTTACAACATTTCCATGCAGAAAAAGAAAATTGGAGAGCAAAGCTCCCACAATAAGCCTATCGGCAAACTAGCAGTTGCACATTTTTGTACATGGAACGATAAGCCGATAGGAGTAATATATTTGATGGGGATGAAAACATGACATAAATTATAATGAGGTTTTGATCAAAGGAATAGACTTAACATGACATAAAATATAATAGTTTGAATTTTAGAAAATCAAAATGGACAAGAATAAAACTTTGAGAATACATGAGTGAAAGTGAAATCTTAAATTAATAGTATGGAAGAGCAACTAACATTAACCCAAGAGGCATGTTTAGATCTTATGTGGATATTATTTTCAAAGACATTTTAACACTTTTATTTTAGATTGAGTGTAAAAAGTGTCATGAAATTTTGAGAGAAACTTGTTATTGAAAAATAAGATATTATTGATAAGCTAAAATTGCATATCCATGCAAATTCTAAGGTACTCTTTTTCTCTTTTTTGGAAGATGATCTATATATGTATACACATGCAAATGATGTTGAGTTTGGCTCATTCCTATAGCATTTTCCTCCCTCTACGCACACATGAATTCAACATATTTAGCCCCAACTTATCGACATAAGTATTGTCAATAGTTAGAAATTATTCAATTAATTACATAAATATGCATACATCAACCCTAGTATAGTTCATATCCACCTAAGTCAAGCAGTTTGAACTCTTAGGATTATCTTTGTGGCCATGAACTCAAAAATATAGATGTAGACTTGACCACCATCTTGGAAATATTTAAATTTCAAAATTAGTCAAATCAACTCTATTATGTTTTTCCCTTGAGTTGACTGAGTACAATTTTTTTTAAATGTGATGATATGTGTTAGTATTTATGACATTTAGTTCAATTTTATCATCTAGAGATCTTATTCTCTATATTTTATTCAAATAATTTTACATTAAACTACTTTAATTGGTATTAAGATTTCAATACAACTGTAAATACTTTAATCCTTTGAATGTTAAAAAAGAGCTAAGAAAGTGAATCTAAGTTAAGGAAAACAATAAAGAGAAACTCTATATTGAGTATGTTCAAATATAGATATAAAGAACAAATTGAAAACCTAAACTTAGACTTGAAAATTTGATATCAAATAAAGTATAAATTCAATAGGTAGCACATGTTAGATGTACTTTCCACAAATGGCTAGTCATGAGGTTAGGTTTATGTATAGAATTAGAGTTAGACTAAGGGTTTACACAATTCTTGGTATGATGGTTAAGGATAGTAAGGTTTGTATTAGGGTTAGTATTTAAAGTTATAGTTTAGCAATTAGGAATAGGGATTACCATTAAGAGTTGGGGTTAGGGTTTAACATCTAGTATTAGCAATATGAGTAGGAATAGGGTTATGATGTTGTTTTACATCATTTTTAGAATTATGTTTAAGGCTAGGGTTTGATTAGGGATAGAACTTTAGATAAGGATATAGTGTTAGGATTATGATTTTTAAAACCATACTTTATCATTAAGGATTAAGAATAACAATAACCATAATTTTAATCTTAATTTGTGTATCCTTTAATCATAATTTAAGATTTATATTTTCTATTATAAATATTTAAATAAAATATTATTTACTAACTAAAGATAATTTTTTTTTGCTATTTAAGATATGACATCATTTTAGTTGTAAAATAAAAAATAAAAAATAATATAGATTTCAAAAGAAAATTACTATTATATTTTTTTTACATGCAATACAAAAATATTCTATGAATTAAACTTAATTCTATTTTAAAAAAGAACTAAAATGAGTCACTACCCTTCTAAAATTAATTTAAAAACATAATTTTTTATTTCAAAATCTTTCTAAATTTTAACTAAAATCTATGTAGACTTAATTTTTTTTTTTTCTAATTAATTCAAAATTAAAATCTTTTTCATAATAGAATATTTATATATTTTAACCATAAATTATTTTTATTAACATATTTTAATTTTTTAAAAGAAGTTATCAATAATTTAAAAATATTTTTTAAAACCAAAATCTAGATTTCTATAAAATCTATCTATATTATTAATAATAATTAAGAAACATTACTTATCAAAACATTACTATTCTATTATACTTTTTTTTTTTTTTCAAATTCTATATTAAGTTAAGTTGTATTCTTTTAATTTTTAAAAGAAACATAAATTATTTTTCAAATAAATTAGTGTTTAAATTTGTAATTGACTAACAAAAAAATATAAAATAAAATATTTTGTTGTTATATATAGTGTTATCATTTTTTACGCCCCGCCAAGATTCAAATTTCAAATGTTTTACCTACCAATGGCTAGTGTGCAGAGTTAATATTATTTTAAATACTCGATCAAACCTTATAATGTGTTCTGCAGCCCACAAGTCTTCCATCGTTAGATCTAAAGAATATCTATGGTTGGCGCTATCTCGCCATGGGAGGTTGCGCGGTGGATACGTTAGCGACATAGCGCCCTTTTGCCGCGTGCCCGGTGGGTCCCCTTTTTCTCAATTGTTTCTTTGGTGCTGGGTTTTGCTAGTTCCACGATGGGCACCATGGCGCTATCAAAAAATTTGAGCTTCTCGTCGTTAGTGACATAGCGCTCAGATGGAAAGTGATCCTGTGGCAAGGTTTGGAAGTACGGTGGGTCCCAAGCATGCCTTGTCAAATATCGGCGAGGATTTTTCAGACACGTTGGCAGTGGATTCATCTTTTCATTGGCTAAGTATAATTGCGTGGAGTATGGGTCCTACTTTCCTTGGTAGGCTGCAGATAGGGATTCGTTAGACAGTTGGCACGTGGCTAGTTCCTATTGGCTATGCACTGAGAAGTCAGATCTATCTTGCTCGTCGTTAGATCAGTTTAGATCAATGATGGGCGTTATCTCACTATGGAGAACTACAAGAATTTTAACCATAGCGACATAGTGCCTCGGTGACGCGTGGCATGTGGGTCCATTTTTGTCTTGTGGGCTGCAGGATGAACAGGGGGCTTGTCTTCCGTGGCAACTGTTAGACAGGTTAGAATACGTAGGCAGATCTTATTGGCCCATCCAATTAACCAGGTATGCAGTCCTACAAAGAGTTTGAGTGCCATAGATGTGAATTTGATCCACGGTTGGCATCATGTCGCTATTGAGAGTTGCACGATAGATACCCATAGCGACATAATGCCTTGGTGACGCATGGCATAGATGACGTAATGGGCCCTCCCTTCTTCAAAGTGATAGTACATCTCAGCCTCAGTGGCAGTTGTCAGACGGGTCAGAATACAGTGGCATTTTTTCATTGGTCCATTCAGCTAGCTCGAGATGCAGTTGTACAGATTTTTGGACCATCGTAGATCTAAGGCAGATCTACGGCAGGCGCTATCTCACTATGGAGTACTGTGAGAATTTTAACCATAGCAACATAGCGCCCTTTTGCCATGTGGATCAGGGGGCCAGGTCTCGCCAAGGTATGTGTGCTAAGGATTACCAGGTGTCATTCGAGTGTGGTGCACTTGCCGAGATGGCACTAGGTATGATGGGCCCGGGTAAGAACAAGCATAGTATTATGACGAGTCTTCACGATCATCAAATTTTAGGAAGATTGATGGTTGGCGTTATCATGCTATTGAAAGTTGCACACTATATACCATAGTGACATAGCGCCTCAATGACACATGCAAGGTGGGCCCGTGTTATCTCGTGAACCTCAAGGATGATGCCAGGTTGTGCCAGGTAGATACTAGGTGTGCTGACAGCATTTTGCAAGCCCAAAAGTTGAAAAGCAAAGCGCGAAACATGATGAGTCTTCACGATTGTCAAATTAAGAAAGATCAACGATGGGCGCTATCTCGCTATGGAGAACTGTGAGAATTTTAACCATAGTGACATAGCACCTTGGTGACATGTGTCTCATGGGCTCGGCCAACATTAACAGTTAACGGCTGGCAGTTAGTGTAATTGTCGTAGCTGGAGTTGGAGGAGTTGGCGCGGTTAGTGATGAAGAGATGGTCACCTATGTAGGACTTCCGCGAGGTGGCAAAATGAAAAGAGGTTGTTGGTCCACATGGTCCATCCTGCTTATAGAAATAGGTTGACTCACTGACTCTGCTGATTCACAACCCAAAAAAATGAAGGTAATCGGTTTTGTTGTGTGATCTGATCTTCATGATTGATTCCAACTACCATGAAACGAATGCATAACGAGAAGAACACTCCACCACCCATCTTTTGATCCATCTACTGGGTCAAAGCACAGTTATGGCACCGTTTCTGTCTTCTTAAGGGCTCTGTTCCAAATCATTGTGTTTGGATCGACATCCAAATCAGATTTCCCCTTGATTGTTCTTTGCAGAACTTAATGGCAGGTAGCTGCAAAGTCACTTCAACTGGAAGAGATCTCAGTTATGCCTGAACTATAAAGGCAACTTTTGTAGATTTTGTTGCAGTCAAACCTTTCTTTGGCTTTTCTCTGCTGTTGCTCTGCAATTCCAGTGTAAATTCTCCTATGCCTCTGAACTGTATGATTCTCTATTTTATCTCCTTCAACCATTGGTATGAAAGTGCAAGAACTCTTTGCCTTCGCCATTATTTTGTGAAAGTTTGTGATTTGCATGACTGTATCTCTATTGGCTTGTGAATGGTATATAAGTGAATCTCTCTTTCCTTGTGACATTCATCTTGATCATCTTGATCTGCATGTGATTATTTGATTAAAGTAAGTCTAAATGTGTATATCCTTAGTCTCATTCTGGTTCAATAGTGCATATATGGGTAGAGATTGGTCTGAACACTCTATTTTGGTGCATCGCCTCTTTAGATTAGGCTAGGTAGATTTGTTTCATGCTCTCCTTCTCCCTTTTCCCCTCCAAGAGTAGTTAGGTGCACCCTGATAGTAAGAGGAAGCCGGCCTTCTCCGGAGACTCAACCTTACAGTTCAAGTCCCACAGCTTGGAGGTTGTTTCCATGTTTCACTAGGTTGTCCTCATGCATAGGCTCTGGACAAGGGTGCAAACCTAAGTGACAACATATAGATTTATGAAACATTAAGCCATCTTTCTCTATTTAAAATTGACAATTTGTTAAAGTGTCCTCATTGCAAGTTGTATAAATTTTCTAATTAGCAATATAACCTTTTTTGTAAAGTAGATTTTCTATTTTAAGCATTTCTTTATGTTTTTCTTCATTTACTTTCATTTTTCATTACATTCTACTACTAAAGTTTTTGATAAGTAGCTCAGTAAAGTTATTTTCATTTTCAAAACCTAGATTGGAAGTTTTAGATTTCAAAACATAGCTAGTAAGATGAATTAGTATATTACAATTTTCCTATATTTTCTTTGAAGAACCTTATTTATCATTGAAAATAATTATGAAACATGATAGAAACATCTCTAGGATTTTAAAAGACATCAACATAGAATTCAAAAAGATATGAATACCTCTTATTTTTTTGTTCCAATCTAGAAATCATTATACCTCAAGAATATCAACATATACAAATAGAAGAAAAATGACCACATTTCAAAGATAAATCTATAGAGAATAATATTAGAAAATTGAGATCAAATTGAGAATAACAGACAACATTATAAAAAAATGAAAACATTTATGACAAAATTTGAATCAACTAGCTAAAATTTGAGCTTTCTACTATGAAATGAGTTTGTTCTTATAAACAAAGGGTAAACAAAATCCTTCAAATGTGGACGTAGATAATAGAAACTATAGGTTGAATTAGAAATTTAGAGAATAGAATAATTTGAATTATAAATATAAATGATATATAGAAACATTTAGAAAGTGGAAATAAGAGATAAGATTTACTATGAGAAAATATAAAATCTAGAGGAGTTGACAATTTTTCCAATGAAAATTTATAAAATTCGGGAGCAAAACTTCCATATATAAGCCTATCGACTTAATAAAAATTAATATAGATTTCAAAAAAAAATTACTATTATATTTTTTTTACATGCAAGCCAAAAAAAATCTATAAATTAAACTTAATTCTATTTTAAAAAAGAATTAAAATGAGTCACCACCTTTCTAAAATTAATTTAAAAACACAATTTTTTATTTCAACAAAATCTTTCTAAATTTTAACTAAAATCTATATAGACTTTTTTAAACAATAGTTTTCTAATTAATTCAAAATTAAAATCTTTCATAATAGAATATTTCTATATTTTAACTATACAATATTTTTATTAATATATTTTAATTTTTTAAAAGAAGTTATTAATAATTTTGAAATAATTTTTAAAACTAAAATATTGATTTCTATCAAATCTATCTATATTATTAATAATATTTAAGAAACATTACTTATCGAAACATTATTATTCTATTATACTTTTTTTTTTCCAAATTCTATATTAAGTTAAGTTGTATTCTTTTAATTTTTTAAAACAAACATAAATTAGTTTTCAAATAAATTAGTGTTTAAATTTATAATTGACTAACAAAAAAATATAAAATTAAATATTTTGTTGTTATATATAGATTTATGAAACATTAAGCCATCTTCCTCTATTCAAAATTGACAACTTGTTAAGTTGTTATTATTGCAAGTTGTATAAATTTTCCAATTAACAATATAACCTTTTTTATAAAGTAGATTTTACATTTTAAGCATTGCTTTATGTTTTTCTTCATTTACTTTCATGTTTTATTACAATATATTATTAAAGTTTTTGATAAGTAGCTTAGTAAAGTTATAATTTTCCTATATTTTCTTTGAAGAACCTTATTTATCATTGAAAATAATTATGAAACAAGATAGAAACATCTCTAGGTTTTTAAAAGACATCAACATGGAATTCAAAAAGATATGAATACCTCTTGTTTTTTGTTCCAATCTGGAAATCATTATACTTCAAGAATATCAACATATACAAATAGAAGAAAAATGACCACATTTCAAAGATAAATTTGTAAAGAATAATATTAGAAAATTGAGAATAAAAAACAATATTATGAAAAAATGAAAACATTTATGACAAAATTTGAATCAAATAGCTAAAATTTGAGCTTTCTACTATGAAATGGGTTTGTTCTTATAAAGAAAGGGTAAACAAAATCATTCAAATTTGGAAGTAGATAATAAAAACTATAGGTTGAATTAGAAATTTAGAGAATAAAATAATTTGAATTAGAAATATAAACAATATATAGAAACATTTAGAAAGTGGAAATAAAAGATAAGATTTACTATTATAAAATATAAAATTCGAGAGAGGTTGACAAATTTTCGGTGAAAATTTATAAAATTCGGGAGCAAAGCTGTCACATATAAGCCTATTGGCTTAAAAATGATTTACATCCATTCACATTTTATTTATTTTATTTTATTTTTTAAGCTTGTAACTAGTAGTTGCATGTTTATGTACATGCAATGATTAGCCAATAGGAGTGATTTGTATAATTGAATGAAAGGAAAAGTTTGGTTAATTTTATTTAGAATTGTAATTAGATTAGGTTTTAAATTTAACAATATGTTTAATTAGGGTTAGAGTTAAGTTTGACTTTAGGTTTCAAGTTGGATAAGATTGGAGTTAAGATTATGATTCTAGTATATCTTAAATTTTTAATATCATTTAGAATTAGGGCTATGGTGCACAAAAATTTCTCACAAATAATTAGATGATGTAGGATTGGTTTAATTTATTTAGATCTTAAATAGATTAGGATTCAATTTAGTTTTGTCTAAGTATTAGAGTTAGGTTCAAAGTTTAATTTATTGGAGAAGATTTTGGAAGGTATTGAAAACTCAATTTTTTTAGGCTAAGGGTTCAGTTTCTACTTATGATTTAATAAAGATTAATGTTAGGTTAATGCTTAATTTATTAAGATATATGGATTTATATTTTTAGTAGGTGAATACCATTTTCAATCCATACACAAAATCAAATTTAGTTAGGATTCACATTATGTTTAAGGTTTAAGTCATAGTCAAGGTCACATTGTAGTTACATTATGATTAAAGTTTGGATAAGGGTCTGGAAAAATGATTAAGGTTAGAATTGAGATAATGGTTATAGTTAGAATTGGGATTGTGATTATAGTTAGGATTTACATAATGGATAGTTCTAAGAGTTATGAGAATATAGTGACCCTAAAATACATTATTATAATATAGGTAAATAGATGCTTATATTATGTATTATGTTGGCATTACAATAAATTAACTTATTTTAAATAAATAAATAATTTTTATAATTATGAAAATAAAAAGACATA
Organism: Cupressus sempervirens; assembly: GCA_028749045.1. Lineage (NCBI taxonomy): Eukaryota > Viridiplantae > Streptophyta > Pinopsida > Cupressales > Cupressaceae > Cupressus > Cupressus sempervirens. The sequence continues at coordinate 102,833,221 of CM053783.1, forward strand.
GAAATTAATTTACATATATGAAAAACATTTCTAAATTTTAAATCTTTTTATGTAAAAAAATCAAATTATAAAATTAAAAAAAAAATTAAAAAGTAAAATCTAGATACAAATAAAATCTTTAAGATATGTAAACAATTTTTTTTTTTGCATGCATTTCATTTTTATATTAATAATTGCTAAATTTAAAAAGAAGAAATAAACTTAAAAATATAAATAAATGTGTATAACATATATTTAATTTTTCTTCTTCCATGTAAATCATTTCAAATTTTAAAACTATACAAAGTTCTATTTCTAATTTTTCAAAATGAATCATATAAGAGCAAGGCCTCATGCAGTTGCTAGGCTTAGTTTGGGTAGTAGCCACTGCTTAGTAATTTTAATATTATTTTTTTAATAAAATTTAGATAGAAAAATTAGTGTCTAAAAAACTAAAATAAAATTTAGAAATAAAAAATGGAGGGAAGTAAATTTATGATGACAAATGGAGCTTTTTCAATAAGCTACTACTGTTTATTTTGAGCCCCTCTTTTCTTCATAGCTTACAACATGTTTTCATGCTACTACTTATTAGTGTTTTTTGCTTAAAATTAAGCAGTTTTATGTTCTCATGAGACATTAAAATTGTTTAAAAAAGGATAATATAGAATCTTCTCCTATTAAAGTGGAGCAGCTATTTTGTAGTGAATGAAATAAGCTGGGGAAAAATGTGGGGTTTGAAAATAGGCAGTCACTGCTTATTAAAAAAATTGTCACGTGTCTTCATAAAATTCTTTTCCTCCTTTTTGAACTATCAAAATAATTAGTTTAGATTTTTTAATTTTAAAATCAATAAAAATTGCTGCTTAAAAATCAACAGTAAAATAAGCAGTTGCATGGGGCCACCACTTAGCTCCACAAATTTCTCTTATAAAAGTTGAGTAGCCACTGCTAGCTAAAATAAGCTAAGCAGTGGCATGAGAACATGGTATTATTTTTATTTCCTAAATAATAGCCACTCCATAAAACTAGGAAAAGATTCAATACTATCCTTTTTCCACAATCTTAATTCTACATAGGAACACTGTAGTGCTTAAATTTAAGCATAAAATTGAGTTAAGTTGCCGTGTGAGAACATGATGTAAATTGAAAACTAAAAAACTAAAATGTAGACTTAAATGTAAACTTTCTATATTTTTCTAGAAATGTAAGAAGAATTTCTATTCTTTTCTTTTTTTGGGTGCATATCATTTAAAATTTTAATTGATATGAAAATAATCTTTCAATTTTTTTTTACTATAAACAATATTTGTATTAGAAAATTAAAAAAGTGGGAGAAATTATTCTACATAGAAAGGAAATCTTTCTAAGGTATGTAAACTACATTTCTTTTTTGCATCCGTTTTATTTTTATCTTAATGATTACTAAATTTAAAAAATAGAAATAAATATGTACAAAACATATATTTTAAATTTTCTTCTTTCTTATAAGTCATTTCAAATTTTGAAATTATATAAAATTATATTTTCAAATTTCTAAAATACATCAATTTGAATTTAAAACCAAAAAACTAAAAATCTCGACTTAATGTAAACTTTCTATATTTTTCTCAAAATGTAATTATTTCTATTCTATTTGATGGTTTTGCATGCATATCATTTCAAATTACAATTTCTATGAAAACAATCTTTCTATATTTTTCCTATAAATTTTTTTTTATTAAATAATAAAATCTAGATACAAATGCAACCTTTTAATTTTGTATTTAGAAATTTTATATTTTATTATCTTTTTGAATTTCAAATTATAATTTAAGACAATTTGATTTTTTAATTTTGAGATAAATCAATAAGTAGTTTTATCATGAGTCTAAAATCAAAATTGACATATAAATTGATAATTATTATTATTTTAAAGATTTATAAAAAGTATGAATCATTGTGAACATATTTGATGATAAAAATAATGCAATTTCAAGATCTTCCATAAACAACACAAATTTACGAGCACTTCATGTTTGCATAAAGATGGATAAATTTGCAAATGAAATCAAGCTTGTCAAAAATGATTTGAGCATGAAATTGAAACAAACCTATAGTTGCATGAAATAAAGAAAAAAATATAACTAATATGATTTAGTTATGTTTACAGTTCTTTGTTGTCATGCACGTATTACCATTTTCATGTATTTCCTCTCTCTCTCTCTCTCTCTCTCTCTCTCTCTCTCTCTCTCTCTCTCTATGTGTGTGTGTGTGTGTGTGTGTGTGTGTGTGTGTGTGCATTTTATAACTGCTCACTATGTATTTATCATGATGTTAAACTTGTGAAGCAATTCAAACCAGCATATGAATTTGTGGCATTATAATCCTTGCATATATGAGAAAAAATAATGAACATGCACAAAAAGAGAAAATAAGAGAAATTGATGATAAGAAAGAAAATCCAATAGAGCCTTCACAATGTCAAAAAAGAGAGAAAAACATAGGTTAATTAGTAAATCATTTAATTTAAAAAGAGGAAAAATTAGAAACTTATGGAGAAGAAATAAAAATTTGAAACTTTCCCACAATATTGACAGTGCTAAAGGAAACTTCAATTTTGAAAAATGAATTCTTTTACACTAAGGGCCCATTTGGTTCTACAAACCTTGCTTTAGTCAAATCAAGGTTTTGTATATCTTCATTCTGATTTTTGAGATTTTACTGAAACCGTTTGTTTCACTCAAAAGATGCGTGCGAAGAAATATTTTTATGTGTAAGCTTGGAGTTGAAGGAAAATTTCAAAAAGTAGTCCAATATATTGTTTTTACACTCCTTAAAAAACAAAACTAGGTTTTGATTTTCAATTCCTACTTTTTTTTAGGAAGTTGGAAAACTTGGTTTTGAGGCAAAATTGGAAGTCTTGTATGCTAATTCAATTTTGCAAATTTTGAAACAAATGCCCTTATTTTCAAATCTAGGTTTTGAAAAAAAAAATTCCTATCATCTTCCAGGAACCAAATAGACCCTAATAGAAAATCATAAAACCGAGAAGTCTTACAACATTTTCAGCAGAAAAAGTAAATTCAGGAGCAAAGCTCCCACAATAAGCCTATTGGCTTAAAAATGAAATATTTTACTAAAATAATTTTAGCACATTCCATTTTTTAACATATATAAACACATTCCTTTATTTTTTGTTATTTGTATAAATATATTCTTATTTTTAGCATACATAACACATTCTTAATTTTCTTCATTTATTAACACATTCTTATTTTTAAGCATAGAGAAACTTGAACCACATATAAAATACATTCATATTTTTAAGCATATATAAACATGCAACACTTACCTAGTAAAAAAAAATCTAAATATATACCTATATATTTTTATGGATAAACATCCAACAATTCTACGAAATCAAGAAAATGGCATAGATAACATGACTACTATTGGCGGAAGGTTTGAAACTTATAGCTTATACCAAAGACCAATTTATTTTAGTAGGCCTCTACATGGTAAAATCTTAACCTAGGATAATCTAGCCAAAAGAGGATTCCAAATCCCTAATAAAGGCATTCCTTGTAAGTAGAAGGATGAAACAATACAACACTTTATACACTGTCAATTTGCTTTGCATGTTTGGTAGGGTATCTTCAGAGACTTGGCATCCGATGGGTGCTTAATATGAATACTCAACAATTTATCTATGATTAGAGAGAGATGTTTATCAAAATACCCTCTCATCAAGAAACTTTGGCATAAAATTCCCTCATGTCTACTAGAACATTTGGAAAGAAAGGAACAATCATATCTTTAGGATTCTAAATGTATTGTGGATAGTTGGGATCGTATGCTTACAAATAAATGGAAACTTGTTGATGTTTTTTATGGGTTTGATAATACTAAGAAGATTGCTTGAAGCAACACTAAACGGAAACATCCTTGCACCCCTCCCTACCTCTCCCTGCCCCCTAAGATCAAATTGAATTTTAGTGGGGTTGCTAGGCATAGGAAAGTGACTTGTTGAGGAGTGATAAGAGATCATAAAGCTAATTTAATTTTTAGGGTAAAAGCACAAACCTGTGTCACCTTTTATGAAGAAACGTGATATCAAAATGCGACAGTTCAACATTAATGACAAAAAAAATGGTATTTGTATTTAGAACTTAAAAATGATGTAAACTGATGAAATGTGTAGAGTTGGATGAAATTTATGCCTATCATTTTAAAAAAATTTTTTGAGTAAGAATTTATTCATTTCTTTTATTTTGAAGTCCCTTTTTTTAACTATAAAAAATATAGGGTGCATTTTCCGTCAAAAAAAAAATGCAAAACATCTTTTTTTGTTTTGATTTGAAAATATCTTATAGATGACATGTATATCTCGTGCACAAAAAAAGAAATAATTATTTTTATCTATATTTTCTTTGTTATAAGTACTCAAGCTTGACCTTCTTAGAAGCCAATAGTTTTTTTCTCCTATCAAAATTTCCCAATCAAATCTACACCTTCTTGAGAAAAAAATACATATTCATGAAGACGACTCTCTCCTCTAGAGATAAATATTTTATTTTTATTTTTTTGGTATGATTTACTATTTTTTCCCCTTTTCTAAGTGAGCATCTTTTGAAATGTTGAAATATCAACTTATAATATTTTGAAATTCTAACATATTATAACTAATCAAAACACTAAAAAATTTATATAATGATGATATTGAATCTAAGATCTATAAAAAGGATATTTTTAGTTTTTAAATAAAATTGAGTTTTGATAGAGAAATGAAATTTGACCAAAATAGGTTTTGATATCACAAACGGTGACACAGATCTATGCTTTTACCTGTTATTTACATTAGCAACCTAAAAGATTTTTCTAGTAACTAGGCATATGGCATGGCCTTACTTTGAGGTCTTAGAATTGCACTATCAATTGGAATTAAATACATGAAAATTGAAGGTGATTCAAGTTAATAATTGAAGAGACTACATGAACTATGGTAGTTGCTTGGATTATGGAGGGAATATTAGAGAATATTAGGGCTCTCCTAATGGAATTTGAAGATTTTACCATACAACATAGTTTTAGAGAGGGTAATGTTATTGTTGATTCAATGAATACCATAGACCTATTGATGGTTTGTGATGTTGGAGGGAGGAGTGTTATTTGCTCCCTAATATGAACATCTAAGAATAGAGAAAGTGTTTTACTTCTCAATGAACATCTACACAATTTCTTTTGTGGCCTCTTGTGGAATATAGTGGTTTTTCTCTTGAAAGTTACCCATTATCTTTTCAAAATTTGAACCACATGACGAGGCCTAAGATTATGTACATGAATTGCCAACTTGTTCCCTTGTTTCTCTATGATGTGTCAACATGGCCAGTTATTGCTATCGAGTATAATGAGCATTTTTTTCAAGGGAAGTGAATTAGTTTTAATAGTGGGCTTTGTAATTTTTTTTAGATTACAAAGCTTGCTTGAAATTCATGTCCTTATTTCCATAATGGTGATGAGCTATTCACACGAGGGAGTGGCCATGTTGGAGATGGATGTGGAAAATAACATGAAATACTATGGATGTGGATAAGAGTAAGTGTAGAGCCCAATAAAAGTGATGATTTAAAGAACAACCCTATGATTTGGCACATTTGTAAGAAAGGACGTGTCACTTAGTTTGTTCAGTATTTGACAAGGCATAATGAAAATATCTTTCTACAACTTTTCTCCTCATGGGTTGAATGGTGTGTGTCAATGGGTGACATTTATTTCAAAGTTGATAAAGTGGTAATAACCAAAGCCACCAATCTCTTGAAAAAAAAAGGGAAAAATGGAAGAAAGCCAGTAGGATTTAAGTTGTCAAAAGCCTTAACAATTTTTTTTGAGATAGGGAAAACCATGTTAAGTTGTGTGGTGGTTATGGGATCAGGTGTGTTTGACAATAATGCAACATTTCACTCTTAAGGAAGATTTGGTGTTTATTATTTTTATCATATGTATTGTCTAAATCATGTTAGAAATTACAATGCCATCTTCTCATTCTGTCTTCTTCATTCTTTGGAGAAATCTTTTAAAGAGTCATCGAGGCCAAAAATAAGGGTAAGAAGATGACTATCCTTTATCCATGCTTTATTCTCAAGCTCTATCATTTTCACCTTATCTAATGTTCTCATAGAAACGTTACTGATGTAGAGCTAGTGAGTGGTATCCATCTTCTTCATATCAGACAGCAACATCTAATCAACTTTGCAACACTCCTCAATTCTAATGTCCCCTAAGAACTTCCTTTTAGGCTACCCAAGTGCACTTAATTCTTCCCAAACACCATAACTTCTTCCAAGGCCTCAACCTTCATTCTTCCTTCATGAAACATCTTCTTATGGCTTAACAACCATGTTCGATCCATCCCTTCATTTTGGACCACTAATCTCTTACCCAACACTCACATCTAGCCCTTAAAGCTAGTAGTCCTCACCAGTCACTAATTTGGGTTTTCCTCCAACTTTTCCAAACCACAAAGGAAAATCAAATGTATTTTAGATACCATTTTGGGATCTAAAAATCCTCCCTAATTTTCAATACCAACTCTTTTGGACCATACCCAAGATTCAATACCCCTAGCCTATAGACAATAGGCCTAATTCCTCATGTTTACAAAACAACCCACATCTCCATTCATCCATGTGAATCCAAAGGCTGAAATAGTCTTTCATAATGTTTCAAAACCATAGGTTCTTAGGTTTTTTTTGACTTCATCCCATACCCATTTTCCTAGCCACTAAACCCTTGATTTAAGGGACATACCATGAGGGTTTGATCAAAAAGACTATTCCAGACCACTCTTGGCCAAACTAATTGAATAGAAACTTCAATTTATGTCCCAACATGAAGGATTCACCCCCCAAACATATTCGAACATGAAATGATCCACTGTCTATTAGACTGGTGTCTAATCCAAGCTGAAACTCCATCAACAATTACCATCCAACACTGCACTTACACCAAGTTTTCCCACTCTCCTGCATTTGGTTAATATGGTACAAATAAACTATCACAACCTCATTCTCTCCCACCAATAACAATTAATATAGGTTTTAGGAGAGAATCTACATTGGAAACTTTAGAATAAGTACAGTTGATTGTGCTTAACTAGTCACTAGTTTGAATGCACCAGTCTATTATTCCTTACTCAACCAGTAATGAAAATGAAAAGAATGCGTGGAAAAGATTAAAAAAATAATAAAATGTTCTCACATTAAATATTAGTCAAAATTAATTTCATAGGAACTCACTGTTCCATGGGACAGAGACTCAATTGCAGAGAACAGGATTATTTTATTGATTAAAAACTTTTCACAATGCCTTGTCTCACCACCCCAACTCTACTTCTTCCCCAAAAACTCAAAAAATCCCTTCTAAATAACTAAAAAACAATAAACAATCATTGTCTAACTGTAACAATCAATTATCTAACTATTACTAGTTAGTTATTTGACTATTACCAGTTAGTTATAAATCAAAATTTGTTGTCTAAGTTGACACAAAGTGTCAACTTCGACAACTTACAATCATATATGCCTTTAATATATTAAATAACCTTTTCAAAGGTTTTATAACTTCACTAACCCTTCCAAAGACACCTAAAACCCTTACAAGCTTTACTAGGCCTAAATTGCCAATATGGCAAATTGTAACTTTTGAGCCCTCTTATTGCTTTCACAACTTTTAATTGGCCTTAGAGGCCATATTAGATTTTTTTAAGACCTTATAGGCCTTTAGATATCCCAAAAAAAATTGACCTTTCATAAGCCTCTTAGGTGCATGTTAACATTACAATGCCATTAGCTTCAATACATGCCTTTATAGTTTAGTCTTCAAAACATCAATTATAAAAATGGACCATTGGTCCAGTTACATTCAAAATATGATCTTCCTAGATCATTAAACCAAATGACCCTCTCCTCATACCCTTTGCTAGGGTGCCCTACACCAATTATGGTCCAAGAGATCCCTAACTCTTCCACCCCTCGTCTACTATTATCATGGACACCTAAGGCCCAAGCAAGAAGAAAAGGTATTAATACCTTTGCACTTAAATTCCAACATGATTCTTCTTGTTGGTCTGATTTTTCATAGTATAGAAAAAGCCTAAAATTTTGGTCAAAAATCATTTTAAGTCATTGTATTATGTAGATTCAGGTTTCATTCCTTTTAATTTTTCAAATTTTTTGGTTACCTTAGTCATGCCCTAATTCATGTGTTGTTTTAATTCTATAAATTCTCAAGGTTTGTCTCTAAAATAGTCATTAAAATACCCTAAGTATGAAAAAACCCTAGGTCTCTTTTCAAAATTTTAGAAGGGTTTGTAAAGCACTCAAGTCTTTCCCTTTACGGTCTTACGATGTAGGGTTTCATGTAAGAATGAAATGCCTTCTTGCTTATGATTCTGTGGTTACATTTTATCATGCAGTGTAATGGCATAAATGTGTTCATGTTTTATAGGGATACACTTTTTCTTTTCATAGAAGTTGAATAATTCATTTTGAGGGTCCTCGATCATACGTTTGGTATTTTGGCGAAGTAGCGTAAAGGCTTTTTATGCTTTAAAAGTATGTCATGTCACTTTATAGATTTATGATGAACAATTGAGTAGGTGAGTGAAAGGAGCTTGAAGAGGTATTTCCAATCATACGTTAAAGTATTAAGCGTATGAGTATAAAAGGTTTTAGAGGAGATGTGCCACATCATTTTATGGGATTATGAGTAAATAGTTGAGCGGAGGCATGGAGACGTATTGAGTTTTGATCTATGCACCTATGCTCTAATGAATGGCATAAGGGAATAATACACCAGCATGGCATAAAGGATGATTTGTGAAAAGACATAGAGTATTTTATAGTTCTACATATAAAGGGAGCTCATAAGAATGAAAGTGATTTTCAATTATGTTTACATGCCTTCACTTCTTGGACTTGCAGACAACTGTAAAGCCATATTATAATAGTGATCATGCTAATTAGGACTTGTTGAGTTGTCAAATGGGCTTTGATGTGAGTGAATCAAATGGTGACATGTCATACATGTCAGATGGGCCCAACTTGCATGACAGATGACTTAAGTTTTTCATTTTGCATGTGCTTAAAATCAATGATGATGGTCTTTTCTATATTTTGAGGTTCGATCTGGGTCATTGATAAGTGAAAGGTGATATTTCTCATTATGCCTTTATGGTTGCAAGGTAAGCGTATGAACAAAGAACTTCTTTATCCCTTTCTTCGTGGTTACGAGTTAGGTCTGAGCATATAAGCATAAAAGAATAGAGTAAAAAATGGAGAAAAGGCTTTATGCTGTTATGAGAAAGGAGAAATGTAAGAGCGGGATGTCATTTGTAAAGGTCTTTTGATGTTATGAGAGTAAGGTAACTCATATAGGTGTAAAGGATAAATAAAGGAAAGATAAGAGGCATTACGATGCCATGGGTAAAGCTTTAAGCGTATAACCAAGGATGGGCATGAAAAGTGTTACGATGTCTTGGGTAATGAACTAAGTGTAGCAACATAAGCAATTTTTTTAAGGTTTCCAGTTATACGTGTGTGTGTGTGTGTGTGTGTGTGTGTGTGTGTGTAAAGGACAAAGAGAAAGTTGTAAGAAAGGCTTTACACTCATGCAAGGAAGGTTTGAAGTGTAAGAATGAAGGTATCAGTTGAGAAGTCTTGAGATGTTATGATGTAAGGGGTTGTGTAAGAGCATAAAAGGATTTTCAACGCAGCGTCAAAGAAGCCCTAACACTTATACACTTGGGATGTTCTGAGGCATCACATGATGAATGTAAAGGTTTGCCAAAGGTGTTTCTGGGGTTATGAAGATTGAAAGATTCTAACTTCACGTAAGAAAAAAAGACTAGAATTTGAAATGAAAATGGCTGAGGTGTCATGCCAATTCATAAAAAGGAAAAATTTACCATGGCCAAGTAAATTAAAACACTGAAAAGTACATCAAGATCGAATTTCACAGTTGATGTTCCTTACTGTCAACCTATGAGGGTGGTATTAGAAGTTCATGAATGTAGAATTTATTAAAAAGGTTGGTAGACGACATGATTAAAACATAAATATTTGATTGAACGTGCATAATATTACCATTCTAAGAATTTGTGTTCAGGCTCTGAAAATTTCTCTGAGTATCCATAGCATTGAGATTTCTATGCTAGAGTTTAAAATATAATTGTAGAGAAGATGGTTGACAAAGAGGCTGAGGAGGTGTCTACAAAAGAGGTAGAGGTTGAAGATGAAGGTGATGATGTCGTAGAAGTCACACTTGAAGGTAAAAGGAAGAAAGGTGCTACCAAAACTGAGAAAAAGTCGAGGGTTAGAAAGTCAAACAAACATGCTGAAGACTGGCTAAAACTTCTTCTAGGGTCACCCAACACCATTTCAGCTAATGATGTGTTCAAAGACCCTTATTTCTTGGTTAGGGATGCACAATGCCCTATAATTGATGGTTTCAATCTATTTTTATATTTCTATCATAAAAGACTTGAAAATGTACGAATCTGTAACCCATGGAATAGGAATATGGAAAAATTGATATTTCTAGAAGTTTTTGTTGATGTGGACTTGCTAAAAGCACTGATAAATGCCTACAATCTAGTCACCAGGACATTTCAAAGGCATAATGGGAGTTTTTTGTGCACATTGGATAGAAGTTCTTTCATAGAATCTTTTGGATTACAAGGGCAAATGGATGTGCCTATTGATATTGAAGACGTGCAGAGGATAGCTAACCTATTTTGTGAATAATGTCATGCCACCCCACATCCCTTATAGTGAAAAAGGCAAGGATTATTCCAAAGAAGGTGGAGGATTTTTTTCCCTTGAACGGATTCAAGAATTATTTCAAAAATATAGTATATGGGCTAGACAAAGTTCTAGGAAGTGATGGTGTAAAGGATTGTGTCTATGGTTCCTTGTTCCTAATGGCGTGTGATATACAAGATCCCTTCCACCATAAAGAATATTATTATGTGGCATTTTATCATGGACAACATGCACAATTAGATTGTTAATGCAAAGAAGGGAGAAATGAAGGATTTCAAGTTCCACCATTACTCATTGTTGATGCATCTTATCCTATATTACAACATTGGTTACATCAGCTAGGACTTCATTGATCAAACTTCTGATGAATTTGGTGAGCTACCTATGCAACTTTGTACTCGCATTTGGGGTAAGAATTTTTATTATTCAAATGCACTTATGTTCTTTAATTTGTTCAGTTATGTTATTATGAGGCAATTAGACCATACCTTTTTTAGGGCACCAAATGTTTTGAGGACTTTTCTTAGACCCTCATTTTTAGATGAGAAAACCAAATTAGATCATAATTGGGGGGACATCTTTTTGTTTAAGGAGTGCACCTTAATGAGGATATATGCATGCCTATAGCCCCCTCACCTTCTACCCAAATATCTACCTCCTAGATTGACCATTATTGAATTCTTTTGGCAGTTCTTGCTGATGAACAAAGAAATGATCCATCCTTCTCTGCACAAGCCTACTTTTGTTTGTTGAACTTTTAAAGTGGGAGATATTGAAAAAGGAAAAAATGCATATGAGGAATTGAGTGAGTACCTAGGTCAATATAAATTTGCTATTGGGCCTTATAGGATTTATGATCTTGAAAACTATATTACCAGTGAGGTTAAGGCCATTAGCAGATACATCCTACCTCCAAGAAAGCCAATCCCTGTGGAGGATTTAATTGCTAACATAGTAGCAACAAGGGAGGCCGATGAGCTATTAAGGAAGTATGAAGGAATAAGGAAGGTAGAGGAGGCTTTGAGAAGGACCAACCCTAATTTTAAGGGTTTTTATATAGAGGTTCCCTACCCTGGCAACCTAAGAAAAATGGTAGAAAATTTTGATTACATCATGTAATAGATGCCACATGAGCCAGAGGGAGAAGAAGCCACTATAAAAAGAGTATCCCCTAAGCCAAATGTACAGTTGGAGGTTGAGTTGGAGGAGGAGCAACCATCAACTTCAACATGGGTGTCGAAGAGCAATAAAAGGAAGGAAACAATGCACATCCCAGAGAGGGTTGTAAGTAAGGCCTTACAAGTGATGCTTGGAAATAGTGAGTATTTGGCTGATATTAGGAAAAATCATTTACAACAAAGGGCTATAGAGGTAGGAAAGCCTCTTGTGATCTCCAAATTGCAGCATCAAGATTGGATGATAGGCTTATTCAATCTGAAAAGTTTATAGAAGATGATGATTTCATCACATCATCAGAATTTAAATTTTTTCTTTACAAAATAAAAGAAAATGAGCTCACATTGAGCCTCATGGTAGGAGAGGATCTTGAGAATAATAAAGAGTTAGTTGAAAAAATGCTAACTTATGATCCTGGGAGAGAGACAATGACCTCTACAGAAGCCAGGGAGTTGGTGCATAAGAGTGGTATGATTTTGATACCACATTGGGATATTGAGAGAGCTTTTGTTCTTGATAAAATGAGAAGACAAGACAAAGACATTAGTTATGAAGCTAGTAGTAGTGAGGGACTAAAGAGGGGGTCAAGATTTAACATAGACACAAGAACCCTAACAGTGTGGAGTGTTGCCCGTGATACCAAAAAGACCAGAATGATGGATATACAAGAGACTGCATAGGGAAACATGATTGTGTGGACATTAGAAAATACTACTGGGAAAGAAATCTCTAGCCTAGTTAAACACTTTGCATTCATGAGTGAGGTAAAGGTAGATGAAATTGAGGATATGCTAGCTACTATATATAATGAATGTATAGATATCAAAAAAATATATGAGGATGAGCTCAAGACGAGCTATGTGCAAAAGAAAAGAATAAAAGAGTTGGAGGGGAAAATTTAGAGTTTAGAATCAGAAGTGGCATCCCTTAGAGAGAAACTCAAGGCTGCCGCAGAGGCAGAACATGCACCTAGGTAGGTGGAATAAGAAAGGCACACTATAGAAGAAAAGGCCCAAATAGAGTAGATACCTATAGGGGTAACAGTGTCAGTGCCTATGGTCAATGTGGAGACATAATCTCCTCAATTTGATATTGAAACAAAAAAGAATGTTATGATGAATATAATAAGCCACAAAATAAGTATTTTGGAAATAATATCTCAAGATGTATATAGTACATTCATCAATCTACAATCTATAGAACAAGTATGCAAGGATGCAATAGGATGTCTTGATGCAATCTTCCAACAATGGGGACCATATATGCAATTCTTTGATAGATTGATACCATTGTTAGCAAAAAAGCCAAATCTACCAAATAAAGTTATTGTTGTATAAGAAGGCATGGATAAAGTGAAAGATCTGTTACAAATTTTCATAGGAAAACTGGCAACAATACAAAATAAAATGAAAGTATTAACAAGTGGCTTCCATTCTTTAATTCTTTCCATCCTTGATTCTAATAGCAAAGTGAAGGATTTCAATGAATGGTCTAATTCTTTTGACCATATTGTAGACTTGCCATAGGTGGCATCTATTTTCCAAGATGATATTGATGAATGAGTTTTCAATGAACTAATTGATACCCTATTCAAGATTGAAACTAAAATGAATAGGTTTACCATAGAAGGAACGGTGATCACTGATGCTAGGTGGCAAAAATTTGTCAGTGAACTAGCAACATACAAGACATGAAAATGGCCCACCAAAAGAGAAGTCATTGTCTGGGAAGCAATTGCATAAATAAAAGCTTTACCAATAGGGAGTAGTTAGAGAAAAAGACAAAGTTAAAGATTTTATGCTCCAACTATCATTTGCAATTGCTTTTTGTTGTTTCTTTTTGAATTAAGGTGTGTAGGATATTTTGAAAAGTGTTGTTTGTTGGAAATGATTGAAAAAGATCATGAGGGAGATTGTTGGAAATGACTATAGAGATTATACATAAAAAGTAATGGAACTGATAAAGAATGTTCTCAATCATTGTTTTGTCATTGATGTCAAACTTGCTACTTGCAGGAATGCCAATTGTTTTAGTGATCCAAATACTATCAATTGGTTGATTGACAAGGATGAGGAAATCAATAAGATGTAACTAGAGTACCTAGAGAAAGGTTGAAGTTATGATGTTGTAATGAAATACAAGGATCAGCTAAGCCATTGATGAAAAAGTGTATTGATGACATACTCTAAGATACAGAGAATGGGCACACTAAAACATATCAAAGATGTAAGGTTTTGGCTAAGTCATTTGTAAAGTCTAACTAAGTTCATTAGAGAGAGAGAGTCGAGCAAGAAAGTCAGTGCCGAACAGATTCTTAGTTGAAGCCGAGCAGAAAATAAGTGCCGAGTAAATATCAAGTGCTGAGCAGAAAACAAGTGCCAAGTAAATATCAAGTGCTGAATAGAAAATAAGTGCCGAGTAGAAAACAAGTGCCAAGTAAACATCAAGTTCCGAGCATGAAACAGGTGCCGAGTAAAGATATAGATATCAAGAAAGATACAAGTGTCGACTAACACAGAACAAGCTAAGTATCAGTAAACCAATAATGCCAAGTTGCTGCATTATTTTGAAATTGAAGATTTGCTAGATCTAAGCTGACAAGGTTGTTACCTAGAAGTTTGTAAACCAGATAGAAGATAAGAGTGATGAGCTGGTGGCATAGTAAAAAGGTTTTTAGCAAATACAACTGGATGCTAGACAAGGTTTCTAGATGAAGAAGAAATGTGGGGTAGATACATTGTATCCTACCTAATCCATTGAAACCCTAAAATTGGAGAGGGAGAATTGAGCAGGAAAGATATTTCAAATTTCTATTTAAGAATTCATAAGGTCACGAAGCAGTAGTGTGGCGGTGAGAAAGTATGAAATCATGAGTTACTGAAGAAAAGTGCTAAGGAGTAAGAGAAAAAAGAATACTCTATTTCGCTAGATGACCACAGATATGATTGCATTGGTTTGATGAGTAAAGAAGACTCAAGGAAATGAAGCTTGAGAGGAAGACAAGCTAATAGAACTAAAGTGATGAAAAACCAAGAAAAGGATTGAACTGAAGTGTGATCTTTAATCTGCAAGTTATGTTGTAAGTTGAATAAGATCAAAGCTATTATTGTTACTTTCTAGCAATTGTAAAGTTACGATAAAACCTATGGACTTAGGTTGGTTTAATAGCCATGTTGTAAATCCTTTAATAGGGTGACATTCCAAGTGAATATTCCAAAGTCCTTTAACCAGGCCCATTCCTAACAGTTTGGTGAAATCCTCTAACAAGGTCACATTTAACAATGTGTTGTAGCCTTTAATAGGGCAGGCTTTTCACAGGGCAGACCATCATAAGTGGTTAAAATCAATTGCACAGTTATTTTGTGGGTATCATCCCCACCCCAGTTTTACCTTCTTATTCCTAGAGGGTTTATGGGTTATCAAATTCTTAGTGTTATGGTGTGATGCATGTTTACTTTTCCTAGTTGTTTCACTATTTAAATTGCATGCATGATAAGTTCAGTTATGCACCATTAAGGATTTGTAGAGAAAATAGAAAAAAGTTTTATTATGGCATTTGGACCTTGAATAACTAATTCACCCAACCCCCCCCCCCCCCTCTTAGTTATTCTAAATAATTATAACAATTGGTATTAGAGCCTCGGCTGTTGGTTTAGTTTAAAAGACTAGAAGTAGAAAAGATCAAAATGCCTAAGAGAGAAGCTCCCAAGCTCAACATAGACAACTTTGTTTCTTGGCAAAGCTTGATGAAGCTACATCTTGGATCCATAGGAGATAATGCCCAAAACTCAATTGATACTAAACATGTTGATCCAATTGGTGCTCCTAGTATAGAAGATTTAAAAAACAAATAGGAACACAATCAAACGATGTTGGAAATTGCTTCTTCACTCAACTATGCTGAATTTGATGATATCAAAGGATGTGACACTGCATTCAAAATGTGGAAAGCCCTGTCTGACATTTATGGAGGAGATCAGAATGTCCAAAGAGCAAAAAGAGAAAGTCTTAGAGGAAAGCTTGATGATATGAAAATGGAAGAAGGTGAGAATGCTGTTTAGTATGTTGCTATAATAAAGGAAGTGATAAGTGCAATAAGATGCTTGAATGGTCAATTAGATAATGATACTATTAATAGTAAGTTTTTAAGAACCTTTCTCCCTATTTATGCTACTAGAGTATCAACTATACAAGAGCTAAGATGTGTGCCAGGAAACAATCTAAGTTTTAAAGGCATAGTAGGTAGACTCACTGCATTTGAGTTATCTAACTTTGATAACTACAGACCTGAGAATGTTCAATCTGCTTTCAAAGCCCAGCTATCATTAAAAGATGCTGATCAGGTGAAATCAAAGAAAGAAAGAAGAAAGATGAAATATGTATCCAGTGACAGTAGCACTGATGAGGAAGATGTGGAACAATTGGAAGCACTACTAGCTAGAAGATTTCACAAAGACAAAGGAAGATTCAAAGGTAAGATGCCTATCATTTGTTTTAATTGCAATGAAGTAGGACATATTGCTACAAGGTGCACATAGAAAAAGGAATACAAGGAAAGCAACAAGTACAAAAATAGAAGAGAAGATGATAAGAGAGATTACAAAGACAAAGGCAAGAAGTGCTATATTGTTGAAGAGGATTCTGATGATAATGATGATGAAGTTGTTTATGTGGCCATGAAGGACCAATTTGATGAAGAAGAACCAACAACACTGGTAACATGCATGAACAATAATAATAAATGGATCATAGACAACTGATGCTCACATCACATGATAGGAGACAAAAGTAAGTTTGTTAACTTTACTCAGTATGATAAAAATTGTGTTAGATTTGGTAATGATGCTCCATGTCAAGTTAAAGGAAAAGGTACCATTAAGCTTACAGAACAAATTTCATGTGATAATGCATACTATGTTGAAGGACTAAACTACAATTTGCTAATTTTCTCACAGTTAGGCAATGTAGGTTACAAAGTAGAATTTGGAAATAAAACTGCAAAATTCTATGATACTGATGATAGACTAATAGGAAAATGAGATCAAACAAGAAGTAATCTATTTTATATTGATCTGAAAAATACCTCTTGTCTCGTTGCAAAATTTGATGATGTGTGGTTATGGCATAGAAGGATATGTCATGTCAACTTTGATAATTTGGTCAATATCAGTAAAATGAAGAAAGTCAGAGGTTTACCTAAACTGAAGAAACCTGACAATATCATGTGCAAACAATGTCATCTAGGAAAGATGACCAAGTCCATTTTTAAAAGTAAAAACTATACATCTAAAGAAGTACTTGAGTTAGTCCATACTGACTTATGTCATCTAATGGAAGTACAAAGCTACAAAGGAGACAAATATATAATGTTGTTTGTTGATGATTATTCCAAGATGATGACTGTTATGTTTTTAAAGCAAAAATATGATGCTTTTCAAATGTTTAAGTGGTATGTGGCTAGAGTTGAAAAGGAAACATGAAAAAGTTTGAAATGCCTGAGATCGGACAGAGGTGGTGAATTTACATCAAATGAATTTGAGATATTCTGCAATGACAAAGGAATCAAGAGACAAACATCAACCTCGAGAACTCCCCCACAAAATGAAATTGCTGAAAGAAGAAATAGATATGTGATTGATTGCACCAGAACATTAATGATGGAAAATATTGTTGCTCTAAAATATTGGAGAGAAGCTATAAGTGTGGTTGTTCATACACTAAATCGAGTACGAGTCAAGAAAGGTACAAATGCAACATCTTTTGAATTATGGTACAACCACTCACCCAATGTAAAGCATTTCAAAGTATTTGGCTGCAAACGTTTTATCCTTAAAGATGCTAGAAATGGAAAATTTAATGCAAAAAGTGATGAAGGCATATTTCTTGGTTACTCCACTAGAAGTAAAGCATACAAGTGTTTAAATAATAACATTGACAAAATTGTAGAAAGTGCAAATGTAAACTTTGATGAGCATGCAGATGTCCAAGTTGAAAAATCAAAGAAAATGGATGACTATAGAACCTTCGTGTATTCTTATGAAGGAATGCCCATTGACAAAGATACCATCAATCAAACTGGGATTCAACAACAAGTTTCAGTTTTAGCCAACTCACAACTAGTGAATGCCGAGTTGCAGAATGAAGAAAATGCTCATTTTGACTCTATAGTCAGTACACATGACAGAGATGTAGAGCTTCCTGACAATGAAGTGCATAGTGATCCTGAATCTGAAAGATCAAATATGGAAACAAGGACAAAACCAAGATTGTCCAAATATGTGAAGAGGCATGACCCTGCTAAACAGATAATTGGTGACAAAGATGCAAGACCAATGCCAAGGAATAGACTAAGAAATGAATCATGTCTACTAAGCAAAATTGAACCTAAGACAGTGTATGATACATTACAAGATGGTGATTGGTATAAAGCTATGGAAGAAGAAATTGATCAAATTAAGAAGAACAAAACTTGGAATTTAGTTCCCAGACCAGTTGACAAAAATGTGATTGGTACCAAATGGGTATTCAGAAACAAGCTAGATGAGAATGGAGAAATTACCAGAAACAAAGCCAGACTAGTATGTAAAGGTTATGCTCAAGAAGAAGGATTAGACTATGGGAAAACATTTTCCCCTGTTGCAAGAATGGAAGGAGTAAAAACTTTACTTGCATATGCTACATATAAAAGTTTTAAAGTCTATCAGATGAATGTAAAGTCTGCTTTTCTGAATGGTATATTGGAAGAGGAAGTCTACATTGAACAACCAAATGGTTTTGTTGATGAAAACAACAAAGATATGGTTTGTAAACTACATAAAGCACTCTATGGTCTAAAACAAGCACCTAGAGCATGGTATGAGAGAATTCACAAGTATCTAGTGCAAATCGAATTTGAAAGAATTGATGACAATAGCAACATGTATATCAAATTAGAAGAAGGTAAGGACATTATTGTATCTGAAATCTTTGTAGATGACATAGTGTTTGGAGGAAAGGAAGTGCTTTGCAAAAGTTTTTCTAACAAAATGAAACATGAATTTGAAATGTCTATGTTTGGAGAAATCAAATTCTTTGTTGGATTGCAAGTACATCAACTAAAACATGGTATATTTATGACACAATCAAAGTACACCAAAGAGATACTTAAAACATTTGGGTTAGAAGATTCCAAACCTGTCAACACACTAATGGAAAAAGGAAATAAGCTATCCTAAAATTGTGTATCAGCTGAAGTTAATCAAAAAATGTACAGATCCATGATTGGAAAACTACAATATGTTGTACATAGCAGACTAGACATATCATTAGCAGTTGGAATAGTGACTAGATTCTCTACTAATCCCAAAGAAAATTATCTCATAGTAGTAAAAAGAATAATGAGGTATCTCAAAGGAACTAATAACTTTGGTCTATATTATAAAAAGAATGAAAAGTTTGAGCTCAATGCATACACAGATGCAGATTGGGGAGGTAACATTGATGACAGAAAAAACACAAGTGAAGGAGCACTATTTTTAGGAAAAAGATTAGTTACTTGGACCAGCAAGAAGAAAACATGGATGTCTCAGTCTATTGCAGAATCAAAATACATGGCAGCAATAGTCAATTGCACAAACATTGTGTGTCTCATACATTTATTAAAAGGAATGAAAGAAGAGGTAACCAAACCTGTGATAACACACGTGCCATAAACATATCCAAGAATCTAGTAATGCATGCAAAAACCAAGCATATTGCAATCAAGTATCACTATGTCAGAGAATTGGTAGAAGACAAACAAGTGAAGATGGAGTATATTCACACAAAGGAACAAACTGTAGATATCTTCACCAAACCATATGAATATCTTAGAGGCAAGTTGGGGGTAATACCCCTAACTCAAGCAGTATAAAAATAACAAGGAAGCTGCACTGCATCAACATGAATAAATCATCAAAATATTAGAAGAATAATGTAGAGGATGATAATAGGAGCAGAAACTCCAAATCAGTCACAAGCATGGTGACAGAGGGAGAAAATATGAGATGCAAAGGCTATATTTCACATGTTAAAGATGCTACATCTTTGGCATTTATGTCAAAGAGGGAGATATGAAGAAACTGATCAAAATAAACAAAATAAGAGAAAGATAATCATGAGGGAGATATATATGAAAGAGGGACACTTATGAGAAACTGAAAAGTAAAGATATATGATCAATAGTAAAACTATAGCAAAAGAGGGAGAAACAAAAAGTAGCAGAAAAAAGTATGTAATTTTGATGGTAACTAAGTTGATCAAATGATTGGTTTGGTTTGCCATCAATGCCAAAGAGGGAGATTGTTGGAAGTGATTGAAAAAAATCATGAGGGAGATTTTTGGAAATGACTGAAGAGATTATACATAAAAAGTAATGGAACTGATAAAGAATGTTCTCAATCATTATTTTTTCATTGATGTCAAACTTGCTACTTGCAGGAATGACAATTTCTTTAGTGAACCAAATACTATCAATTGGTTGATTGACAAGGAGGAGGCAATCAATAAGATGTAACTAGAGTACCTAGAGAAAGGTTGAAGTTATGATGTTGTAATGAAATACAAGGATCAACTAAGCCATTGATGAAAAAGTGTATTGATGAAATACTCTAAGACATAGAGAATGGGCACATTGAAACATATCAAAGATGTAAGGTTTTAGTTAAGTCATTTGTAAAGTCTAACTAAGTTCATTAGAGAGAGAGAGAGAGAGATGAGAAAGCAAGTCAATGCCAAATAGATTCTTAGTTGAAGCCGAACAAAAAACAAGTGCCGAGTAAATATCAAGTGCCGAGCAGAAAACAAGTGTCGAGTAAATATCAAGTTTCGAACAGAAAATAAGTGCCGAGTAAATATCAAGTGCTGAGCAAAAAATAAGTGCTGAGTAAACATCAAGTGCCGAGCATGAAATAGGTGTCGAGTAAAGATATAGATGCCAAGCAGGATACAACTGCCGAGTAACACAGAACAAGCCGAGTATTAGTAAACCAATAATGCCGAGTTGCTACATTATTTTGAAATCAAAGATTCGCTAGATTTGAACTGACAAGGTTGTTACCTAGAAGTTTGTAAACCAGATAGAAGATACGAGTGATGAGCTAGTGGCACAGAACACCATGTAAAAAGGTTTACTGGATGCTAGACAAGGTTTCTAGATGAAGAAGAAATATGGGGTAGATACATTGTATCCTACCTAATCCATTGAAACCCTAAAATTGGAGAGAGAGAATTGAGTGGGAAAGATATTTCAGATTTCTATTTAAGAAGTCATAAGGTCACAAAGCAATAGTGTGGTGGTGAGAAAGTATGAAATAATGAGCTGCTAAAGAAAAGTGCCAAGGAGTAAGAGAACAAAGAATACTCTGTTTCACTGGATTAAGAGAACAAAGAATACTCTGTTTCACTGGATGACCACATATATGATTGCATTGGTTTGATGAGTAAAGAAGACTCAAGGAAACAAAGCTTGAGTGGAAGACAAGCTAACAGAACTGAAGTGATTAAAAACCAAGCAAAAGATTGAACTGAAGTGTGATCTATAATCTACAAGTTATGTTGTAAGTTGAATCAGATCAAAGCTATTGTTGTTACTTTCTAGCAATTGTAATAGTTAAGATAAAACCTATGGACTTAGGTTGGTTTAATAGCCATGTTATAAATCTTTTAATAGGGTGACATTCCAAGTGAATGTTCCAAAGTCCTTTAACCAGGCCCATTCCTAATAGTTTGGTGAAATCCTCTAACAAGGTCACATTTAACAATGTGTTGTAGCCTTTAACAGGGCAGGCTTTTCATAGGGTAGACCATCAGAAGTGGTTAAAATCAATTGTGCAGTTATTTTTTGGGTATCATCCCCACCCCAATTTTACCTTCTTATTCTTGGAGGGTTTCTAAGTTATCAAATTCTTAGTGTTATGGTGTGATGCATGTTTACTTTTCTTAGTTGTTTGAATATTTAAATTGCATGCATGATAAGTTTAGTTATGCACCATTAAGGATTTGTAGAGAAAACATAAAAAGTTTTATTATGGCATTTGGACCTTGAATAACTGAGTAACCCCCCCCTCTCAGTTATTCTAAATAATTATAAAAATTGTTATACTTATTATTGTAAAAGGACACCTATCAATCACAATTTCCCTTTGCTTGTTGCAACTCATGCTTTATAAATGAGTTTTCAAGGCATTGTGAGGGTCCAAAATTTTGCATGTTTTCTATTTTCAAGAAAGTACAGTCGGTCTAGTTATGTGTAGTTATTTTTGAGTTTACTTCCAGTCATGTACTTTTCTGATGACAAATAGAAATGAAAAAATCAGTATGAATTCATGGCATTTAATTGAGTTTCTATTGGTTATTGTATTAGTCAGCAAAAGGATAATGCAAAAGGATATTTACACTAGATCCGTGTCACCATTTTCTGTCTCCATTTCATGAATTTTTTAATTTTGAGGTCATTTGAATAAGGTTCAATTGATTGAATGCAGTCTAGATGGGTTGTGTATTGGTTATATTGTTGCTTTTAATTCAATGGATTATGTAAATGCTTCAATAAATCGGCAGAATTCATGAGCTTATGAAAAGAATATCTCATAAGAATGGAAATAGGTGATTATAGTTGATAAATTCAATTACAAGTTAATTGAACAAGATCTCTTGCCAATAGTTGACTCTTTGCTCCTAATGGATAAGGCACTGGTCATATAAATTAGAGATAGTTGAGAGTAAATTCTACTTCTACATGATAAAACTTTTATATTTTCAAAGTCATTTTCATTCCATTTTGTTCAAGGTTATTATGCTAGTCACCACTCATTCACATTGAGTTTCTGAGTCTTAGGTAGCTATTATTCCTAGAAAATACTTGTAAACTCTAGGAGAATTATGACCAGATCTACTTATGCGGGATGCATATAAACTTGTAAGTATTAAGGAAATTGATAAACTGTGTATGTGCCTAAGGGTAGAAGATGAGAATCAGAATGAAACTAAGATAATTTTAATACAACAGTTTGCATTAGAATCATCCCTAGGTATACCCACCTTGATTTTGTAGAGCCAAAAGAGTAGGAAGCCATCCTTGGTCTTGTTGAAGTTGGGTCCAAATGGTGTACTTATGTAATTGTTAATAGGAATTGGCTAATCCTTAGGTTATATGAGTATTATCATGTTGGTATTGAGCATTTTGTTGTTTAGTAGTTTCAAACACCAACAAAATGGCAACTCTACTGGGGATATAACACTTTAGGTGTCATAAACTAGTGTATCATTTAAAGATTTGTGTTCCTTTGGGTAGAATCTGAGGTAGGTGTTTTTATCAGAACTTTTCTATGGTCTCAAGGGTTATTTTCCTTTTGTTGGTGTATTTAGTGAAAGAATTGTGATCTATTCAAAAGTTTTTCCCATTTTGATAGGGTGGGTGGCGACTCACAAGGTTTTAACTGGTGTCTTTATTTAGAAGTTTTTTTGTCTCAAAATCATGGAAAATAAAAGGAATACATGGGAAAATGTGAGAAAAAACCCAAGAATCAAATTACAAATTGATCTCCCTCCTAGGGGAAGACAGAATTGGGTTGTGAAAAGATCTCAGATGCATAGAGAAGACCGTCCCTAGGAGCAAGTAATAAGGGGAGAGAATGTTCATTTTTCTACTATGGAAAGGGAATCATCTTGCCAAAGCTCTAGATCCCATCCTAGACTGTCTGCTGACGACTTTTTTAGCACACCCAAAGTGATATGCCAAGAAATTATAGAGCTACACAATACACCCAGTCTAGACAAAAGGAATAGCACTAATCTTTTTCAATAAAGTACAAACCCTTTCTTATCTGACTATTCTCAAGGAGAAGTGGGACCAAAACATCTAGATCCCAAGAGTTTCAATGATGAAAAACTACTAGTTTTGAGTTTACTACCCCAGATCCTAATGATATTGAAGTCCTGAGAATGCAAATTTCTGAGAAAGAACCCATAAATAAGAAATTGCAAAAGGAAAGGGAGGGGAAGATTACAAAAGCCTTTGAAGAAAAGAAAACATTGCTTAGGAGAATTGCTACCCTAAGGAAGAAAAATGAAATAGCAGCCAGTGCATGGTAGCCAGAGATTATAGGTCAAGTTGAACAGCTTAAGATACAAGAAAAAAAGTTGTTGGAGACCCAAAATATGAACGTAGAAGGACCTGTAATACAATAGATTAAGAACTATAGTGCCTTAGAAGATAACAACAAAAAAATAAAAGATATAGGATATGTTGTTGAGGCTAAAGATAAGGGGAAACAAAAAGAGATTGGTGTTAAGATTAAGGAACCAACAAAGATTGTTCAAATCCATGATTCCATGTCACTTTTTGATATTGAGCTAGAAAAGAAAAGGAAAGAAAAGGATGCTTTGGTTAAGAGATTGGAGATTGCAGAAAATGAAGCAGCCGCAACTGAGATAAACAACACGATTAAATTCTTGGAGAATGCTAGGAGGCAATCTGCAGTTATGCCTAAAGATGATGGTGGATCTAATGATGCAAATCAAAATAGTACTAAGGTACCTATTCCTTTCTTATCCTCATCTTCACATAAAGTAGATCTTAACAAATCCGTTGGTGGTGCTAGCACTAGTAATATTGTGGGTAACACTAGGAAAGATATTGACCATCATCTTAAGATTGATTTACAAAGAAGACCTATCCAATTAGAGGGTTATAGGAAAATATGTTTTGATGGAATCCTTGGTTACCCTAACCCCTTCCCATAAGAAATAAGGAAAAGGTTGCCTAAATTTGTTGGGAACAATGCTATTACTTGTGAAGACCATTTGAGGAGTTTTCTTGATATGATGGGTGATTATGAGGTTGAGGCTAAAGATCTTATTATGAAATTGTTTGTTCAATCATTAACTAAAGATTCTAGAGAATGGTTCAAGAGATTTCTTGAATTATCTATTTTTGATTGGAAGGATATTGAGTATTGTTTCAAAGAGCAATATGGTGACAAGAAAAATCAAAGCTATATCCTAAGTGAATTCAATAATATTAAGAGGTTACCTAATGAATCTGTTATTGAATTTAATAATAGGTTCCAAAAAAGAATGTATAAACTCATGCAAGCCATGCAAGTTGATGAGAAGATCTATTTGATCACCTATTTGAATGCTTTTGATGGAAAAATTGCATATTAGCTTAGGGATAAAGAACCTAGGATTTTAAGAGATGCTTTTAGAATTGCTATAAATGTGGAAAACAATTTGAGAATTTTAGGAAGGCTAGAAAATAAAAGAGATGACCCTAGATTGTTTGCAAATAAAGGAAACAGAAAGGAGGATAAAAGGGTGGAGGTGGAAAAAAGCAAGAGCCTAGTGAGATAAGTCAAGTTCTAAATGATATAAAGAATCTAAATATGCCTTAGGTAAAAAATGATAGGAATCCCACTAAAAATAGGATCCCTTATTAATCAAATTTCAATAGACATAATAGGTTGCAAAATTTCGCTTATACTACCACTTGGAAAGATGATCAGCCAAATGTCCCTCCCCCCAAGAATACCAACAACAAGATCACCCGTAGTCCCTTATCTAAAAACTTTGTAAATGTAGTAGATGATCCTAAATTCACTGTTGAACCTATATGGTGCTTTGTGTGTCAATTACCCCATGCCCCTGAATCTTGTGCAGTAGCCTTGTCTTTCCCTAGAAATTAGACTATAGTAGAAAAATGTCCACAATGTGAAGAAAACAATGATGATGTAGGATGTAACATGTTTGAGTCACACTATGATTATTCTGATTGTGAAGGTTATGACAGAGATGTAAATGAGCAAAGGCTTTTTTAGAATAAAGTGCAACAGAAAGTATTCTTTGATGAAAGTGATGTTGAAGATAATGTGTGCAATATGGTGAATGCCAAAGAAGAGATCACATTAACGAAGCCCTCTAGGGAAGAGATTGATCAAATTACTGAAAACATGATAGCTCAAGTACATACTAGAAACATGACTAAAAAGGAGGGTAATGTTAAGGTGGCTAGTATGTTTATAAAGGGAATTAACCCTAAAAATGGGGAAGCTGTGAAGCCTAAAGAGATCCCTAATGAGAAGGTTAAAATTACAAATAAAAAATGGGAACCAAAGAAGGAGAATAATTCCAAGGCTTGTGAGTTCCCAAATAATACTCCAAAGAAGTTAGATGAGAAGATACCAAAAGAAATCATCAAAAGTGACAAGAATTACTAGGGTATTGTAAATACTTTTGATAAACATCATGCCTAAAGGAGTATTGTCATTGATAGCCCATCAGATTCTTCTATAGATATGACTACAATGTTATAACAAATCATTTTCAAAGTCCCTTTATCTGAATTGTTAAGGATCCCTAAACATAGAGATAAGGCTTTAGCATGGTTGGAAGGTAATGATACAAATGCGAGACATGAATGTAATAAAAGTCATAACCCCAAGGAAAGCAGTGAAGAAAAGGTAAATGACAAAGAAGATGAAGTAGTTGTGTCCCAAATTCCTCAGATGTTTTTGCATAATCATGTAAATCAATGCTTGGGAAATGTTGAACCATTTTTCGTAAGTATTTTAGTAAATGGTAAAATGTTAAAAAATTGCATGATTGACTCTGGTGCTTCCAATACTATGATGCCTTTTGAAATAATGAAGGAATTAGGCTTGAAGGTAGATACTACTCAAGGAAGATGTTGTGCTATGGATAAAAGAGAAGTGATAGTCATAGGTACCATTAATTTTTTACGATATAGACTAACAACCTGTCTTGACAAAGAACTTACTATGAGTGTATTGGTTGTTGATATTCCACCTCAGTATGACATGATGTTATCTAGAAAATAGAGTGTTTCCATGGGAGGGAGTCTACAATGTGATTTATCATTTGCTACTTTCAACATTGAAGGAAATTTGATAAAAGTAAATAGGGAACCTAAAAGTATATGCATGATAGAAGAAGATGTAGAAGACAATATGATTTTTTTTGTGGATATAGATATTAATGCATTTTGAGCTGAGGTTTTGAATTTAAAGAAATCCAAGCATAAGTCTCAGATAGAAATAGAAGCTAACACAAAAATAGACAAAGGTGATCTATGAACTATGTTTTTTGATGATGCATGCTGCAAGGATGGATCTGGTGCGGCTATTTTGTTGATATCTCTAGCAGGGATAACATACAAATTCTCATTTACTTTAAGTTTACATTGTACCAATAATATAGTAGAATATGGGGCTTTATTATTAGGCCTTAGACTAGCTCATAAGCATGGGATAAAGTGTGTGCATGTTATAAGAGATTCTGAATTGGTTGTATCCCAAGTAAGAAATGCTTATGTGTTAAAGAACAAAAGATTAAAACAATATAGAAATGTTGTATGGGATATGATTGAATGTGTTGATGCATTTGGGATAATTTGGAAGGATTGAACTAATAATAAGATGGAAAACTTACTAGAAAATATAGTAATAAAACTTGGTGATATCACATTTGTTGGTGTGTCTAAAATTGAGATTCAAACTAAACCTCTTGTCCCTGATAATGTCCAGAATTGGCAAGTATTTGAAAATGATAAGGATATTCTAAGATTTTTGAATCGTGAGAATATGTTGTCTAGACAAGAAATTGATTGTGCAGCCTATGTAGAGAATATAGATGGAAAAGATACTATTTTTGGGCAGGAAGTTGTGCAATTGAAGACAAACAAAATTCCAAAGCGCTCAATTATTTTAGAAACTATTTTTGACAACCAAGACAGGTCACAAATGAATGCTAGTGAATATAATGCAAAAGATTTGGAGGAGGTAAATTTTGGAACTAAGGAAACACCAAAAAAGATATATATATTGGTAAGAAATTGCCTCCTAAATTTAGAAAAAATCTAATAGACTTTCTAAGGAAGTATAGACATGTGTTTGCATGGTCATATGATGACCTAAAAGCTTATAGGGAAGATCTTTTTCAGCATGAGATCCCTTTGAAACCAGATGCTAAACCTTTTAGGAAGAAACAAAGGCCAATAAATCCAACCTTGGCTCCCAAAATGCAAGAGGAACTAATCAAGTTGAGAGATGTGAGAATCATAAAGCCTATTAGACATTCTTCTTGCGTATCCAATTTAGTTCCTGTTAGGAAGAAAAATGGAGATATAAGGTTATGTGTTGACTTCAAGAATCTTAATATATCCTCATTAAAGGATAATTATGGATTGCCAAATATGGAAGCTATGTTGCAAAGGGTCACTGGTTCAAAGCTTATGTCGATGATGGATGGATTTTTAGGTTATAATCAAGT
This sequence comes from Cupressus sempervirens, assembly GCA_028749045.1. Classification (NCBI taxonomy): domain Eukaryota; kingdom Viridiplantae; phylum Streptophyta; class Pinopsida; order Cupressales; family Cupressaceae; genus Cupressus; species Cupressus sempervirens. The sequence continues at coordinate 102,861,483 of CM053783.1, forward strand.
GTTTGTTAAAGAATCAGAACAATTCAAGACTGCTTTTACTACTCCATGGGGTACTTATGTTTATGTCAGGATGCCTTTTAGGCTTACTAATGGTGGGGCTACTTTTCAAAGGGCCATGGATGTGGCTTTTGCTGATATTATTGATAAATTTTTGGTTGTGTACTAGGATGACCTCACTACTTATTCCAAGGATGAGAATGATCACTACATACATTTGGAAAAGGTATTTATCAGAGCCCTTAAGTATGATATTTCTTTGAATCCAAGGAAATGTAGTTTTGGTGTTCCTAAAGGAAAGTTGTTAGGACACCTAGTCGGTAAGCATGGAGTGAAGATTGACCTTGAAAGGGTAGAAACAATAAATAAGATTCAAAAATTGAAAAGCATTAAAAGCATTCAATCATTTTTTGGACAGATCAAGTTTCTTAGGAGATTTTTGACTAATTTTGCAGAGATTAGTAGGCCTATATCAAGGATTCTTAAGAAAGGATTTGAGATAAAATGGGATAGTGAACCTAGCATTGCATTCCAAAAGATTAAGCAAGCTATTAAAGATGCCTTTGTTCTCAAAGCTCCAAATTATGATAAACCAATGCATATATTTTCATTTGCCTCATTCCATATTGTTGTTGCAGTATTGTTACAAAAAAATGAGGAAGGTTATGAGCAGCCTATTCCATTTTTTAGCAAATCCTTGTAGGCAACAGAACTCAAGTATGGCATAAATGAAAAATAGGCATATGCACTAGTGAAAGGGGTAAAAGCTTTTAGATGTTACTTAATGGGGGCCACTATCATTGCTTTTGTTCCTATTGCTATTGTGAAGGATATTTTTTCACAACAAGAGGTATCTGGTAGGAGATGTAGATGGATTAATAGGATACAAGAGTTTAACATTGATATTTAGATACCAAACTGGTTAGGTATCAAGGTTTGGCCAAATTGATGACAGAAGCCAATTTAGAGGTAAACCAAATCAATCAACTTGATGATAGTCATAGGGATAATCTTTGTGATATGGATACCTCTGACTGGTACAAGGATGTGATTTATTATTTGTGAAGTATGAAATCTCCATCAAAGTTAATAGACAATTAGAAAAGACCCCTTAAGCTACAGGCCATAAGATATGTTATAGTGCAAGGGAAATTATGGTGGAGAGATATGGAAGGAGTACTTTTGAAGTGTGTAGATGAAATTGAATCTAAGAGGATTCTAAAGGATATGCATGAAGGTGTGTGTAGTGGTCATTATATGGCTAAGACCACTGCTCATAAAATTCTTAGGTTTGGTTTTTGGTGGCCAACACTTTTTATAGATGCTCATGAGTTTGTCAAGACATGTGATGCTTGCCAAAGGTTTAGTGGAAAGTTAATTTTTTTTGGGAATCTACCATTAAGACCTGTTGAAGTACAAGCACCATTTCAACAATGGGGAATTGATTTTATTGGTGAGATCTCAAATAGGTCTAGTGGTGGACATTCTTGGATCCTGGTGGCTACTGATTACTTCACCAAGTGGGTTGAAGTAATTCCTACTAAGAATGCAACAAGTAAAGTAGTGATTAATTTCATCTTAAATAATATTGTGACCAGGTTTGGGAACCAACATAAAATTGTAATTGATAATGCTATGTACTACAGATTTGAGGAGTATAAGAATTTTTGTAAAAAGTATGGCATTACAGCGTACACATCATCACCCTATCATCCTCAAGGAAATGGTCAGGCAGAATCAAGTAATAAAAGTATATTGAAAATCATTAAAAGGATTTTGGGAGAAAACAAGAAGGCCTAGGATTCAAAGTTGCCATTAGCTCTATGGGCTGACAGGGTTACTATGAAAAAGGCCATTGGATGTGCTCCATTTGATTTAGTCTATAGCATATAGGCTAGAATTCCACAAAATAACCTAAAGGAGATGTATATAATGGATGATATTTTGCAACTAGAAGAAGAAAGGAGAGAATCTTCTATTCAAAATGCCAAGTTACAAGCACAAATGAAGCACTTATATGACAAAAGGACCATTGAGAGGAAATTTGAAATAGGTGACATGGTATTGATGTGAAATGTTAGAGTGGAAGATAAAGGAAAGCATGGTAAATTTGACCCAATCTGGCTTGGCCCATATAACATTTGTGATACAAATGGAGAAGATTCATATTTCCTGAAGGATTTAACTAGAGGTATTCTTGAATTTCCAGTTCATGGACAATTCTTAAAGAGGTAATTTTCTTAAAAGTATCTATTTTCCATGAGTAGTAGTTCTAGGTTTCCTTGTGCTCTTGTACATTTTGTATATTTTTTAGATCCTTGTAAATATCCTTGTATAGTCTAGTTCCTTGTTCTGTTGTTTTGTTCTATGCTCTTTGAAGAAGTCATTTTTGCACCAAGTATGTGGTCTGCTCTTCCATAGATTATGAATTCTTGCATAGACTCAAGTAGTCTATCATCCCTAGACAGAGCCACTGTTGGTCTAATTTTCACAGTATAGAGAAAGCCTAAAATTTTGGTGAAAAATCATTCTAATTCATTGTATTATGCAGATTAGGGTTTCATTCCTTTTAAATTTTCAAATTTTTTGGTTACCCTAGTCGTGCCCTGATTCATGTGTTGTTTGAATTCTATAAATTCTCAAGGTTTGTCTCTAAAATAGTCACTAAAATACCCTAATTATGAAAAAACCCTAGGTCTCTTTTCAAAATTTTAGAAGGGTTCATAAAGCACTCAAGTCTTTCCCTTTATGGTCTTACAGTGTAGGGTTTTACATAAGAACGAAATGCCTTCTTGCTTATGATCCATGGTTGCATTTTATCATGTAGTGTAAAGGCGTAAATGTGTTCATGTTTTTTGGGGATACACTTTTGCTTTTTGTAGAAGCAAAATAGTTCATTTTGAGGGTCCCCAATCATATGTTTGGTCTTTGGGTGAAGTAGCGTAAAGACATTTTATGTTTTGAAAGTATGTCATGTCACTTTATGACTTTACCGTGAATAGCCGAGTGGGTGAGAAAAAGGAGCTTGAAGAGGTATTTCTAGTCATACGTTAAAGTATTAAGCATATGAGCATAAAAGGTTTTAGAGGAGATGTGTCATGTCATTTTACGGGATTACAAGTAAATAGCTGAGCGGAGGCATGGAGACATATTGAGTTTTGATCTATGCACCTATGTTCTAATGAATGGCGTAAGGGTGTAATACCCTTGCATGGTGTAAAGGATTATTTGTGAAAAGCCATAAAGTATTTTATGGTTCTATGTATAAAGGGAGCTCGTAAGAATGAAAGTGATGTTCAATTGTGTTTATGTGCCTTCACTTATTGGACTTGTGGACAACCATAAAGCCATATTATAATAGTGATCATGCTAAGTGGGACCTGTTGAGTTGTCAAATGGGCCCTGATGTGAGTGAATCAAATGGTGACATGTCATACATGTTAGATGGGCTAAAATTGCATGGCAGATGACTTAAGTTTTTCATTTTGCATGTGCTTAAAATCAACGACAATGGTCTTTTCTATTTTTTGAGGTTCGATCTAGGTTGTTGATAAGTGAAAGGTTAAATTTCTCATTACACCTTTACTATTGCAAGGTAAGCGTATGAACGAAGAAATTTTTTATCCCTTTCTCCATGGTTACAAGTTAGGTCTAAGCGTATAAGTATAAAAGGATAGAGGAATAAATGGAGAGAAGGCTTTATGCTGCTATGAGAAAGGAGAAATCTAAGAGTGGGATGTTATTTGTAAAGGTCTTCTGATGTTACGAGAGTAAGGTAACTCATACAGGCATAAAGGATAAATAAAGGAAAGATAAGAGGCATTACGATGCGACAGGTAAAGCTTTAAGTGTATGACCAAGGATGGGTGTGAAAAGTGTTACGATGTCTTGGGTAATGAAGTTAGCTTAGCAGCATAAGCAAGCTTTTTAAGGTTTCTAGTGACACGTGTGCATGTGAGCGTAAAGGGCAAAGAGAAACTTGTAACAAAGGCTTTATGCTCATACAAGGAAGGTTTGAACTGTAAGAATGAAGGTATCAGTTGAGAAGTCTTGAGATGTTACAAAATAAGGGGTTGCATAAGAGCATAAAAGGAGTTTCAACATAGTGTCAAAGAAGCCCTAATGCTTATATGCTTGGGATGTTCTAAGGCATCACCAGATGAATGTAAAGGTTTGCCAAAGGTTTTTTTGGGGTTACAAAGATTGAAAGATTCTGACTCAGTGTAAGAACAAAAGACCAGAATTTGAAAAGAAAATGGCTAAGGTGTCATGCCAATTTAGAAAAAGGACAAATTCACCATGACCAAGTAAATTAAAACATTGAAAAGTACATTAGGATCAAATTTCATGGTTGATGTTCCTTGCTGTCAGCCTATAAGGGTGGTATTAAAATCTCGTGCATGTAGAATTTATTAAAAAAGCTGGTAGACTGCATGATTAAAACATAAATATTTGATTGAATGTGTAGAATATTACCATTCTAAGAATTTGTGTTTGTGCTCTAAAAATTTCTCCAAGTGTCCATAGCATTGAGATTTCTATGCTAGAGTTTAAAATATAATTCCAGAGAAGATGGTTGACAAGGAGGTTAAGGAGGTGTCTATAAAAGAGGTAGAGGTTGAAGATGAAGGTGCCAATGTCTTAGAAGTCACACCTAAAGGCAAAAGGAAGAAGGATACTACCAAAACTGAGAAAAAATTGAGGTTTAGAAAGCCAAACAAACATGCTGAAGACTGGCTAAAACTTCTTCTAGGGTCATCCAATGCCATTTCAACGAATGACCATATCTTCAAAGACCCTTATTTCTTGGTCAAGAATGCACAATGCCCTCAAATTGATGGTTTCAATCTATTATTATATTTCTATCAGAATAGAATTGAAAATGTACCAATCTATAACCCATGGTAAAAGAATATGGAAAAATTGATATTTCTAGAAGTTTTTGTTGATGTAGACTTGCTAAAAGCACTAATAAATGCCTACAATCTAGTCACTAGAACATTTCAAAGGAATAATGGGAGTTTTTTGTGCACACTAGATAGAACTTCTTTCACAGAAGCTTTTGGATGACATGGGCAAATGGATGTGCCTATTGATATTGAAGACTTGTAGAGGAAATTTGGGAGAAATAAGACCTATTTTGTGAATAATGTCATGCTACCCCACATCCCCTATAGTGTGAAAAAGGCAGGGATGATTCCAAAGGTGGGGGATTTTTTGCCCTTGAGTAGATGCAAGAATTATTTCAAAAATATAGTATATGTGCTACACAAAGTTTTTGGAAGTGATGGTGCAGAGGATTGTGTCTATGGTTCCTTGTTCTTCAATGGCATGTGATATACAGGATCCCTTCCACCATAAAGAATATGATTATGTGGCTTTTATCATGGACAACATGCGCAATCAGATTGTCAATGCAAAGAAGGCAAAAATGAAGGATTTCATGTTCCAACATTACTCATTGTTGATGCACCTTATCTTGTATTACAAAATTGGTTAGATCAACCATGACTTCATTTATCAAACTTCTGATGAATTTGGTGAGTTACCTATGCAACTTTGGACTTATATTTGGGATAAGAATTTTCATTATTCAAATGCACTTATGTTCTTTAATTTGTTTAGTTCTATTATTATGAGGTAATTGGACCATATCTTTTTTAGGGAACCAAATGTTTTGAAGACTTTTCTTAGACTCTCATTTTTAGATGAGAAAACCAAATTAGATCATAACTGGGGGGACATCTTTTTGGTTAAGGAGTGCACCTTAATGAGGATATATGGATGCCTATAGCCCCCTCACCTTCTATCCAAATATCTACCTCCTAGATTGGCCATTATTAAATTCTTTTGGTAGTTCTTATTGATGAATAAAGAAATGATTCCTCCTTCTTAGGGATACACTTTTGCTTTTCATATAAGTTGAATAGTTCATTTTGAGGGTCCCCGATTATATGTTTGGTATTCTGGCGAAGTAGCGTAAAGGCTTTTTATGCTTTGAAAGTATGTCATGTCACTTTATAGATTTACGATGAACAATTGAGTAGGTGAGTGAAAGGAGCTTGAAGAGGTATTCCCAATCATACATTAAAGTATTAAGTGTATGAGTATAAAAGGTTTTAGAGGAGATGTGTCACATCATTTTATGGGATTATGAGTAAATAGTTGAGCGGAGGCATGGAGATGTATTGAGTTTTGATCTATGCACCTATGTTCTAATGAATGGCATAAGGGTATAATAAGCCAACATGGCATAAAGGATGATTTGTGAAAAGGCATAGAGTGTTTTATAGTTCTACATATAAAGGGAGCTCATAAGAATGAAAGTGATCTTCAATTGTGTTTACATGCCTTCACTTCTTGGACTTGCAGACAACTGTAAAACCATATTATAACAGTGATCATGCTAAGTGGGACCTATTGAGTTGTCAGATGGGCCTTGATGTGAGCGAATTAAATGGTGACATGTCATACATGTCAGATGGGCCCAACTTGCATGACAGATGACTTAAGTTTTTCATTTTGCATGTGCTTAAAATCAATGATGATGGTCTTTTCTATATTCTAAGGTTCAATCTGGGTCATTGATAAGTGAAAGGTAAAATTTCTCATTATGCCTTTATGGTTGCAAGGTAAGCGTATGAACAAAGAACTTCTTTGTCCCTTTCTTTGTGGTTATGAGTTAGGTCTAGCATAAAAGGATACAGTAAAAAATGGAGAGAAGGCTTTATGTTGCTACGAGAAAGGAGAAATGTAAGAGCGGGATGTCATTTGTAAAGGTCTTTTGATGTTACAAGAGTAAGGTAACTCATATAGGTGTAAAGGATAAATAAAGGAAAGATAAGAGGCATTACGATGCCACAGGTAAAGCTTTAAGCATATAACCAAGGATGGGTGTGAAAAGTGTTACGATGTCTTGGGTAATGAACTAAGTGTAGCAACATAAGCAAGTTTTTTAAGGTTTCCAGTTATACGTGTGTGTGTGTGTGTGTGTGTAAAGGACAAAGAGAAAGTTGTAACAAAGGCTTTACACTCATACAAGGAAGGTTTGAAGTGTAAGAATGAAGGTATTAGTTGAGAAGTCTTGAGATGTTACGGTGTAAGGGGTTTAGTAAGAGTGTAAAAAGGATTTTCAACATAGTGCCAAAGAATCCCTAACACTTATACAATTGGGATGTTCTTAGGTGTCACCAGATGAATGTAAAGGTTTGCCAAAGGTGTTTCTAGGGTTATGAAGATTGAAAGAATCTAACTTCATGTAAGAAAAAAAGACTAGAACTTGAAAAGAAAATGGCTGAGGTGTCATGCCAATTCATAAAAAGGAAAAATTCACCATGGCCAAGTAAATTAAAACATTGAAAAGTCCATCAAGATCAAATTTCACAGTTGATGTTCCTTACTATCAACCTATGAGGGTGGTATTAAAAGTTCGTGCATGTAGAATTTATTAAAAAGGTTGGTAGCCTGCATGATTAAAACATAAATATTTGATGGAACATGCAGAATATTACCATTCTAAGAATTTGTGTTCGGGCTCTAAAAATTTCTCTGAGTATCCATAGCATTTAGATTTATATGCTAGAGTTTAAAATATAATTGTAGAGAAGATGGCTGACAAGGAGGTTGAGGAGGTGTCTACAAAAGAGGTAGAGGTTGAAGATGAAGGTGATGATGTCATAGAGGTAAAACTTGAAGGCAAAAGGAAGAAAGGTGCTACCAAAACTAAGAAAAAGTAAATGGTTAGAAAGCCAAACAAATATGTTGAAGACTGGCTAAAACTTCTTCTAGGGTCATCCAACACCATTTTCGCTAATGATGTCTTCAAAGACCCTTATTTCTTGGTTAGGGATGCACGATGCCCTATAATTGATGGTTTCAATCTATTTTCATATTTCTATAATAAAAGACTTGAAAATGTACCAATCTGTAACCCATGGAATAGGAATATGGAAAAATTGATATTTCTAGAAGTTTTTGTTGATGTGGACTTGCTAAAAGCACTGATAAATTCCTACAATCCAGTCACTAGGATATTTCAAAGGCATAATGGGAGTTTTTTGTGCACACTAGATAGAACTTATTTCATAGAATCTTTTGGATTACAAGGGAAAATGGATGTGCCTATTGATATTGAAGACGTGCAGAGGATAGCTAACCTTTTTTGTGAATAATGTCATGCTACCCCGCATCCCTTATAGTGTGAAAAAGGCAGGGATGATTCCAAAGAAGGTGGGGGATTTTTTGCCCTTGAACGGATTTAATAATTATTTCAAAAATATAGTATATGGGCTAGACAAAGTTCTAGGAAGTGATGGTGTAAATGATTGTGTCTATGGTTCCTTGTTCTTGATGGCCTGTGATATACAAGATCCCTTCCACCATAAAGAATATTGTTATGTGGCTTTTTATCATGGACAATATGCACAATTAGATTGTTAATGCAAATAAGGGAGAAATGAAGGATTTCAAGTTCCACCATTACTCATTGTTGATGCATCTTATCCTGTATTACAACATTGGTTACATCAGCTAGGACTTCATTGATCAAACTTCTGATGAATTTGGTGAGCTGCCTATGCAACTTTGTACTTGCATTTGGGGTAAGAATTTTTATTATTCAAATGCATTTATGTTCTTTAATTTGTTTAGTTATGTTAGTATGAGGCAATTAAACCATACCTTTTTTAGGGCACCAAATGTTTTGAGGACTTTTCTTAGACCCTCATTTTTAGATGAGAAAACCAAATTAGATCATAATTGGGGGGACATCTTTTTGTTTAAGAAGTGCACCTTAATGAGGATATATGCATGCCTATAGCCCCCTCACCTTCTACCCAAATATCTACCTCCTAGATTGGCCATTATTGAATTCTTTTGGCAGTTCTTATTGATGAACAAAGAAATGATCCATCCTTCTCTCCACAAGCCTACTTTTGTTTGTTGAAATTTTAAAGTGGGAGATTTTGAAATAGGAAAAAATGCATATGAGGAATTGAGTGAATAACTAGGCCAATATAAATTTGCTACTGAGCCTTATAGGATGTATGATCTTGAAAACTATATTACCAATGAGGTTAAGGCCATTAGGGGATACATCCTACCTCCAAGCAAGCCAATCCCTGTGGAGTATTTAATTGCTAACATAGTAGCAATAGGGGAGGCTAATGAGCTATTAAGGAAGTATGAAGGAATAAGGAAGGTAGAGGAGGCTTTGAGAAGGACCAACCCTAATTTTAAGGGTTTTTATATAGAGGTTCCCTACCCTGGCAACCTAAGAAAAATGATAGAAATTTTTGGTTACATCATGTCACAGATGCCACATGAGCCAAAGTGCGAGGAAGCCACTATAAAAAGGGAATCCCCTAAGCCATATGTACAGTTGGAGGTTGATTTGGAGGAGGAGAAACCATCAACTTCAACATGGGTGCTAAAGGGCAATAAAAGGTAGAAAACAATGCACATCCTAGAGAGGGTTGTAAGTAGAGCCTTACAAGTGATGCTAGGAAATAGTGAGTATTTTTTTGATATTAGGAAAAATTATTTACATAAAAGGGCTACAAAGGTAGAAAAAAATTCTAGTGATCTCCAAATTGTAGCATCAAGATTGGATGACAGGCTCATTCAATCTGAAAAGTTTATGGAAGATGACAATTTCATTAAATCTTCAGAATTTAAAAGTTTTCTTTACAAAATAAAGTAGAATGAGCTCACATTGAGCCTCATGCCAGGAGAGGATCCTAAGAAGAACAAAGAGTTAGTTGAAAAATTGCTAGCTTATGATCCTGAGAGTGAGACAATGACCCCTGCAGAAGTTAGGGAGTTGGTGCATAGAAGTGGTATGATTCTGATACCAGATTGGGATATTGAGAGGGCTTTTGTTCTTGATCAAATGAGAAGACAAGAAAAAACCATTAGTTATGAAGCTATTAGTAGTGAGGGACTAAAGAGGGGTTCAAGATTTAACATAGACACAAAAACCCTAGCAGTGTGGAGTGTTGCTCCTGATACCAAAAAGCCTAGAATGGTGGATATACAAGAGACTGCACAGGGCAACATTCTACTAGATTGACCACTAAGACTATGAATAAAGAGAAATTTGAAGAGGGTGGATAGAAAGAGTCTAATGAAAAAGAGGAATAAAATGTTGAAAGGGAGGTCTACTTAGCAATAGCTAGTGATTCTTTCCATGAATCTAAGAGCTTCAAAATTGAATCCCTTGAGCTTATAAAAAATGTGGCTATTTCACCCAACATTGGCAAGCGCAAGCCTATTCTCAATGGGAAGGTGGTAAATTTGAGGACTCTTGGGAGAAGAAAAATGAAATTAAAAAAAGAATTGTAGATAGGAATCACGCTTTGTGCTAAAGTTCATGCATAGATCAACCACCACCTTGCACCTTTTGCTAAAGAATAAAATTGGTGCAAAGGACAAGTATGGAAATTAAAAGGAACTTATAATTTCCTTACAAAAGGCTAGGTAATGAGAATGTTGACCAAGCCATGCACACTGAAGGATACCTAGGGGCATGGTCCCTATTTCTTTTTTACATTATTGTCAGTAGCCCTTGTGGCCTTACTTTAAACTTGATTGTTTTCACTAGTACTAGTATAGTTTACAATGGTAGCTTATTCTAGTATGTCCTTGTGAGGCTCTATTTAAAGACTTCTATTACTATTTTGATTAGTATTAATAGTGGTCATTAAGGTCATAGATATTGATATGTTTTAATCTTTTTGAAAATAGGTTAATTATTTTAAATGTTTAATTTGTATGTTATCAATGTGTTGCAATTGTTAATAAGTTGTTAGATGTATGTTGGATTGTTGTAATTAAAAAACACCTTAGTTTGTTTCTTTAAATATTAAAAAAATAAAATAAAAAAAATTTATAGGGAAATCTCTCTCATAAATGATTTTATTTTAATTTTAAAATACTAAAAAATTTAAATAAAAAACATTAATATATTTAGTAATTTTTTTTCAAAAGTAGTAATCCAAGAAAATCGGACAAATTAAAATCAAGAAATTATTTTCTATTAAAAAATATCAATCTTTATCAAAGTAAGATGCATTTTTTAATTAAAAATATTAAGAAAATTAATTATCTTTATTTGAATTGGTATATGGTCAAACTTCCTATTTTGATATTTTTTAATTTGTGAGTACCTTAATAATATTAAAATTTATCATTCTCAATATTCTATAATTCATTTCTTTGACTACTAAATTGAAAATTGAAAAATAGCTTTCTTCCAAATTTATTATTCAAAAAAGTATTCATATAAATTCACATAAAAGAAATTTTATTGCTCTATCATATTCAATAAATAATGCATCATTAGTTCTATTATATTATATTGTCATGTCACAATGTGTTTAGACTAACTACCAATGTTCCCCTTCGGGATTCATTACATGACTTAACCACCTTCTATATTCTATAATTCTAGTGGTTGTGTCAATCATTAATAGGTTGAGCTTTTGGTGCAAAAACCACCCCATTTTGTAACAAGTGGTACTAGAGCTTGGGCACAAGTTTGAATCTCCACGAGTGGGGGGATTTGTTGGACTAACCATCAACATTCGCCTTCAGAATTCATGACATGATTTACCTAACTCATGTGTTCTATAAGTCTAGTGGTTGTATTGAACATTGAGAAGTCAATCTTTTAGTGCAACGACAACCCTAGCTTGTAACAAGATTGACATGTAGTTCAAATAGACTAGGAGGCTCACAAATTACCACCACATTACAAGGTGCTCTCTAATTAATATTGTAATTTTAATAATAAGAAATTTAAATTTTTTTAACTTATTAAATTAAGATTCAATACTTCTATAATTAATATAAATGATTATAATATATTTAATAGAAAATGAAAGAACAAAGTTATAAATTTTAATTACAAAATCTAGTCATATTTATCTTTAACTTATTTAATACATTTAATTTTTATAATATGTGATTGCTAGTTGTAAATCTACCTAAAACTCAACTTATTTTATAAGATTAAGTTTGATTTTATAATTCAATTTGATTTTTAATTATTTAATTTAGTTTTATAGTAAAAAAATCTTCAAATTTAATGCAAATATAACTAAATTTATATTCATATATTATGGAGAGCTTGTTTATAAAAAACATGGGAAATAAATAAATCAATCATCTTGACAGTGCATTAAGACAAACATGCATACCAAGTGTTAGCTATTAAAACTTAAACTTTCTCTTAAACATACAACTTTACACTAATATCAATGTTGTTTTATTAGGGATGTTGTTAATTATTGAAGGTCAAGTCAACTGTTGTAGAAAACATGATGCGGGAGCATCCTAGGTGTAAGGGCAATCTTGCATCACCCAAAATATTCAATGTTTTGTCCATAAGGGCTATTTCGGTTCAAAGTTACTATTTTTGAAAATGTAATATTTTTAGTAAGTTTCTAATTGGAGCTCCAAATGTTCTAGTTTCTTTCTTAGAGATTCACTTTGGTTATTTTAGTCTATCAATAAAGTTTCATTACAAGATCAAGTCTAGTTTTTAAGATATTGAAAACTTTTGGTTTGGAAGAAGGGTTAAAAAATGATCTTATTTTTGAAGGCTTTAAAGACTATAAAAGGGTATCAAACCTTGGTTTGTTGGTGCTTCACATGTCAAGCATTGTAGATAGCTTCACACCATTTCTGAAATGGGGCAATTGAGTTAATGGGTGAAAACTTACGGTCTCTAGAAGTTGCACTACTTAAAATAAAAAAACAAAGTTTCTCTAAAAACTCACATGAGTTCCAATAGTTGTTTGAGGCCTATTCTAATGTAATAAAATATAAATAATAATATCGTAGGGTTTCAAAGTTCAGGAGTAGAATTTCTAGAACCTTCTTATGTGGTTAGATCTTTTTTGTATAATGAATGCCATAGGTTTATCTAGAGTAGTTCTAAGGATGTATATGATGGTTGTAGCTTGTAGAATATTGGAATGAAATTCCCCATGAAAATGTGCGTGTTATATTTTTTAATATTGCAATTCTATTTCATTGGAGATAATAGAAAGAAAGTTTCTCGTTCTTTCAATTGTTTAGTTCTTACAATTTTTTATTATTTATTTATTACGTTTTGTATGTTTGTGTTGACAAGTGAAGCACTCTTTACCAAGTAGCATAAGAGTAAAAGTTCTTGATTGTGTAGATATATTATTGAACATAAGGTAGTTTGCACTAGGACTGTGGTTGTGGCTTTGAGTGAGAAGTGTGAAATATGCCTCCATGAAGGAATGGTGGTCACTGTGACAAAAGAGGGTTTTAGAGCCCTCCAAATATGAATGCAAGAATTGAAAGAGAAGCAATTTAAGGGAATTAATACTTGAATAAGAGATAAAAGTGATGAGTTTGAAGAAGGACAAGTTGAACAACTAGCAAAAAAGTAGCTAGATATCATGAGGGGGACATATTTTTTAGGGTTATTTTCAAGATTGAAAAGAGACCAAGATTGAATTCCCTACATTTTTTGAGAAATATTAACCAAGAGGAGATGATCGATTGGATCAATGATCTGTAAGAATATTTTAAGTATGAAGATGTTGAAGATCTTGAGAAGGTCAAATTTTTTAAGGCCAAACTAAAGGGTCATGTAAATATTTTGTGGAAGGAGATTATGTTAGAGAGGATTATACTTGAGGAAAGGAGAAATTCACAAGATGAGACCAAATGATGGAGAAATTGAAGAGAAAAATCATTCCCTTTGACCATGAGCTTGGCTTGCTCAAGAAAATTTAAGGGTTAAAGCAAGTGGGAAGATCTATCTAGGCATATATGAAATAATTCTATCAAGATTTTATTAGAATAGGTCATTCAAAAGCTAGTAAAGGGAAAAGGTTCCCATTACCTTAATGGATTAAGGCCAACTATCCAAGAGGGAATTTGTTTGGTTAGAATGAGTAGTTTTAATGGGCATATTTATTTTCTTTAAGGGTAGAAGAGATGATGAGGAAGAAAAATTTCAAGGAAAGCACAATATTGAATTTGGCCTTAATTTCTAACGTTGGGGGCACATTTTGTGAAATTGACGATTTTTTTAAATGCTCCCCTAAGGTAATTAGAATCTCAACTACATATTTTGAGACTATCAAAATTTTGATGATCATGGGCAATACATTAAAAAAAAGATGAACACCTAATCGTTTTCACATGCGATTGCACACAAAAGACATAATTACAACATGATGAGATTTCAACACAAAAATCTAGTGTGAGTCACTTAATGCTGCAAGATGGCATATCATCAACACTACTTGGGTAAGGACATGTAATCCATCAAGTTATGTGATTTAAAAATGAATTTTTTTGAAACATTATTATTTGGTTGGAAAATCAAATTATTTGAAACTTGATTTATGTGATTTGAAAATGAAATTTTCCTATCTTAAAAATATATTTTATTTGAAAATAAATTGCTTGAAATTGCAAACAAATTGTGCAAAAATGTCATCAATTACACCCTGAGAACACTAAAACCCTTGTCACATTTGAGCAACACAATTTGTGGCACCAATATTTTTGGGATGACTTCCTAGCTATCAATACTAAGTTGCAACACAAATGCAAACCCCCAGCCCAACTATATAACATGTCAATTCCCATTGCATTCATATATTCATTTAGCATATCCACTAACCTTGATTATGGTTTGTCTAATTCTAGCTTGTGGGGTTTTAATTTATAAAGCTAGATGGGATTTGATGAGAAGTAGTTGGGATTTTTCCAATGTGGGTAAGCATATACATAGTTCCTTGTCATATATACACATACTCTTCCAACACCAAGAAAGCTGATCTATGATGATGCTTTTCTTACACATGTGCACCCCATGATGAGGGAATCCATTTTAGACTAGTAGTAGGATTCATCTTTATTCATCTTTGATTTGTCCGTCTCCACACATCCCATCTTGTCCCATTTTCCCATCCCTCCTAACACCCATATAAGAAGTCAACACAACATCTCCCCACATCCCACATATTATATTTTGCAAAAGACTAGCTAAGTGGACATCTATAAAATTGGTAAGAGTTTCCTTAGCTTATATAGTAAAGGATAATTAAAAGAATCCATTTGTTTTCTTGTATTTTTGTGAGAAGATTGGGAAGAGAATTAAATATTGAAGACACTTAACTTTGGTTATGCTCATGATAAGGGTGATGCAAAAATTCCTCCTAGATATAGGTTCCATCCCACTGATGAAGATTTCATAACACATTATCTCATGAGAAAGGTTTTAGACAATTGTTTCATAGGAAGTGCCATTGTTGAAGTGGACCTCAATAAGTGTGATCCTTGGGACAAAATGCTAAATTTCTATACCGATTACTCCAAAATCACCCATTTCATAACTTCATCTGTACATAATATCTTTCTAGTTTTTTTCTATTCACACACCCATTTCATTTCATATGATCATTTGAAAATTGTGTCAATCTAAGCTCTCAATTGTTTCCTCTCTTTTGTTCATCTCATAACTGCTAAATGGTGATTATTGTAGAGTAGTTCAAAATGTCTACTTAATAATATCTAAACTTATGTCTACTTAATAGTTTCAAATGTCTACTTCCTATGTCTACTCAATAATCTCTAACTTCTTGTATGAAAATCTATTTTGTGAGTATTTTTTGAGCTATATTTGATGACTTATATAAATTCATACTCAATAATGGTTTGAATAAATTTGTATCTAGTGATATGTCTGACTTGAGAGATATAACATCAATTATTTTATTTTTATCTTAACATGCTTTCTATGTATGACAAATGAATTTTGATTATGAAATAAATAAATAAATAAATAAAGACACACGCACACACACACACACACACACACACACACACACATGTATGTATGTATGTATGTATGTATGTATATGTATCACTAGATATGATATAATTCTATGTCAAATCAATTCTCAAATGATTGTAACTTTAGGTAATGCTTCTCTTGTAGATATATTACACTCACTAAAGTATGTATGATGTTTTTATTAGCTTAGATGGAAATCTAAATCTCTATGAGTGATTTGTCCAGCTCAAATATAAATGTGATTGATTCCTTTGCAAGGTTGATCTATATCGAGTCTCATTCTTTTAATTCATAAGCTCCATACCTTTAAGAATTAGTACAACTAAATAATAAACTCCACTATCATTGCATACATTATTTTCTAATATATTCACTCCTAATATAAATGTATTTAATAAATTCAATTTCTATTTTGCTTCTCGTAATGATAACACATCCCTTTAAAATTTGTATTATATAGTTCCTTTTTTCTTTTCTTTTTTCTTACATGTCTTTTATTTTATATAGTTGATCTTCCATTATAAGTGATGATTCTTTCAAGTAAACATCCTTATAACTTTCTACCTTATCATATCACTATATGATTCTTGGATGATAATTTAGCTTAAACTTGGTGCTTGTAGTATTTTTTTTCATGATGTAGATTGCAATGAGCATAAGAGTAGCCCCAAAAATTTAATTAGATGGTATAATTATAGTAACTTTGATTGTTTAATGCATCTTTCAATAGAGCAAACTTTTGTTCTTCAACTACATCTATTTTTGCATAATAGTAATTATTTGATGTACTTTCCCACGTAGAAGAATTCAATTATCTATAGATTTAGGGATAATAGAAGGATCTTTTAATTGTGAGAGATTTTCTAATGTTGCTGCAATAGTCAATTCTCTGGTGATTTGGACCACAAAATTTTGGTTGCAACCAATGAAGTTGTTCCACATCTTCATACATATAGGTACCACATCATGCTTTTTCTATTTGAGGAGTGATTCCATTATAGGTTTGTTTTTAAATGTACTATCATGTGATGAGTAGAAAGCTAATCATTCTCATCGTTTCTTTAATCTATTATTATTATTTTAAATTATTTTTTATTCTTTATTTTTTGTTTTCTCCTCAATATGGATGCCCTTGATTGCTATTATGAGTTAACATTTTTTTATGGTTTGGCTGATCTAGCTATGGATGATCTAATTTAAATTGTGTTTTAGTTTTTGAATCAAAGAAAAACATCCATTCAACTATCTATCTATAGTTTAAACTAAACCTCAACCTTGTTATTATTCCATCTCTTTCCCCAACTAGTTAATTTGAATTGTTGATATGGGAACTTTACTAGCATCTATCATTTCTATGTTTATATATATACAGGTTAGAAATCAATCGATTTCCCAAGTCCTATCAATACTTCTTGCATGAGTACAAAAAAAATGAATTCAACACATTAAAAAATAATTCAACAAGGATTAGTAAATGTGTCTAGATCATGACAAAAACAAAAGGAATGAGAGGCAATCAAAGAGTCATAATAAATTGTCGAAACATTGAACTTTTATTGCTTTTCCTCAAATAGTCTATACCAAATAATATTAGATCCACACTCCTTGTAGCTTCTATGCATTGACTAGGCTATATATCATGGAAAATAGCTTCCCCAACCAATCCAAGTTGGTTGGAAGGAATTAACGACATGTTTTAGGGTCTAAATCAACTTTCCCCACAATAACTTACTAACCATTAGAATTCAAAAATTAAAATTTATAACTTAAATTTCTTTCCCTTAATGGAATTAAAACTCATTTAGATTTATTCCAAACATAATCTAGGGATAATCTACCCTATCTAATATCCTTACATCATATTGTATCCCCATGTGTACACTATTGCCCCCCCCTACATTCATTTGACATTGATATAGGATTGAAAACATAATGCTTAATTTATATATAAATGTGTGCATGTGTGTGTGTGAATTCCATTATTGAATTCTTGTAATTTTTAGCTAACATATGTAGGAACTTGATCCCCTTTCCCAAGCATCCCTCACAGTCTCATGGATTGATAGCTATAAGTCAATACACCATACAAATATAGTTTATTTAATACAATTATGAATAGTAATATTTTTTGATACAACATTCTATTATTAATTTTTTTTTACTAACTTTTTTATATTTGATCTTTGTCTTAGAGCCACATAGATTGACAATGACATGGCACAAAGATGGATATTAATACTCTTAGATCTTCTTCTCAGTAGGTAGACCTCACTGTAATTGCTCAAATTAAACAAAAGAAAAATTTAATTTTATTATATTATTTTCTTGAGTGTATTGGAGAAAGTTTGATAGTGTAAATAATATTGTTGTCATAGATAAATGCTCAGGGAAAAGGAAATGAACAGGTACCAGTCCTCAATGAGAGCTCCCATGAGGAGGATTATGATGCTATTGACGTAAAATTCGATGACTTGGTCGCCACAATTACAAAATTAATCAAGGATATTAGAGTTAAAGTTTTGTGGGATCTATCATAGAGGTAAAAAAGCTAAATGAAAATTATTTCCAATTGAATACTTTACCAATAGTTTACTTGATGTTATGTTCCAACATAAAGTGATAATATTCATTGTAAATGAGAAATGAATGATAATAATGCACATGACTTTGGAATACAAATTGTTGCTTTTAGAGCACAATCTGTACATGTTGAAGGTCCCGATCTAGATTCTATGAGTGCATGTAATAATTTCCTTTTTTTTTAAATGTAATTGAGTGTTAATGAATGTCTATGAATGTTGTTGAATGTTAAAGAATAAATGTTTTTGAATGTTAAAGAATGAATGTTAAGTTTTTTAGTACTACTTATTGAATGTTAAAGAATGAATGTTAAGTTTTTTAGTACTACTTATTGAATGTTAATGAATATTATCGAGTGTTATGTGTTATTGAATGTTATGTATTTATGTGCTAGTGTTAATGAATTTGAAAGAATGAATGAATGTTAGATGTTAATGGGGAATTTAGAGTTATTTTAGGAGGGGGAAGGGGGGTGCAACTAGTCAATCTTCCACCTTCATGTGGTCAGCCTTGTTAAGTAGAGAATAGTAAACTATTCTCAAAACAAAGAGAAGTTCAATAATATACTAAATCCAACTAGTCTATGTCATATCAACATCATGACCTTGTCAACATTATGTTAACCCTCTACCAACATCATGTTATCATCATCTTGCCTTCCAAGATCAATTTCCAACATTGGTGTCAAATATCTTCTGTAGTTTTGGAGATTCCTTCAATGGTAGGTCCCTAATCTCTTATACATCTGTAATCTTCCCTAAATCAACTTCTTAATTAGCTCCTTTAGATGCTACAAGTTCTACTATATTGAAGATGGAAGAGATCCCAATCTTAGGTGTCAATTTAATCTCATAAACATTTGTGTCAATCTTCTTAACTATTTGTCAAGGACCTAGTTTTCTCAACATGAGCTTGGTATGTTTCCCTTTTGGAAACCTTTCCTTTTTGAGATTAGCCCACATCAAATCTCCAACTTCAAATTCCAAGTGCCCCCTTTTTTCATTTGCACGTTTCTTGAACTTTTTAGAGGTTTTTTGAAGTTGTGTTTTTACTTCATCATGAATCTCCTTGATAGTTGTGGAGAACTCTTCTCTTTGTGCACCAACTTCCTCTTGTGAACTCATGTGTCTTAGTTCTAGGATCCCCCTAGCATGAATCCCATACACCACTTGAAAAAATGACTTTCCTATACTCCTATTGATGGAGTCATTACATGAAAACTTAGCTTAAGGTATGATTGCAATCCACTTCTATCTATATTGTCTTGTGAATGATCTCAACAAGTTGTCCAATGTTCTATTAACTACTTTTATTTTCCCATAAATTTGAGGATGATAGGCTAAGACATGTTGGAACTACAATTTGAATAATTTTTATATTCTCATTAATGTCAAACCTTGCTGGTAAGACATTTTATAATAGTTTAGAGTTCCATATCATTTGATTTATGAAGAGGATTTGAAAAGAGAGATAACAAGATGAACTAGTAAAGTGGTTGACTAAAAAGGAGTATGTATGATGGAACTACAAAGGGCACTTTATCAGTTAGTATTTGACAAGATAATATGTTCTTTTATTATTTTATTAAGTGAAGAAGAAAGATGAGTTGAAGTGTAGAAGAGATGATTGATGTAAGTCAAGTAAACCACTAGTTTGACCAAGAAACCATTTACTTGATCAATTAAGTTGTTAAGTATTGCCAAGAAGGAGATTAAGGAACTTAAGTATTAGATGATAAATATAGTATTAGAAAAGTGACAATTGAATGAGCAAGATGAAGAAAAACTGAAGTAGTGACCAAGCATAATGATGGTTGAGCAAGCCAATGCAAGCTAAGTGTGATAGATCAATAATCAGAGAACTTTCCAGTGATGACTGAGATGAAGAACATATTGATGACCGAGTTTAAACATATTAATAGTTTGATAAAGAATCAAGATTTGAGGCTGACAAAATTGAATTTATGAAATAGTCAACACATGTTAAAGGTGAGGATTGATGAGCTAGCATATTTAATGTATGAATTAAGTTTGATGAGTGATCTAAGGTGAAGATTCAATTAGAAATTTTAGGAAGTTTCAAGGAAAGAAGAAGAAATACAAAATTATGATCATAAATAAATATGATCAAACCCTAATGTCTAAGGTTATGTTTAAGGAGGCATATGAGATGTTTTACAGGTTGGCTGGAAAATTTGTGAAGAATAAATGGAAGAACAAGAGTTGCAGAGGAATGTGATAAGTTGGTGAAATTGAGATTGTTTGAAGTGTTGCCATGAAGATTAGAGATAGAGAAAGTGATGAAGACTAGTCAATGAACTAGGAATGAGTTAGATTAGAGATGGAATGAAAATGAAAAGTGAGTTGTAATTTATTAGACTAACCTATTTGTTACTTTCTAAGCATTGTGGTGGTAATTGTTTTAATAAAAGTTGACCTAACAGTCATGTTGTAAACCCTGTAATAAAGGTGACATTCTGATGGGATTTATTTGAAGACCTCTAACAAGGTTATTTCTAATAGGGTGATGAAATCCTTTAATAGGGTCATACCTAATTATGTGTTTTGTAACCTTTAACAAGGTTGGATCTTAATCAAGCTCAGTTAAGAAGAGTGAAAAAAGTGGTAGCATTTACTTGGTAGTTTTTTCCCAAATTTAATTTCCATGTTAAATCATGGTGTTATACTTGTGAGAATGTTGTTTTCATGTGTTATGTTGTTTACTATTATATGTTTCTGCAATACAACTAACACTAAAATAAAGAGCTAGGTTTTGATATGAATAATGTGAATTAATGATGATTTTCTATATTGATTGAGTGGATTTATGATTGTGATTAATTTGTTAAAATTTTAATTGGTACATCTAGACCTAATGATAATTGATCCACTCCCCTTCTCAATTATTCAAATCATTTTAACAATTGGTATCAGAGTTGTGGTGCTTGCAAGGAAAGTTTGAAGGGACTTACGCTAAAGATCAAGATGTACAAAAGAAAGGTACTCAAATTAAACAAAGAGAACTTCCCAACATGAAATTTTTTGATGAGATTGCATGTATATTGATTTGGATATTTTGCACTATAATAATTGGACAATTAATACATAGAAGTACCTAGACCCATGACAATTGAGCAAATAAAAGAAAATTAGGAGTACAATCAAATGATGATAGATTTGACATCTTTCATAAGTTATGTTGAGTTTGATGATGCAAAAGACTACACTACTATAAAGAAAATGTGGGATAAGTTGGCATAGATTCATGGAGGAGAAAAAAATGTATTCAAGGCTAAAGTTGAATAAGAGGCCAGTATGATGACATGAGAATGAAAGGATAAACTATTGCCCATTATTGTGGCCAAATGAAAGAAGTGGTGAATGCAATTAGAGGTGTTGGAGGAGACATAATTGAAGAGACTGTGGTCAAGGTATTAAAAATTTACTTCCTATTTATGCTATTAGAGAATCTGTAGTACAAGAACTATGTACACTTGGTAATGACCTAACCCTAGATAGTCTAGTTGGTAGACTCACTACATTTGAATTGTCAAATTTCAATAAGTATACACCTTTTAGTGTTGAATATGATTTCAAGTCTCAACTACCCCTTTATGGATCTAAAAGAGGAAAAAGACAAAAGTAAGCTTGTGGAGATTGATAGTGAATCAGATGATGATCTTAAGGATCTAGAAGCATTAATGCCAAGAAGACTACCAAGAGGAAAACAAAAATATAAAGGTAAAATTCTTATAATCTATTTTACATGTAATAAAGTTGGTCATATTGACACAAGGTGTCCCAATAGAGATGAAAATGAGGAAAGGAAAGAAAAAATATACCAAGGAAGGAGAGACAACCTAGGTAACCAAGACTACAAGGGAAAAGGTAAGAAATCTTATTACATTACTGAAGAAGATGGTTCTGAAAGTGATTCTGATGAACATAATGAATAATTTATTTATGTTGCAATGAAAGATGAATATGATGAAGATGAACAGTTTGAGGAAATTTTCCTTATTTTACATGTTAGTAAGAATGATAAATGGATAATTGATAGTGGTTTCTTACATCATATTGCTATTGATATAAGTAAGTATGAAAAGCTAGAACACTATGATGGAAGTTGTGCTAAGTTTGGAAATGATGCACCATGTTATGTGAATGGTAAAGGATCTATTATATTGAATGAAAAGATCATATATAAAAATGCATATTAGGTTAATGGACTAGAATATTATCATTTGAGTGTGGCACAACTAAATAGTTCATGCTACTGAGTTGATTTTCAAAACAAGAAGGAAAAAATCTATGATGCTATTGATGAATTGATTGGAAGTGGAGAGAAAAAAAGAGGTAACTTATTCTATCTAGACCTATCTAAAAATACATGTTTATTTACACAATTTGAAGATGTTTGGTTATAGCATAAGAAGTTGTGTCATGTGAACTTTGATAATTTGGTAAACATTAGTAAGATGATTAACAAGTTTGAGAAAACCAAATAAAGTGATGTGCAAACAATATCAAATGGGAAAAATGAAAAAATATAGTTCAAGAGAAAGACCCATTCTTCTGATAATATTTTGGAGTTGGTTAATATTAATTTATTTGGTCCAATTGAAGTGAAAAGTTATTGTGGTGACAAGTACTATATTTTATTTCTTCATGATTTCTCTAGAATGGTGACTATGATGTTTTTCAAAGGAAAATATAATACTTTTCAAATGTTCAAGTAGTATTTGGATAGAGCTAAAAATGAAATAGGTAAAAGTATGCCATGCTTGAGATCAGATAGAGGAGGTGAATTCATATCAGAGTAGTTCAATACATTTTGCAATGACAAAGGAATCAAAAGACAAATGTTTACAACAAGGACTCCACCAAAAAATGGGATAGTTGAAAGAAAAAACATATCAATCATGGAATATGCATGAACAATGATGATGGAAAATAATGTTTCACAAAAGTATTGGAGAGAAGCTGTAAGTATTATTGTTTATACCCTTAAACAAGTTCAATTCAAGAAAGATACAAACAAACCCCTTTTGAACTGTGTTATGGCTAGGCACCTTATGTCAAATATTTCAAAGTATTTTGAAGCAAGTGTTATATATTGAAATATTCAAGGAATGTAAAACTTGATGAAAAGAGTGATGGCAGTGTATTCTAAGGATATTACACTAAAATTAAGGCATACGAGTGTTTGACTACTAACACTAACAAAATTGTAGAAAGTGAAAATGTTAGAGTTGATGAATTTGCAAAAAATAATGAAGAAGAATGAAAGAAGGAACCTGAAGATTACAAAAAAATTGAATACATCTATGAAGGAGAACCAAGTACTTTACTTGGAAAAGAGAAAGAGGTTTTTGAGCTTCAGTAGATAGATACTTCTAAGTTACAATAGCGAATCTTTACCAAGCATTAGGATATAGAGGTTGAGTCACATATAAAGGAGACCAAACATCAGATAGAGGAAGACAAGTTACAATAGGAAATGCTTGGAGAAGATGAGCTAGACCAAGTGAACTACAACAAGGAGAAAGAAGATATGAACCTTTTTTAGTCAAAATATGTGAGAAAAAACCACAAACTTGATCAAATCAATGAAGACAAAGATTCAAGAGTGATGACAAGAAATAACTTGTAGAATGATACATGTCTACTATGTGAGTTTGATCCAAGAATAGTTAAAGATTCATTAGAGAAGGAAGATTGGATTAAGAAAATGAATGAGGAGATTGTTCAAATAGAGAAGATCAAAAGATGGACATTGGTACCAAGGCCAAAGGATAACAATGTGACTAGAACCAAGTGGGTATTCAAAAATAAGTTGAAAGAGAAAGGTGAAGTCACAAGGAACAAAGAAAGATTATTTTGCAAGGGATATGCACAAGAGGAAGGAATTGACTATAGAGAGACATTTTCTCCAGTTGCAAGACTGGGACGAGTAAGAACATTAGTTTCATATGTTGCTTAAAAATTATTCAAGGTATATCAAATGGATGTTAAATCTAAAGTTTTTAATGGAATCATTAAAGAAGAAGTCTACATTGAACAACCTAAATTTTTTTTTGAACCTAGAAAGAAGGACATGGTATGTAAGCTATACAAATAATTGTACAGTTTGAAACAAGCCCTAGAGCATGATATGAAATATTACATGCATATTTGGTGAGAACTGGTTTTGTAAGAACTAATGATAATGAGAATCTCTATTTGAAAAGTGAATATAAGGATATGATATTTTTAGCTAAAATATATGTTGATGATATCATATTTGGAGGACAAGATTTAATATGAAAATCATTTTCAAATGAGATGAAGAAAGAATTTGAGATGTCAATGTTTGGAGAAATAAAATTCTTTGTTGGTTTGAAAATCCATCAAATGAGAGAAGGTATATAAATTACACAATAAAAATATATCAAGGAGATACTAAAGACATTTGGAATGGAAGATTCAAGACTAGTTAGAAGATCTATGACTAATGAGCATAAATTTCAAAGAATGATGATTTTATTGAAATAAATCAGACATTGTACATATCAATGATTGGAAATTTCCAATATGTTGTTCATAGTAGACTCGAATTTGCATTAATTTTTGGAATTTTTGTGAGATTTGATGCTAATCCTAAGTATAACCACTTGATGGCTATGAAAAGGATATTGAGATATATGAATGGAACATAAGCCTATAGTTTATGGTATAAGAAGAACAAAAAGTTTGAGCTGAAAATTTATACAAATGCTGATTAGGCCGGAGACATTAATGATAGAAGGAGTAAAACTAGATAATATTTCTTCCTAGAAAGATATCCATACACAATAACACCATATATTTTAACAAGGGAAGCCCTTGATCAAAAGGAAAACTCTAGTGGGAATGATGCCCACAAGATGATGTACTAATATAAAAGTTTCTTGTAAAAGGATGGACTCTATTAGGAGCCAATGAAATACATTCAGTACATATGAGTCTTTTTAAGGAGTCTTTGAATATCTATTATAAGATTTTAACCCTATTAGGAGTTGTGTCAACCCTGTTAGGAGTAGAAACGAGGAGTACTAAACCCACTATTCAACTAGCCTCAGTCTGTCTTCACCAAAAAATCTTTCAGATAACATATCCAAGTTTGGAACTAACTAAAAAATAATTCCTTTGCCAATATAGTTCCTTTGAATCTCATAGTAAACCCTCAATGTCAATCTCTTCTTCTCATGCATAATTCACATCCAAAGTTCACTGATCACAAAAATATATGCACTAGATACAAATCCATAAGGAAATGACCTTTCAATTACATAAAGTCCTAGAAAAAGTATTGATTCATCCTTGAGGCTTTCTGAATTTACAATAATTAATCTAGGACATTAATAATATATTTTAAATACATGGTGCATTACAATTACCACTTCCCACAAATATTTTATCAATAGTTGGCTTCCTAGGAATCATCTGTTGAACATTCTCTTCTAAACCTCACATAATGAAGATATATTTTTTCATCTTAATAGTAGAATTTGGAACATATACCTTTCCTTCCTCTAATATTGCTTAACCAAATTCCATCTTTTTAAAAAGACACAATTAGTTTACCAATACCTTATTTCCAGAAACTCTCTTTGAAAGCCACCTCTAGAAAACATCACATAAATTTATCACATCTTCATATCTCTTTCTACATTCATAACTATAGCATCTCAACAAATTACTCTATCATCCCAACATATTACTAAATATATTCCTATTCATACATAATCCAACTCATTGACCATTGAATGTTTCAAATGATTCTTCCTTTGCAACTCTGACAATCTTCACATAATAGTTTATATGTTGACACAAATGAAAACACTGTCATGAATGCAACACATAAGTACTCAATCATATCTCCATTAATGGTAACATACTCATCCATAGGAATACCATTAACATTCATGCTAACAATATCCCCCTTTGGAATTGATGGAAACATAAACACTTAAGTACCATGAATACCAAATATATCTCTTCCTCATCTATGTTTACTCCCCCATTCATGCTACTCAAGAATATAAACATACATCTCAGTCTCAGATAGGTTGTAAAGATTTTTTCATGTTCAATCCACAACCATACAACACATGAGATAATAAATATGCATGAAGTAGGTGTTAATCACCCCATACATAGATATCAATACTATTCAACTACTCTCCCCCAAATGCTAAGAAAATTTATCTCCCATTGACATCAATAAGTGTAACAAAATAATGCTTGTTATGTATTCATCTCTCCCCCATAAGGATGTTGCAAAAGAATGTTTTTCATGCATTACTCTTCCCCATTGACATCAATTCTAGGAAGTATCATTATGCCAATCTTCTAAATTCAATCATTTCTAAAAATATTTGAAAAAGTCTCACAAAAAAAGCATCCAAAAACACTTGTGTTAGTTACAATACCAAGATTCCTCAATGACTCATCTCAAACATATACACTCCCCCATAGGAGAAGCATCAAACATCTAGTCCATACAAAATAATAGTGCTTTGGTCATACTAAATTTATGTAATCACTGCATCAACTACTGTAAAGTAGTATGGGGAATGTCCCCAAGCATACCTGTCATGCACTCAAATGTGTCCTTAGCCAAAGGGTTTATAAATAGATCTGCTACCTTCTCATTTGTGCTAACATATTACAATTTTATCTCTTTCTCTACTACCTTTGTTTCTCAAAAAGTGATACTTAACTAATATGTGCTTTGTCTTTGAATGGAAAACTAGATTCTTTGACATACTCATTGTACTTATGTTGTCGCAATGTCTGATAATAGGCTCATTAAACTCAATTTCAATATCCTTTAGCATTCACTTCATACAAATAATCTAATTACAATTATTTTCTTTTGCTACATATTCTTCTTCTACTATAGTCTGTGAAATGAAATCATGTTTCTTGCTCACCCAAGAAACCAATCATCCTCCTATGAAGAATGCTCCACCATTATTGCTTTTTTTCATCATCCACCCTTCTTATGAAATCAGCATCAATGCATGCACATAATTTAAAATCATGTGAAATTTCATACCATAAACCATAATTAGGTGTTCCTTTCAAGTATCTAAAAATTATTTTTACTACTACAAGTTGTGTCTCTTTAGGATCTTTTGTCACAAAAGCTTGCACTCTTGCCTAAAGTTTTTAGCTAAAGGAAAGCTTGTGAAACATTGAAAAAATATTTGGGTTATGGGACTTGAACAATGATATTGAGTCTCCAGAGAAGGCCAACTTACTTACTATTAGGATACATCTAATCTACATCTTGAGAGAAAAAGCAAGAAGGAAGGCATGAAAGTAAACTACCTAATCTAATCTAGAGGAGATGATACACCAAAATAGTTTGTTTAGCCTTATCTCTTCCTAAAAAAACACTTTTCATCAATATAACATCAAAATACACTGATTCAACCTTTATCTTAATCCAATAGTTACATACATATCAGAAACCAAATGAAATGCCACAAGGAAGGAACTTCACTCTATAACATTCAAAGGAAAGAGTAGATATTGTTATGCAGATTGAAGAATGAAAACAAAACACCAATAGAAGCAAGAATGTTTTGCACTAATATTGATGTTAGAATGAGGTAAAGTAGAGGATTACATTCATTCATAGACAAAAGTAAATTACAGTAGCAGAGCATGGAATGTAATGCTAATTAATTAGAAAAAGACCAACCCTCAAAAGGGTTACAAAATTTTCTTTTATAGTTCAAGCATAACTAAGGTAGCTTTAGCCCTAAGGTAAAGCTCAACTACTACCATTAAATTTGTAGAGAATAACTATTATAAATCTAGTGAAGATTTTATCTTGGTAAACATCCAAATGTAGGAAATCATATTTTTCATACCAAACAAAGCTTTGAGATGATAGAAATGATGACAATAAAATGATCAGATTGGGTAGATGGATCAATATGGTAGTGGAGGAATGAAAAGTCTATTGAATATGCATTGAGAATACTCAAAAAGTGGCTATAAGTAATCAAGGACTTTCCTGCCATAAAGAGTTGTTTTCTTCATTCTTAACATGCCAACTCAAATGAAAGAACAAGTCAATTGGAGTCAAATCTCAGACCTCACCATATGGCCCAATAATATTTCAACATCCTACCACCTTGTTTAGATATTCAACTATCTGTTGACCTATGTTCATCACCTTGTTTTATAACTTCATGACTTGTTTCCTTCACTAGCTGCTTG
Source organism: Cupressus sempervirens (assembly GCA_028749045.1). NCBI lineage: Eukaryota > Viridiplantae > Streptophyta > Pinopsida > Cupressales > Cupressaceae > Cupressus > Cupressus sempervirens. Next base: position 102,890,163 of record CM053783.1, read on the forward strand.
GCTTTGTGAAATAATGACTGCTTCATATCCTACATTTATCATTGCTTTGCAACTTGGAAACATTTTAGCACTCTGACTATTTTGACCAAGTGAACATTAAAATTGAATACTTTGCACTATCATTGTGGTTATAGGTCTAACATTTATTTACTTGCGATGATGCAAAACCACCATTTTCCCTTGTTGCCCCATCATAATAGTTTAGACTTGATAACCTTCTAACCGTGCAAATGTACAAAGATAGTTAGGTTATATTTGTCATCCCTTTGCAACTAGAACTAGACATGGCATAAAGTGCATGTGACCATGTGAAGACTACATGGATTGACTGGTTGATGTTGATCACCCTATCACAACATGAATCTTTCACCACAACTTATACTTCATGAAGATGCAAACAAGACTTGCTGCTAATGAGTTTCAAGTGTATGCATGGCCTATTATTTCTTTTCTTCCAAATCAATCAATTCTGCTAGCATGATTGCCATGGGATCATTCTCTTCTAGCTCTAATTGATGAGCCATCTCAAGAGAGGGGAATTCTAATGAAATAAGAAGCCTATCCTCCTTTCATACACCAACATAAAAGGTGAATTCCCTACTACTCTCTTAGGTGTAATTCTATTAACCCAAAGGGGAATCTTCAACTTGGCATGCTAGATCCTTTGATTATCCTCAATTGTCCTCTTCATGATTCTGATGAGGTTATTATTGGAGGACTCAGCCAAGCTATTCCCTTAAGGATAGTAATTTGAGGAAGTGCTTAAATATATCCCATATTATAGAGCCTAAGAGCACATATGAGCTTTAATGAAAGATTTGGCATTATCAAATATGATAGTTGGTAGAACACCAAATTTGGTTATAATTCCATCAAGAAATTCAACCACTAAGGCTTCTATTGCATCCTTCAAAGCCACTACCTTTGTCCACTTTGTAAATTATTTTGTAGCAACTAAGATCCACTTGTGACCAGAGCTAGAAGGTGGATTGGTTGGGTGTATAAAATGTAGCCCCCATTGTATAATAGGTTGATAAACCTAAATAGGATGAAGATGAAGAGCTATTAATCCCTATTTTCCTACAAAGAAGGCACACTTTTCACATTTCCTCACATGTTTATGGAAATCAAAAAATAGAGTTGGGCAATAATAACTAGCTCTCATGACCTTCATGGCTATAATTTTGGCTGAGATGTGGCCACCATTAGGGCCATCATGAAACTCTTTGACCATCCTATCAATTTGGTCAAGGTTAATGCATCTCAACAGGGCTCCATTGAGATCTCTTCTAAAAACAACCCCATCCACTAGGATGAAAGGAATAGACTACAATCTAAATTGCCTTCTTTTAGCTCTATCTAATCCTTGTGAATATCCTCCTCCCAACAAGAAGGTTGTCATGTCATGTATCCAATCATTCATATTTTCATTCCCTACTGGTTCTACATCTCCTATAACTAGAGCAACCTCCTCAGTTGTCTCCTGGGGTGAAATCATCTATTCACATAGTCCTTTACCCCCTAAAATCTTGGTGATCTTGATCTTTATATCATACTCCATTACCTTAGTGATCCATCTAGCTCACATTTAATTGATATACTTATTCAACAAGAACTCCCTGACACTTGCATGTGGGACTAGAAGCTATACCTTGCAATTTGATAAAAAATGTATTAATTTCTTTAAATCCCTTATGATAGAGAGGATCTATTTTTCTACATAATTGTACTTATCCTCATAATCCTTTATCCCTTCTCTAAAAAAGGATATAGGTTGTTATACATTAGCATCATTCAACTATGTCAAGATAGCTGATATACTTGACTCACCCCCAAGGGTATATATAGAGAATTAAATCCCTATCAAAGTTGGGATTGATAAGGGTAGGAGATGATGCTATTGCCACCTTGATCTCTTCAAAACTAGCTCTCCCCTCCTTGGTCCAAGTGGATACCATAGTTTTCTTTAGCATGGATGTAAGAGGCTTGACCATGGTAGGAAGATTAGGAATAAATCTCCTTACAAATTTTATTCTACCAAGGAAGCTTTGTAGCCCCTTCTTATGAGTAGGAAGTGGGAGAGTAAGAATTACCTTCATTATTTTTGGATCAATGGTTAAACCCTCCTTAGATAGGTATATGTCCAAGTAACTTTCCTTGACTGGTGGGAAACACACACTTGCTTGGATTCAAGGATAAACCATACTCTTTGCATTTTATGATACCTACCTTAGATGACCAAAATGATTTGCCACATTCTTGGACTAGACTATTATATCATCAAGGTAGACTAGTATAAACTTCCCAGTCATGATCTTGAAAGCCATCTCTATTTCTTTTTGAAACATAGCACCTACATTAGTTAGTCCAAAAGGCATGTTGCTATAGGCATAATTGCCCCACTTGGTAGGGAAAAAAGTATTGTATCTAATAGATTCTTTGACTAACACTAAGAAGGAAAATCTTTTAGAGCCACTGACCTTGGACAAGATTTGTTCCATGGAAGGAAGGGGATGGTGATATTTAAGAGAAGCCCTATTTAGGTCTCTAAAATCTACACATAATATAATTTACCCATTCTTCTTCCTAATAGGAACATAGTTGGCTACCCAAGAAGAGTGCTTGATAGGAAAAATAATATTAGCTTTTATTAGTTTGGATAGCTCCTTTCTCATCATAGGCTCAATCTTAGGGTTGACTACTCTTTGATTTTGCCTAATAGGATTTTCATCACTATTTGCATCCATGGTATTTTGAAACAAATTTGGGTCAAAACCCTTGAAGTCATCATATGTCTATACAAACACATCATTGAATTCTTGAAATAAATGAAGAAAATTTTCTTGTTCAACTTCAAAACATACCTTTCTCAAATTGAGAACTATTGCATCAACAATGGTAACTAGTATTTGAATATTCTTTACTTGCAGCCAAGTTCAACCCTCTAATCTTTGCTTGATCATCAGGTTTGAAGATACTCTCCAAGGTGATTAGACCTTTGGGTAACTTGTTGGAATTGAGATTCATGATTTCATCACCATATTGGCCTTGCATCCTAGATTAATTCCTCTCAGAGAATTTTGCTTCACATTGTAGAAAGTTGACAAGATGTAATTAGAATAAAAAACTTGCCAATTTGTGCAGTTTTCTAGGAAAATAGGCTTTACAACCATTTTGACTTGTTATTATCTATTATCTTCCACATACTCTCGTACATCACAATGAGCACCAATGGCTACAAGTCTATCAACATGTTTGTTTTCCCTTCTAAGGACACTTTGAGTGTTGAATGCTTGAAAATGTTCAAGAAAATCCCATGTTCTATGTTTGTATGATTTAAGGAGGTTATTCTTGATGATATTCTAGCTCCTTACTTGATTAACAACCATATCACTATCCCCAAATAGCCTTTGAGCCTAGATTTCTCTCTTTTTGGAAAGTTAGAGACTTTGGATTGGAGCTTCATACTCTACCACATTATTGGTGCAACCAAACTAGAGCCTATAAGAAAAATAGTACTTCTCTAATTCAGGGGAAATGAGCATGACAGCAACCCCTGAACCATTCTTATTCCTTGAGCCATTAAAGAATATACTCCATAACCCATCATTATCCTCTTGTGTTCTCATAAGACTAGGAAAAAGAGTACCTTTCTCCAATATACAATATGTGCCAAGGCCTATCTCTAGAGCCTTTAGTTTTGGATCAAACTGATAAGCAGTGGCCCACTCATCCAAAAGATTGTTAGGAACTTCTACCAAGGATGTAGCAAGCTCATGAGATGTGTACCCTTCATCCTCCTCGCTAATTATACAATTTGTGTTTATAGGGCTTGGAGTATAAGTCTCTATGTGACTTAGGGCCAAAGGCTCTACTCTTAAAGAAGCTCTTGTCCTGTATCTTCTCCTAATGAACATATATGACCAATCTACTATATTATGACCTCTTATTTGTGCAGTGAAATATCTAGAAAGATAGATAACAAAATAAGGTTCTACCTTAGCTTTTGATATGTCTTGAGTTATAGTACAAATTAGGCATCCATGCAATGCCATCTCCACATTATTTAGGATCCCCATAGTCTTGAAAGAGCTGCCATCTAACTAAAAGACATCCCTAACTATGGGTTCATACTTAATTCCAAGGAGGCTAGCTACACTTCTAGGCATTATAGAGCAACTAACTCCTGAATCAATAATGCAATTGTGAATCAGTTTATCTCCTATGATCAAAGAGACATAAAAATGAGGAGGTATGTTTTTCTTACTTGTTTCTTCTTCTTTTATTGTATACACTAGGCTTGTTGCATTTTCTTGTCTAGGTGATTGATCTTCACCTCTATGCTCTCCAATTCTTGCTGCAATAGCCCCTTTTGTGATGGTATAGTAGCAACACCATCCCATATGGAGAGATTAACAATAGTCCTCTTCATTTGATCTATAATGTTGAGGGGAGTACTTAGTGCCTTGGTTGGAGCCTTGGAAGCTATAGGTATTGGTGGTTGAATTTGAGTAGGTTGAGGTTTAGTAGACTTCTTTTTGCGTATATCTTTCCTATGTTGAAAAGTAACATTTGGTTGTGCAAACATCACTGGCACATGAGAAACAACACTGAAGTTGAAGCTTGATTTGGTGGAGGAGGTATGACATCCTCAACATCTCTTCTTTTCCTTCTGGTATTATGAGCTATGGCATCATGATTGGTATGACAATATTCCTTTGGATGATGGTTCATAAAAGAACAATCACTCTACTGCTATAAATGGGAAGCATTAGTAGGCTAAATAACATTATGTTGTTGTCCTACTACTTGCTCTTTTGTAGTTAGTGATAGGAATGATTCTTCCTTCTAGCACATACAATATCCATAGGTATAGTTACAAGAACATTAGAAATCCTAATCATGAGCAAGATTAATTTGAGGGACTAATGCTCTATTTGGGTTTGTATTTGTATTTGCAATAGGGGTAGTACCAATAGGTCTATTCTAGTTATGTGAAGTAAAACCTTGATTTTGATTTGGAGGCCTATTGTACATAGGACCTTGATAATGGAGTTGGGAAGGCTTATTATTTTGAGCTTGTTGCCTCTTAATGGTCACCAACTCATTACTCATTTTTTGCATCACTAAACTATTGTCATCCATCTTCTTTTCTTGATCTTACAACTTCTTGTCTATATTTTGCATCAACATTTACATCGTGGCCTCAATCTTATCAATTCCATTTAAAGATCTAAAAGCTATTGCAACTACAAAAAGAGATTGACTTTGTAGAGGTAGTAGGGATAGGGGCTATTGTAGGTTGGTGATTAGGCATGTCAGGAAAGAAAGGCATTGGAGGTCTTGGAGCTGACTTCCCTCCCTAAATTAATATATTCTCTACTCTTATTATAATTTCATAGGTAGCTGGTAAAGTATCACCTCCCATGGATTGTAAAGTGGTAGCAATATCATTATTAAAAAGCTTTGAGGTAATACAAAAAGGTATTACCAAGGGTCGGTTTCACTACAGTGGGTATTTTATCTCATGTCTTTTGATATCTATAATTGAAATCTATCATATATTCATGGTGTGCCATTTTAATAGTGGTTAACTACTCTAAGAATGATAGGTGATCAGTTTTGTCTTCAAAATGTTTACAAAGCCTTTCACCCAACTTGTCCCAGTTAGCAATAGAGTTATGAGGAAATCCTCTATACCATCGCAAGGCCTTACATTTAGTGATGAAGCTAAAAGACTAACAACAACATCATTGTCTATAATACCATGTATATTGAAAATATTTGAAATCTCTTGAATATGTTCAAAGGGAGAGATGAAAGTTTCACTAGTGAAGTTTGGTATACTTTTAAGAGTCACAACTAGGATACCATGTCTTTGAGCCAAAATGAGGGGACTTCCACCACTGAAGGTGGAAAAATCATGCGATCTAGGTTGTGCCATATGGAATAATGACCTATTCAAATGAAAGAATGACACCTAGGCTCTGATCTATAGACATGAGGAGTAGAAAGATACCTTCCAAGTGTATGTGTTTCTACTGCACTCCTAACTAGTGATAGGGATAATCTACTTCTCTTTCTTCTAGGATTAAAAAATGAAAGCTCAGTGTATTGAAAGTTACCTATAGAAGATGATGTTGTGTGAACTTTGGGCATGAATCATAACAACTTTGTTCTAGAAACTAGGATGTAGGGATGGATTTTCCATGTACTTGAAAGTGAGCCTCTTGAAGGCCTAAAATACTCAGAGCAACACTATATCTTCTCAACATTAGTTTGAAGTTCTTCTCTCTTACACTAGTGAGCTAGTATACCTAAGGATGCTTCAATATCAATCCCACTAGGCATGCCAAAAACTGTTGTCACAAAAGCTTGCACCCTTGCCTCAAGTTCTTACCTAAAGGAAACCTTGTGAAACATGGAAACAATCTCCAAGTTATGAGACTTGAACAATGAGATTGAGTCTTCAGAGAAGGCTAACTTTCTTACTATCAAGATGCATCTAATCAACTTCTTGAGAGGAAAAGGGAGAAGGAATGCATGGAAGCAAACTACCTAATCTAATCTAGAGGAGGTGATATGCCAAAATAGTTTGTTTAGCCTTATCTCTACCTAACAATGCACTATTCATCAATATAACCTCAAAATAAATTGAGTCAACCTTTATCTTAATCTAATAGTTACATATAGATCAGAAACCAAATGAAATTCCATAAGGAAGAAACTTCACTCTATAACATTCAAAGGCAAGAGTAGATATTGTTATGTGGATTAAAGAATGAAAACAAAACACCAATAGAGGAAAGAAGGTTTTGCACTAATACTGATGGGAGAATGAGGTAAGGTAGAGGATTACATTCATTCATAGATAAAAGGAAATTATATTAGAAAAACATGGAATGCAATACTAAAGAATTAGAAAAAGACAGACCCTCAGAAGGGTTACAAAATTTTCTTTTGTAGTTCAAGCATAATTGAGGTAGCTTCAGCCCTAAGGTAAAGCTCAACTACTACCATTAAAGTTGTAGAGAGTAATTACTATAAATCTGATGAATTTTTTATCTTGATATACATCAAAATTTAGGAAATCATATTTTTCATACCAAACAGAGCCTTGAGAAGATGGAAATGACGACCATAAAATGATTAGATTGGATAGATGGATTGATATGGTAGTAGAGGAATGAAAACTACATTAAATAGACATTGAGAACACTGAAAAAGTGGCTATAAGTAATCATGGACTTTCCTATTATTAAAGGGTTGTTTGCTTCATTCTTAGCATGCCAAGTCAGATGAAACAAGTCAACTAGAGCCAAACCTTAGACCTCACCATGTGGCCCAATAATCTTTCAATATTCTAGCACCTTTCTTAGATATTCAATTGTCTATTGACCTATGTTCATCACCATATTTCATGGCTTCATGACTTATTTTCATCATTAGTTGCTTGGCTCTATGAAACAATGATTGCTTCATATCCTATCTTTATCGTTGCTTTATAGCTTGGAAACATTTAAGTGCTCTAATTGTTGTATCCAAGTGAACACTAAAATCAAAAACTTCACACTATCGCTGCATTTATAGGTCTAACATTTATTTACTTATGATTATGTGAAGCCACCATTTTCCCTTGTCACCCCATCATTGTAGTTTAGACTTGGTAGCCTTCCAACCATGTGAAAATGCAAAGATAGTTATGTTATATTTGTCGCCCCTTTGCAACAATAATTGAACATGCATAAAGTGCCTGTGACCATGTGAAGGCTACATGGATTTCATCTACTAGTTGATTTTGATCACCCTATCACAACATGAATCTTTAACCATAGCTTATACCTTGTGAAGATGCAAACAAGACAGTTTGCACCATCACCACCTTAACTCTAGGTTTGTATTAACTCCATGTGACACCGCAAACAAGGCATTGATCACATGATCACAACTTGGAACCAAAATCTATAATTTAATCCAATGACCTTGTAAGTAGGGGCATTCGCTTCATTAGAACATTTTTTCTTAACTGTAACTTATTTTAATTTTGCAACATTGCAACTTGACCTCTAAATTCTATCAATGGAAGGTATTGATTGAGATGAGTAGTCCTCATTTGATGGAGATGATTTGCACTTGCAACAATGTGACTAGGAACTAAGAAGATTAGGCCCATCTTGACACATTTCCAATTCTCATATCCCCATTTTAGTTAAACATCACGTAACTTCAGAAAGTGTGCAAACACCTACCATTGATCTAGGAAGATCCGACATTCATCAAAATATGGGTCCTCTAAGGTGTTCCTGATGCAAATCTAAAATGTGACCATGTGATCAAGATAAAATCATGACCTTGCCACTTGGAATTGGATATTAACATGAAATGTTGTGAAGCTATGCCAACTACGGAACTTGCTAATTCATAGCTTCATGATCAAACTGATAGTTAAGCCTTTTACTTCAGCGACCAAGCATTGGAAGGGTAGTTGCATGATCATGATTTCAATTATTCATGAAGATATAACATGCAATATGAATAATCAAAGTCTTAGGGATATAAGATGAAAGAATAATATTATTATGTATCCTTATCATGCATGCATGAAAACTAAAATTTGAATAAGTCAAATTTGATTTTTTGACGCACCTATTTGGCACTGAGGGGGGGAGGGACAATAACGGTTAACAAGATCCACTTGAAATCTTTTCATAATTCAACTTGCATTACCTATATTAGGTCTACTGTGTGTCAATTACTACAATCCACCAATCATAGATCTATATTTTGTTAGTTTAGCACTAAGGGATTCATCTTTGCTAAATAAATTGCATCCAACTACCATAGATATTCCAATAGGTTTACAATTTTCCAATCCAAATATTTTCAATAGATCTCTAAGATACTTAGCTTGTGATATGAAAATTACATCTTTCTTCTATATGATCTACAATCCCAAGAAGTATTTCATCTCTCCAATCATACTCATCTCAAATTCTTTATTCATCTTCTGAAAATGTTTTTCTAGCTTCATCATTACCTCCAAAAGAAATGACATCCAAAAATAATACAATAATAAAAAAAACATCTTCATTATTTCTCAAGTACAAAGTATAATCAACATTACCTTTCACAATTCCCAAATTTGTCAAATATTTATCCAATCTTGCATATCAGGCTTTCTTTAATCCATACAATTCTTTAGATTGAATATGAAAACTATATCTTTTTCATTCATCAGAGGAAAACTATTAGGTTTTTTAATGTATACATCTTCTTCGAGTTTTCCATTGAGAAAGGTTGACTAATATCCATTTCATAAACTTTAAAATTCTTGTTAGTTGCATATCCCAAGAAAACATTCTCACTACCTCTAATCTAGCAAAAGGTGCAAACATTTCCTAAAAATTAATTCCTTCTTGCTATAAATATCCTTTACAAACTAGTCTTGATTTGTTTCTCACAACTTCACCTTTCCCATTTATCTTGTTTCTAAATACCCATTTAGTTCCAGTAACATTCTTATCTTTAGATCTAGTAACTAATTCCAAAGTCTTGTTCTTTCAATCTTCTCTAATTCCTCTTTCATAGCTTTAATCCAATAGTCATCTTTATACCATAATCCTCACAGAATTTGTTAAATTCATTTGAAATTAATTCTCCACCTCTATCTAATATCAAGCATTTAATCTTCAAACCATATTATTCTCAACTCTATTTTTAAATATCTTGAATTTCTTAAAAGCTTTATATTTCTATCTTAGAAATGCAATCCACACCATTCTAGTGAAATCATCAATAAGAAGCATAAAATACCTTTCACCATGAAATGCTCTTATTCTTGTAGGACCACTCAAATCTATATATACAATCTCCAACTTCACTAAAATAGTAAACATCTCATTTGGAAATGAATTCTTCTTCTACTTTGCCAACACACATTCTTTGCAAATCATATGAGTAGGTTTCATAATCTTAGGCAAGTCTCTAACTACAAAAATATTTTCAATTATAAAACTAAATCTACAATGCCCTTGTCACTTTTTGTGGCTTGAAAAACATATAACAGTAATCACAATATTTTTAAATGAAAGTAATAATGTATAATTCTAATTTTCATGAAACAATAAACTTATACTATAAATTCATCACACGTAACACAAGTATTTGGTCATATATAGACCCTTGGTTAGAGGAAAAAATGTGGTGGGGGTGGTACCTATAAATCCATCACTACTAATGCAAGGAGAGGATGAACAACTAGAGCTAGAGGGACACCTAACTAACGAATCTTCTCACTAAGTAAACACAATGGAAGAAAAAAACACACATAACAACACTAATGAGAGAAGGAGGAACAACACTTTATTGATTCATCCAATTATCAGCATACATGCCTAGTTGTAAGGCCTTCTGGGTTACGATCAAATAAAAATACAACTTCAAATTCCATGTTCCAACTTCAAATTTTCTATTCTAGGATTATCCACTCTCAACTCTCTAAGTAATGCCTAACGTAAACCTTAACAACCTTATATATACTTGCCAAATTGACTTACAGATGATTCTATATCATTACATAATAAAAGGGTTGAATTTAAAATGGTCTACGCACATCCTAAGGCAAGTTCCTAACATTAAGTTCATGATCCAAATTAATGACATAAGTCAGCTCAGACTAAGAACCAATCATAGAAAAACTTGATCAAAGAAGGAATTGAGCATCATCAAATATCAGGCTCACTTGGCACATGAAGGAACATTTGACCAACACATGGCACTTCATCTAATACTAGTTAGCTATAGTAACTCAACCAACACTAGCTATAGTAACTCAACTAACATTGAACAAATTGGCAACAATAACAACTTAGAAACCACTAACACTTGGCTCCAATAGGAAAAATGAACAAACATGAGAAGGATAGTAAGACATCCCAGGATTCACTTGCATCAGACAACTAGGGTTAAAAGAAATGATTCTTCTAAATCATTAAGATGTCACAACCTAAGTTGAATTCAACTCAAATTGAGAAATTCATAATGAATCTTTGATAGGTTTTTTTTTAATACCATTTTACCAAATATTCATGGTAATCCTTTCCTCTTATCCTTTTACTAAATCTCTTATCTAATATCTATTCAATCTCTTCAATCTTCTTCTTAGGATAGTCATCAAGTACATCAACTTCATTATTTGACTCATGATACTCATACAAATCAGCAACATTGAATATAGGAGATATATCTATGCCATCAGGTAACTCAACTTCATAAGCATTACTGCTGTCAAACTTCCTTAAGATCTTATAAGGTCCAAACTTCTTCATTTTTAGCTTACTGTATGTTCCAACAAGAAATATGCCTCTCTTCAAATGAACCATCACCTCATCACCCACTTCAAACACATGATGTCTTCTAGACTTATCAACATTATCCTTTTACTTTTGATTAATTTATTCCAACTTCAACTTCACTTCCTCATGAAAAGACTTCATAAAGGTGTTTTTCATATACTTCTATTCACACATTTTTAAAATGCAAACTCTTCTTGTGACAATACCACATTCCAATTACTTGGCTTAGCTCCAACTAAAAATCTCAATACTCAAGCTTCTATTCAAATCCTCTATCTATCCATCTTGTTATAGTGGGGTTTTTGTTGCACCAAAAGATTGATCTATCAATGCTTGATACAAGCACCGAACTTATAGTACACAGGAGGTGGTTAAGCCCTTGTCATGAATCCCAAGGGGAGTACTAAATTTTTTTCCAAAAATCTTTCCCTTGAAGCATTATCTGAGGGTCTAAGGATTTGAACCTATGACCAAGTGCTAATATGACTTGTTAGAGTAGGGTTGACGTTGCACCAAAAGATCAACTTGTCAATGCTTGATACAACCACTCAACTTATAGTATACATGAGGTAGTTAAGCCCTTGTTAGAAATCCCAAGGGGAGCATTGAAAAATCTTCTAACACATTTGTTTGTGGATGGAATGAACTAAACTTCAACTAAGTATCCATATTCTTCCAAAAAGTCCTCCAAAAGTAATGAAAAAAATTACTATCTTTGTTAGAACTAATACTTTTTGGTAATCAATGCAATCTAACATTCTCTATGAATAAAATCTCATCAATATGCACAAAATCTTATGTATTCTTTGTAGTGCCTGCCCTAGTTTTCATTTTGCTATTGTGACCAAACTCTTTTAGGATAGTTTTACATTGATTATTTTGAGATTATCAGATATTGTTTTTACATTCAGTTTATTACATGACGAGATTACTTGGTACTTTATATTTCATGTATGTATGATGATTACTATAGTGTTTGTAATTATTAATGATGATTAGTCAGATGATTTATTATCATATGTGTTTTCTTATGGATACTTGCCCCATACCTGCATGTGTATGATGTGTGTGTTTGTTTTCTTTATGTATGGCATTTCTGATGTGGTTAAGGATAGGAGTCGTAGTCACCTGCTAGTCAGGATCTACATGATGCACCACTTCCAGCCATTGCCTGTTTAGCTTAGTATATATTGTACTTGTACATGCATGAATTTTATGTAGGTTGTAGGTACTAGGTATTGACTTCCTTGAATTGTTAGGATGAGCGTACCCTATCACATTATCTCAATGGTAAGAGAGGGGAGATAAATTCTTGAGTCCAAATCCCAACCCTTTAAGCCATTTGTCCTAATTGAAAATTAGGACAAGTATATGAGTTGAGTACCCTTCGAATATGTTGGATGACTAATTCATGATATTAACCCTTTTGGTTTGATTTTGTATGTGTTTTGCTATGATGGGTTTCCGTATTTTATTTTATGAGTCTTTGGTGTATTTTCTATTAATTAAGTCTAATTAAAAGATTTAATTAATGATTTAATTTAATGGAAAATTATTATGAAATTTTAATATTTTATTTTATTTAATTAATTAGGAAATTAATTAAATAAAAAGAATTAAACTTGAAGATAAAAGTTATAAGTATAGATTTGGAATGTGATAATATTTATTTAATTTAATACTAATATATTTAGAGTTCATTTTTAAATAAATGCTAAATAATATTATTATTTAAGTTAATAAATATTTTATCAATTAAGTTTCAAAAATAAATTTAAAAGTGGAAAAGATATTAAAATTATTAAAAGATTCTAGATCGCATGATGTGTGCATGCGATTAAAATATATTAAGATAAAACAAGTGGATTTAATAAAGTGAGTGCATGAGATTTAAAATTAATAAATTAATTTTAAAATATTCAAGTGAATATTAAATAAATTAATGTGCATTATTTTAATATTTATTCACATAGGAGCATGTGAACTCTTGTGAGTTGTCATGTTGACAACACAGGAGTTTGCACTCTAATTATGCACGTGTTTTCTACACTTAGGAGTTAGCAAATTATTTGAGCACATGGTGTCTACAAAATTCTAGACACCTCATCATGTTTATATTCTTATTGTTGAAGATATGTGCTTAGTTGTCATGCTTATCTCCTAGTTCTTTCTAGACATATTCTAGATGCATCTAAGAGGCTTTTATATAGATGCTCTCCTAGTGTGTATGGACATCTTCATATGCTTCTACAAGCACTCTAGTCACTTGGGGTGGGTTTCAATTCTTGGAGGAATTACGAATGTTGGAGAAGGAAGGAATTTTTGAAAAGGAGAAGGTTCTAAGAGGAGGAGCTTCTCTACAATTTTTTGAGGTGTAGCGAATTAGCATTAGTGTCCAGGAAGGCACTCGTGATTATTTCACAAATTTTATTATGCTCTTTCTTTTCCTATCTTCATCATGTATGTTATCCTTGTTTGAATAATTCTCTATGAATGAATCTTTAATTTTGTAATTTGAGCATGCATATTGTTTCATCTAGTTATGGGAATTAAAAATATTATTGCAATCTTCTCTTTGTAGAATCAAGATTTAAAAATTGATTCAGGTTTGGGTTTGAATAAAAGTAGAATCTTATTATTATGCATTAGTTTTATATGATTTATTAACTAAACTAATTAAATTTAATTTAATTAAGATTAGTTAATAGTAGAAGGAGTCTAATTAATTAATAGTCAATTTTAGTAAATGGATTTTAAAATGAGGGAAAATTAAAAGAAAAGAGATATTAATAAGTGTTTAGTAGAATTAAATAATTGAATTATTAATGAGATTGATTTTACTTAAAATCAATGAAGATTATTTTAAATAAATGTTTTTCCTTAAAGTGTTTTAAGGAAATTGTAAACTAATTATTTGAAATTTGATAAGTATTAGTCTTATGATTTGAATAATGGGAGATGCTCTTGGAATTAAGGGAGTTTCATTTAATTATTAGTAACATTGATTTTAGGAAAATAATGCAATGATTTTATTAAAATTCAATAGGAATTAGTTTAACGATTTAAATAAGTAAATAATTATCTTCTTATTATTTTAGACAATTGTTTAAAATAATGGAGGGATAATTCTATGTTTTATTCGAAAAGATAAATGGGTTGACTTGGAGATTAAACAAAGAATCTTATACACTTGAAGTATACTTGAAACGAAAACTAAAACCTAATATTTGGCTTAACCATGTGATTGTGAAAGCAAACTAAAATATGTGTTTGTATCTTGTTTCTTTATGCTATCTATATTTTGGGGTTGACTAGACTGTTGAACAGTTAGGACGTCTACCAGAGGCTTGGGAGTTATGCAAATGTGATGGCATGTTGATGTTTTTGATCTCAATCTTTCTAACCATGGTAATATGATGGTATGCTCTATGAGATGTTTGTATTTATCGTTCATTGATATTTTTTAGTCTTCTTGTGTGAAGTTGAGATGTATGTATTTGAGATACTTGACTTAACCATTTTTGAGTCATCAATCAGCTATATTTGGATTACTTTCTAGTCACCTTGATGGGACTGAAGTGTTTTTTTTGATCTTGATGATGTCATGTTGTGACATGTTTTGACTCAACCATTTTGGAGTCTTTGATCAATATTATTTTCTTTGAGATGCCTTTTGGGTTGCTTGTTGAGAACCAATGGATATTGTGATTTATTTTGAGATTCCTTACAGTTGCTTGTTGAGAATCAATGGATGTTGTGATTTATCATTGATATGGATATTGAGATTTATTTTGGAATACTATACAGTTGCTTAATGAGGACCGATGGATATTGTTATTATCATTGATACCTTCAGTTGCCAATAGAGAACTGTTGTGGTCATGATTATCAATGGATTCTTTTTAGTTGCTCATGGAGATTTGATGTTCTTATTGTGGATTATCTTTTGGTATTTTTCTAGTCACTTATTCAGGATTGAGGTGATTTTGTGATTTGTGATTTCTTGAGCCTAGGGTAGGTTATCTACTTATAGTGTCAGGAAGTGGCTTGCAATGGGGGCTGGGGTCCTAAGTGGCTACCAAGGTAACTCATTGTAAGTTATTTAATAAGTGAAAATATTTACACTAAATGGGGATTAAAATGAACCTAATAAGATAATTGTATGTTCTTGCCCATGCCTCGAGTGTTAGTACAAACTAGGATGGGAGTAGAGAGAATGCTTTTTTGCGACCTTGCATTCTATAGTACAACTCGTCAGTACAAGAGGATACTAGTGGCAACATAGGGATCACTAGGGGGCTGGGGTCTATTGAGAGACTACCAGGGTAACGCTAGCATGATTCGTGTGATGACACTTTTCTGCTTACATAGTAGGTTTCCTACATGTCTTTGTTGTGCCTCTGGGAATTAGATATCATTCTATGTTAGAACCTTGAGTTACTACACTTTTAGGAATCCTGGACTTAGAGAGTATTTGCATTATGTGATTAGATATCCTATTTGAGACTTGAGACTATCTCCTGCAGTGCTATCTTTGTTGGCATTTACCCTCATTATGTTCTTGGACCATTATAATGGATGTTATATCTTAGGATGGATGTTACATTTTATGAAGGATGTAATTATTGACATGTTTCTTTATATTGATGATTAGCATGTGATAGATGATGTTATTTGCTTTGTAGGATCATCTTATGCTTTATTCTTGCATGTTAGATTTGTTTATGCATATGTTGTAGCATGTTAGATTTCCTTCTACATATGTTGTAATATGTTTTAGGAGTGACATCCCTATTTACTATAGTATCGATGATCTCTTTGGTGGCTTGGGATGTTACATGCAGGGGATGACTAGGGCCCATGATGGTCTAATGATGCTATTGATGGTTGGGAGGAACCGTGCATTTAGATTAGTTGTGTTTTATGATGTATGGATATCTTTTACATCTGGTTGTTATATCTTTATTGATGGATGGATGTATCATGTATGTTAATAGTTTCATTTACTCTATTGTACCTTGTATCGTGGATTCAATGAGGATTATGTATCTTTATTTTTACATATGTTTAATCTTTTAAGCTTTTCATTCCCTGTGACATGTACAATGGATGATTGAGTATTCTAAATTTAATTTCCAAGAGGCATTCTGAAACAAATGTATAATATGAACATTGGACTTCTATTATTCTTTCATGTGGATACGGTAGTTGTTAGACTTAGTGTTCATTAGATTAAATGTGACTTAATGTTAAGGGATCCTTAAGGAATGTAAACTATTATGTATGTTTATGTATACTTTTAGTTGAATGTTGTTATTGCTTCCACTACTATGTGTTTGATGTGAATGATTTATCTTTCATGATTAATTTTTTTTTTTTTTTTGGCAAACTTAGTAAAAATTTAGGTTAATTCTTTTGGATCCCTTGGTAGGGCGTTACATTCTTACATGGTATAGAATGTTTAATTTTAGAAAACCTATCCACAAAAAAAAAATATAGAATCATACCCTCTTGTCATCTTAAGTAATCCAAGAATAAAATGGATATTGATGTCACTCCAAGGTTTCTTAGGAAATAAAATAGGTGTATACAATCCAATATTTTGACTTAATCCTTTTGCAACTTGGTAAATTTTGTAACTCTTTACAAACTTCTAAACTTCCTTATACATCTATGGATAATAAAACTTATTAAGAAAATTCAATGTCTTATCAATTTCAAAATGTCTAGCCAAACCACCACAATGCTTTTCCTTAATCAAATTAACTCTCATAGAATGCCTTGGTATGCACAACTGAATTCCTTTGAACAAGATACCTTGTTAAATGAAAGAATCATCAAAATTACTCATCTAACCTAATAGATTTTGTGCTTTCCACTCCCTCCACACCTAAAAAAAAATAGGGTTAGTATCAGACAAATCCTCCATTTCATCAAAACCAAGAACTTTAACCTTCATCTTTGTCAACAAAGAATGTTGTATTGTCAATGCATCAGAAAATCAATTAGTAACTCCACTTTTATGCTTGATCACAAATATAAAAATCTACAAGTACTCAACCCATTTCATATGTCTCTAATTCAACATATGTTGACTTCCCAAATATTGTAAAGGTTTATGATTAGTATATACCACAAACTCCTTAGGAATAAAATAATGTTTCCACTTCTTCAAGACAAACAATAACATAAAAATCTTGACAATTCACAAAATACTTCCTTTTAGCATCATTCAACTTCTCACCAAAGAAAGTAACAGTTTTACCTTCTTGAATCAACACAAGTCCTAAAAGACTACCACTTGCATCATATTCCACTTGAAATACCTTATTAAAATCTAGAAAAGATAATACAAGTAACTCAACGACCCTTTGTTTCAAAGTTTCAAAACTATTACTAGCTCTATGTGTCCATTTGAAATCCTTTTTAGCTGCTCTCATTGTCTCAGCCATAGGATTACAAATAGAACTGAAATTCTTTGTAAACTTTCTGTAGAAACTAGCCAAACCATGAAATGATCTTACCTCACCCACATTCTTAGGTATAGGCCATTCTAAAATTTCTTAAACCTTCTCAAGATCCATTCTTAAACCATTAGATGAAATCAAAAATCCCAAATACACAATTTCCTGGTGCGTAAAGGAACACTTTTTCAAATTAATCAGTAGCTTGTCCTCTTTCAATCTCTAAAATACTTGTTTTAATGCTCAAGATGTTCTTTGTTAGTCTTATTGAATATTAGAATATCATCCAAACAAACAATCACAAACTTACCCAGAAATCTCTTTGAGAACTTCATTTATCAACCTCATGAAAGTACTAGGTGCATTAGTCAAACCAAAAGGCATAACCAACCATTCATACAAACCATCTTTTGTCTTGAAGGTAGTCTTCCATTCATCACCTTCTCCGATTTTGATATGATGATAAAAACTCTTTGAATAAATCTTGGTAAAATTATTTCCTCCACTAAAATAGTCCTTTATGTAATCCATCCTTAGCATAGGAAACCTATATTTCACTATGATCTTGTTAATAGCTCTAGAATCAGTACACATTCTCCATTATCCATTCTTTTTAGGTGTCAATATAGTAGGTACATCACACACACTCAAACTTTCTTTGATCAAACCTTTCTACAACAACTCTTGAACTTGTCTATTAAGTTCTTCATTTTTGATGGGTGTTAATATATATGTTACTTTGTTCAGTAAACTACCTCCAAGAATTAGATCCATATAGTGAATTATAATTCTTATCGGGGGTAAACCATCAAGTATATCTTTAACAATAATCTCCTTGTACTCATTCAACAACCTTTCAATTTTTAACCTCCATTAACTTCTATGACTTAGTCATCACTATTTTCTATCACTTGGTCACTACTATCACAACTCAGTCCCTTAGGGATTACAACAAAACACACTTGGTTCTTCTTTAGTCCCCTTTTAAATTATTTCCCATTGACCACATAAACTAGAATAGTAGTACAATTAACCTCATCAAGAATTTCAATCGAAGAAAACAATCCTTTCTTTCTTCTATTCACCTAAAGATTATATTGATTCAATCTTCCATCATGCATAGAATATCTATCATATTACCAAGGTCTAACCTATAGAATGTGAAAACAATCCATAGGCATAGCATCACACATAACTTCATCAAAGTAATTTCCAATCTTGAACTTCACCACACATCATTCAATTACCAATAACTTATGTTTATCCTTGATCCATGAAACATGATAGGATTTAGGGTATCTCAACCTTTGTAATTGCAACTTTTTAACCAATTCCTTTGATTCTAAATTTTCTAAACTTTCATTGTCAATAATCACTTTTCATATTTTCCATACATCTTACATCTAGTCTTGAAAAGACTTATCCTTAGGATAGGCTTCTCATCAATTCCCTTATTACACAAAGTTTTCCTTAGCATAAGATTTTCATCAATCTTAGGCCCACTCATTGAACCCTCAAGATATTATTGAATCACAACATTTTTATTACCTTGTTCATTTCCACCAGAGTACCTACACTTAAAGGATCTATGCCCTTCTTTTCCACATCTAAAATGATTACAATGAAAACCTCCTCTAGAATAAGAATTACCTCTTCCTCGATAAGAACTAATACCTCCTTGGTATGAATCACCACCTTTCCATTTGATCTTTCTTTAATGATCACTTTTCCACTTAGATTTCCCTTATCTTGTGTTCGATTATCAGATCTACTACTCTCTCCAAAAGATCGATCTTTGCCTCTTCGAAATCTACCACATTTACCTCTCTGTATTTGTTCATGCTTCTTTGCTAAGATTTCATCATCCTTAAAAGCATATTGGTATGCTTCTTCCACACTTTTCAATTTCACAAAAAATATTTCATCTTTAATTCTAGATCTTAATCCATTTAAATACCTTACAACTTTCTCAACCTCATCATCCACATGTCCAGATCTAATGTCTAATATGTAGAATTCCTTAGTATAATCCTTTACACTCATGCACTTTTGTATCAAATTTTACATCTCTCTCAATAAGATAACTTGGTAATCAGTAGGAAGGGCCTTCTTCTTCACTTTGTTCACTATTTGCAACTAGGTCCTAATCTTCTCTTTTACTTTTATTTATCTATTAGTTTGTAAATTCTCCCATCATAGTGAGGCATGACTCTTCAACCTAGTGACTACAATCTTCACCTTGCTATTTTTAGGTGTTCCGTCAAAATCAAACAACTTCTCCATTTTAGTGATCCAATCCAATAGAACATTGGTGTTCAATTTCCCATCACAAGGAACAAGTTCTAGAGTAGGTTTTGAATGTGCCCTAGGTAACACTCTCAAAAATATTTCCTCATCTTTCTCTTCCTTACATTTTGGACTAGGGTTTGGTTCTATTATTTCATCATCACTCACATCATAAAGATATGCTCCTCTGGGTTGTCTCCACAACATCTAATCTGGCTTTAATTTGTCTCAACATGTCTATAATAGTAGTGTCAACAATATCTATACCACAAGCCATCTTTATAAATAGGTTCATACAAGATCATAACTCTTTGCAAGTTATAGGTCAATTCCATAAATCTATCACCCTACAACCAAATCCAACTTAGGTTTCTATGTAAAATCCAATCTTCGCAAAGATGAACCTCAAGCTCTGGTACCACCTAATGCAAGGAGAGGAAAAATAGCTAGGGCCATAGGCACACCTAACTATCCAATCTCCTCACTAAGTAAATACAATAAAAGAAAAAAACATGGAGAAAAATACCAAGGACAAAAGGAACAACACCACTTTATTGATTCATCCAATTATCAACATACATGCCTAGCTATAAGGCCTTTTGTGTTATGACCAAATCTAAATACAACTTCAAAATCCATGATCCACCATCAAATTCACAATTCTAGGAATATCTTCTCTCAACTCTCTAAGTAATGTCTAACCTAAACCTAAACCTAAAAAACCTTATTTATACTTGCCAAAATAGCTTACAAAAGATTCTAGATCATTACATAATAGAAAGGCCTACCTTAAAATGGTCTGCACACATCCAAAGACAAGATTCTAACATTAAATTCATGATCCAGATTAATTACATAAGTAAGATCAAACTAAGAACCAATCATGGACAAGCTTGATCAAAGAAAGAATCAAGCATCAACAAATATTAGGATCACTTAACACATAAAGAAACACTTGGCCAACTTAGGAAAACTTGACCAATATTGGAAAGTGGCACTAACTTGACCAACACTAGCTATAGTAACTTGAACAACACTGAATAGCTCAACAACAACTTGGAAACCACTGGCACTGAGCTCCAACAAGTAGAATGAACAAAGATGAGCAGGATAACAAGGCAACCTAGGGTGCACCTACATCAAGTACTACCATAAGAGGGTTCCCTATTAGGGCTATAATGTGGTGTTACTTTTGGTGGCTTACTCTACTAGGAGTAATACAAAAGATCTATTAGGATATACCTTTTACAAATATTTTACAACAATGTCCTAGTTTATACTTGATAAAGAGATTTTATAAAAGATTGTTAAGTCTACCTTGTCAAAGGATTTAATCTACTAAAATGATTAGAGAATAGCACTAAATTGGTCTATATAATAAAATTTACTTTGATGGTTCAAATCTCTCTTTTGCTCACTTTTATATCCCCTCTTGTGATCGATAAAACAAATTCATGCTTATTCTTCTTGAATCTCTTCTCTTTCTTTGGTATTAAACCCTTCTCATCATAACATTAGTTGCAACAATAAATCTCATCTCAGCATCAACTCTAAACTATTCCATGTAGGTCCTTAAATATTTTTCTTTACCTCTTACAATATCTAACATAATTACGGTTTTGGAATTCTCTAGAATGTATTATAGATTGAAATCGATGATCTAGAATAGTCCTTATCGATAGTTCCCCTTTCTATCATTGTATTGGCCTTCTCTACCCTGGAATCATAAATAGCCAATTTAGATTTACTGAGAAATCTTCCAAAATATTTTCCTCTCTCTATGTAAAATTATGATTCTTTCTTGGTATGATCATTACATAAACTTATGTGTCATTCTAAATTTGTATGTAAGCTCTATACAATGCATTATTTACTCTATTCTTTGTTGATAATCATGTTGTCACTTGGTGTCCTTGAGACTTGGTAATACTTTTAACTATTGATGATGTGTTCTCTTGATTAACCTTTTTCTACTCAATAACTATTGTGACACGGTTGTAACTATTTATACTTAGACTACTTGACTCTTCTTTTATCAGACACTATAGTGTGGCCCAG
Organism: Cupressus sempervirens; assembly: GCA_028749045.1. NCBI lineage: Eukaryota > Viridiplantae > Streptophyta > Pinopsida > Cupressales > Cupressaceae > Cupressus > Cupressus sempervirens. Next base: position 102,912,325 of record CM053783.1, read on the forward strand.
TTAATACTGTGACTCAGTAACTTCATTCACTAACCAATGACTTCTATCTTATCAACTATATTTTAAACTATTCAACACTAATGAAAATATGAATGTGTCTTAGGAGTAACCTTCTCCCTCTTTGACATTAGTGGAAAAAACATTATGCTTGGAAGTAACTGGAAAATCTATGCAACTCCTCCTGAACATATACTTCCTCAATATAACATGTGTTTTAAAAAATATTTTTCAAAAATTATTTTGTTTCCTATTTCATCCTTTAATATCTCCTCCTTATATCTCCTTATCCTTATAATTCTTTTCTTGTATATACACACATACAAACATATATTCCTCTTTTTTGACAGATATGTCAAATAACATATAACTCCTTTCTTATATATGCACACATACAAATGTATATCAAGCATATTTTTAATGATTTTTCAACATAATTCCCATAGTATTTTCCTAACTTGTTGTTAATACCTCAATGATTTCTTGTTCAATATTCAGCTTTGTTTTGATCACACTCATATGATCAACAATAGATAAACATGAGGTAACAATGAGAATCTAGGCTATCTTTATGTGATTATGCATTACCTCAAGATGAGGTAGTATCAATGGTTTAATTTAATTTATTTCATCCTTTAATCTTCTTTCTTCTTGTAAAATATTATATTAATACCCTTTTAAGAATCTTACTTAGAAATAGTGCAATGATGAAGTACTAGGATCAGCCTTAGGTGCCTCTACACTTGCTTTTAGATCTTCACTCACTTTCTACAATTTGTCTTTAATTTCATTTGTAAGAAATGAAATTATATCACACAACTATTGAACAATTTTAAAACATTTTGCACACTTGTATATTTCTTGGTAACTTGGGTAGACAAATCCACTTCTTTTATATTGATCTCACTTGATATCTTTTCCAACACTTTATTCTAAAATTTCTTCTTATATCTTTCCATTATCTTAGACTAGGTATCAACATCAGGTTCATTGATCTTCTCAATAATTTGTACTAGTTGCTCCAAGATTGAATTCTTCTAATTAATTTAAAGTAATATTTGACACCACTTCCAATAGTATGTCTTTCACATCATGAAGAACATTCTTTTTCTTGTGTAAGTCCTCACCCTGACCCATCATAGCTTAGTTGATACATTTATTTTGATATATTATGATTTGATATTTTTGAGATATTATTTATGGCATGTGATGATTAATCTAATATGCTTATTTATGCTTATTTAAGACATTTTATATAGATGCATCATTATGATGAATATTTCAGTAATTTAATTTAAATTGATGAATATGTTATGGTATTTCAATTATGCAAATCAATTATATTTAATCAGGCACATGAATAGAAAAGATCATTGAAGTGAGATTTATAAGTTTTTGGTCAAAATTTATTATGTAAAATAACTTTACATACATGCATACATACATACATACATACATACATACATACACACACACATACATACATGCATACATACATACATAAATACATACATATATCTATGTCCGTGTATGTGTGTGTATGTGATTTTATCAAACTATTGATATTCAAATTGAGTGTGCAAGAAAGTTTACCATAGAATTAATTGAAGAACAAATAACCAACCTTATGTGCAAATTGTAAAACTAAGGTTGAATCTAATGAAGAGATTCAAACCTTGTTATCATGTAATTTATTTCATAATCATAATTTGAATGTATGTATTAGGTTAATGGATTTTTTATTTAGTGACATGTCAATTGTTTATGTAATGTGATTTTTACAGTGTCACTTTATACTTGTAATGTGTATGTGTAAAATGACATGTCACTTAGGGTTGACAATGTTACCCTTGACCTAAAACTGACTTAATTAGGAGCCTAAGTTAATCCTCCTTGGTTAGAGATAACTTGTGAACTCCCACCAATAAGTATTTTTAAATTCAAAATTTTGGGTCACTTTTAGAGGTCAAAAAGTGGTCTTAAGAGCCAAATTTAGTGGAATCTAAGTGCCTAAGTGGTAGGAGTATTATTTGAGGACCTTTGTAGTGCCACTAGAAGGACCTAGTAGCTTTAGGGACCCTTCGAACTTTCCATTTATCATTAGTTGTGAAAATGGAGTATCTTATGACATTACACATAATGAAACTCTTGCCCAAGAGTTGCATTAATAGTAGGGGACATCGATGATGTCCAAAGGAATTTGGATCAACTTAGGAGTTATTTCTTGTAGGTGGGTGGGATTTGGAGGCTTTTATAGAGGCCCTTGGAGAAGTTAATGGGTATTCATTCACTCCCTATCTTTAGAGACATTAGGTTTTGGATTGGGAGAAATAGAGGGATAGGGTTCTTCTCAAACTTTTTATTCCATAACACATTGTGAAGGTTGGTGTTCTTCCTTGCCATGGATGTTTGTTTCATGCTTACAATAGAGTAGTTTATGTTTTTAAGTTTCTTGTTCTTTTATCCTTGCATTTCATGTATCATGTTGTGAGGGATGGGAAGATGGTATTTTTTCAACCTTGTTCTTGTTTGTTCTACATTTGCATAGAAAAAAAGGTAACACAGATTAGTCCTTTATGTAAGAATTTTCCTTAGGGAAAAATGAAACCAAGATCAAGAAGCTCAAGAACAAAGCACAATATGGACCAAATAATATATGAACATAATAAAAATATGAGAATGAATTGATGTACATGTACACTAGAAGTGCCTGTATATAAAGGCCTCTAGAATGACTAGGAGTTAGCAAGTGATAAGCCTTACAACTAAGCACATGTCCACCAAGAGTGGATTATCCTCCATTGAGGATAGAAGTTAGTGCAATGATGAGAGGATAAGATTACATAGGTGTGTCATGTAAAAATATGTTGTACACACAATGTGCTTAATTAGAGTGCAAACAACTATTTTGTCTACATGATAACTTAGTTGATTATGTAAATTCTAGTGTATTAGACAACATGTGCTAAAATGAGTTGCTTACTCTCGTGTTGTCAATAAGACAACTCATATGAGTACACATAATCCTAGGTATCTAACTAATAAATAATAAAATAATGCATTAACCTAAGTAAAGTTAATTAAAATGTAATAATAATTAATTATTTATAATAACACCCTCCCTTAAGTGAAACTTAGAGGAATGCACTTAAGTTCACAAAAGCTATGATGAAAATGCACAATGGTTCTCAGCTACTAGGCCATGTTAAGTACCCAAGTACAAATGCAATTCTCTACATACAATTCTTTGAAATGTAATGAAATGCAATCTCTCTAAAAAAAAAGAAAGAGGATAAACTTCATGAGAAAAACCCTCCCCCAAAAAGAGAGATAAGTACAATAAAGAAAGATGCATGTATGGATGGAGTAGTCAAGACCCCCCCATTATGGCATACATCATGCATATACAATAGAGAATCTCTCCATGAAATCCCTATCTTAGTGAAAGATCTCTCAATGATGAGTTCTTGAAGACAAAAGAGAATCCAATGCCTACAAACAACATTTCTCCCTTTAGGAAGAATATACACCAAGTATATGTGCAAGTATGCTTCCCACTGTGGATAGGAAGATTAAAGAGGGATCCATATGTAGTATGTAGTGTATGCCACCTTTGAAGTCTACTCATATGTTGACAAGTCCTTAATGAATGTAGATGCCATGAAACAATCTAGTGGATGCTAAAAAGAAGGTGGAAAATCAAGGTAGCATGTCCATGTATGAAAGTGAATCAAATTCTAAAGACAATAAATCATCCTGATAGGAAGATATGGGAAGAGAAGAAATGTCACCTCCCCTCAATAATAAATGCACACCAATGAAAGAAGCCCCTTGATGACTAAAGAAGCTACACCATGAAAGATGAATGATGTTCCTCCTTGTAGGAAGAAATGGTGCCATAGGTGTAGTAGAGAATTCTCCCCAACTAGTAGGAAGAATCCTTAGAAGATATGATGTTTGAGGAAACTGGAATACAATCTCCAAAGATTGATGTGTTTCATTTGAATCAAAAGAGTCCTCCTACAACCACTCTAAAGAAGTGTCCACAATCATGTCAGTCTCAAAAGAAAGATCAAGTGGTTGAGAGTTATGTTAGTTTGTGGTGACTAATCAGGAAAGTACTATACATACTTCATTAATTGTTTGGGGCTCTTTTTGATACTATTCATAGATTTTCCACTAAAGTAATCGCTAATATTTGCCAATTTATGGCCGACATGTTGTAACCCTAAATCGACATAAAATTACTTGTATAAAAGGGCTTAGAGTTAGGTATTTTCATTATGTTGTGATGCAAAATTGGTTCTTGCAGTGGTATTGAGTTGTAAGGGATTATGGATTGTAATCAGGTTGTAATCACTAGATTTTAATAATATTGGACTTGCTATTTGGTGGATGTAGCCTAGGGATTGGGTGAACCACGTTAAATATTGGTGCCTTGTGTTCTTTTCTGTGTGATCTATTATTTTCTATTATTGGTTATATTTGCATGCAATTGTTATTTTTCTATCCGTGGTTTAATCCTAACAAGTGGTATTAGAGCAAGCTTGTTTTTTTAGTTATCCTTTGTAGGAAAGTCTTATGGTCAAGTGGGAGTGATGGAAGATGAGGGTAAGCTAAGGGTTAATAGGTTTAATGGGTAGAAATTCTAGTTATAGAAGATGCAAATGGAAGACTATCTTTATTAGAAGGATTTATGGAATTCGTTGGAAGGAAAAGCCAAGAATCAGGGATCTACGTCAAATGATGAATGGAATCTTTTAGATAGAAAGGCACTCGAAAGCATTCAGTTATGCCTAGCACCATCAGTGGCATTTAATATTATAAAAGTGAAGACAATAGAAGAATTGATGCAAATCCTAGCGAAACTATATGAAAAGCCCTCCACTTCAAATAAGGTATTTCTCATGAAGGGCTTATTTAATATGAAAATAGTAGAAGGTGGATCTATTGCAGATCATTTAAATGAGTTTAATACTATTACTAGTTAGTTATCTTCTATGGGTATCAATTTTTATGAAGAGATTAGGGCTCTCTTGATTTTGTGTTCTTTGCTTGAAAGTTGGAATGACTTGGTAATGGTTGTGAGTAATTATGTTCCTGGATCTAGTACCCTAAAATGTGAAGATGTGATTGGTGTTGTTTTGAGTGAGGAAACTCATAGAAAAATCTCAAGTGGATCTATATCAGGAAGTGATTTGAATGCACAAAGCAAAGGTAGAACAACTGAGAGAGAAAGTAACTTTGGAAATTGTGAAAAATCAAGAGGAAAGTCAAAGGGGAGGAGGTCTTAATCAAGAGGACCCAATGACTGTTAGTACTGTTGGAAACCAGGGCACAAATAGAAATATTGTTGGACTCAAAAGAAAAATGAAGGAGATAAATCAGATGGAGAAAAGGAAGCAAATGTGGTAAGTAAAAAATCCAAAGAGGATGCTTTGCTTCTATCTTTAGAAAGTGTTGATGATTCATGGGTTTTAGATTATGGTGCTTCATTTCATGCTACACCTCATAAAGATTATTTCATTGATTATGTCCAAGGGGATTTCAGATTTTTTTATTTGGGAGATAATGAACCTAGTTAGATTGTTGGAAAGGGAAAAATTAAGACTAAGTTGCAGAATGGGAATCATTGGCTACTACATGAAGTAAGACATGTTCCAAGGCTAAGAAGCAATTTAATCTCGATAGGGAAAATCAATGATGAGGGTTGTGTAGTTACTATTAATGATAAAAATTGGAAGGTTTCAAAAGGATCCCTTGTTGTAGCAAAAGGTGTGAAAGTAGGCACCTTATATCTTTGTACAGGTCATTTTGTTCCTTCTACTTTAATTGTTTCAGAGAAAAATGAATGTTCAAAAACAATTACTGCAATTGAGCAGGGAGAACAAATAGTTGCTGTAGATTCCAATATAGCACTATGGCACAACAGAATTGGGCACATAAGTGAGATAGGTATGAAAGTACTTCATTCAAAAAAAGTTTTACCAGGTCTAAAATGTGTTAATATGGATCTTTGTGAAAGTTGTGTGTATGAAAAACAAAAGAGAGTGAGTTTTGTGAAGACTGGGAAGAAAAACAAAAAAGAGAAATTAGAGCTTGTGCATACTGATGTATGGGGACCAACTTAGGTATCTTCCCTTGGCAGTTCTCATTATTATGTTACATTAATTGATGATGCAACTAGAAAAGTATGGGTTTATTTCCTTATAGAGAAATCTGATGTATTTCAAACTTTTAAGTAATGGAAATGCTTGGTTGAAAATGAGATTGGTAAGAAATTTAAATATCTCAGATCTGATAATGGTGGTGAGTATTGTAGTCATGAATTTGAATATTATTGCTCCACTAATGGTATTCATAGACAAAAAACTATTCCAAGGACTCCATAGGAAAATGGAGTGGCTAAATGCATGAACAGGACTATAATGAAATGCGCAAGGAGCATGAGGTTGCATGCTGGGTTGCCCTACACATATGGGTAGAGGCTATCAATACTACTATATATTTGATTAATAGAGGACCCTCTACTCCTTTGGGCTATGGTATTCTAGAGGAAGCATAGACTAGTAAGAAGGTGAGTTATTCTTTTCTCAAAACCTTCAGCTGTGAAGCATTTTCTCACATAGATTCTAAAAATAGAACCAAGCTAGGAGCCAAGTCAAAGAAATGTGTCTTTGTTGGATATGAAATTAATGAATTTGGTTATAGGCTTTGGGATTTTGAAAATTAGAAAATTGTAAGAAGTTAAGATGTCATATTCAATGAGAAAGTGTTGGACACAGATCTATTGCAACAACATGAGAAGAAAGAAGATGATTATGTAGTGCTAGATGATACTCCAAAAGTTGATGTTCTAACCATTCCTCATAATGTGCAACAACTACAACAAAAAATACCACACACACCAGTGAATGTTAGATGGTCAACAAGGCAAATTAGACCTCCAAAAAGATTCTCTCCCTCTTTGTATTCTATTTTACTTACTGATGATGGTGAACTTGAAAGTTATGATGAAGCTATGAAGGTGAATACTAAGATTCAATGGGAGTCTGGAATGAAAGAAGAAATAGACTCTTTGCTGAAAAATAAAACTTGGGATTTATGCAAGTTGCCTATAGGTAAAAAGGCTTTATAGAATAAGTGGGTTTATAGGTTAAAACAAGAGGAAGGAGGTAAGAAAATATTTAAAGCTAGGTTAGTTGTGAAGGTATTTGCACAGAAAAAGGGAATTGATTTTGATGAGATATTTTTTCATGTTGTTAAGATGACTTCTATCTGTACTATTTTAAGTCTTATGGCTACTAAAGATTTGTATTTAGAGTAGCTTGATGTTAAAATAGCCTTCCTTCATGGTGATTTGGATGAAGAGATATATATGGCTTAGCCACAAGGATTTGCAGTCAAAGGTAAGGAGAACTTAGTGTGCAAATTGAAGAAAATTTTATATGGCTTGAAGCAAGCACCTCGACAATGGTATCTAAAATTTGATAGTTTTATGCATGAGCATGGATACAATAGGTTTCATTTAGATCATTGTGTTTATTTTAAGAGGTTGGATAATGACAACTACATTATTTTATTTTTATATGTTGATAATATGCTTGTAGCTGGTCTAACATGGATCATATTAAGGGGCTAAAATGCCAGTTAGCACATGCATTTTCTATGAAGGATTTGGGGGTAGAAAAAAAAAAATTGGTATGAATATTTGAAAAGATAGGAAGAATAGAACATTGACACTATCTTAGGCTAATTATGTTGAGAAGGTGTTGCAACGTTTCTCTATGGATAATGCTAAAACTGTCAGCACACCTTTACTTGGTCATTTGAAGTTGACTAAGGAGATGTGTCCCAAGATGCAAGAAGAGGAGGATAATATTTCCAAGGTACCCTATGCTTCAATTATAGGAAGCTTGATGTATGCCATGGTATGTACTAGGCCAGATATTGCACATGCAGTGGGAGTAGTTAGTAGGTATATGAGTCATCTAGGAATTGAGTATTGGAATGCAGTCAAATGCATTCTCAGATATTTGAGAAGAACATCTAATAACTATTTACACTTTGGGGGCTCTACTGCTAATTTATAGGGCTATGTTGACTCATATTTGACAGGGGATATTGATACTAGGTAGAGTACTACAAGTTATGTCTTTACTATTGGTGGGGCAGCTGTGAGTTGGGTTTCTAGGTTATAGAAGGTTTATGCTTTATCCAATACTGAGGTAGAGTCTGTAGCTACTATAGAGGAATTCAAGGAGATGATATATATTTAGTTCTTCTTGGAAGAATTGGGACATCCTTAGAAGGATAATTATTTGTTCACAGATAGTCAGAGTGCCATTCATCTTGCAAAGAATTCAGCTCTACATTCAAAGACCAAATAGATACAATTGTAGTACCATTTTATTCAGTTAGTTTTGGAGGATGGACAGTTAAAGCTAGAGAAGGTACATACAAATGATAATCCAATAGATATGTTGACAAAGGTAGTAACAAGGGAGAAGCTGAACTACTCTTCAACTTTGGTTGGTCTTCTAAACTGAACATGAATAAAATAATAGTAGAGTCCATAGTGTTTTGATCCAGTGGGAGCCTCATGGAGTAGTGACATAGCTATAGGATCAATCTCCAAGTTGGAGATTTTTGTTTAGTGTGGAGCCTAATCAATCCCCAAGTGGGAGATTGTTAGTTTGTGGTGACTGATTAGGAAAGTATTGTACATACTTCATAAATTCTTTGGGGCTCAAGGCATCACCCCAAATTTTTTTTTGGGTACTATTTGTAGATTTTCCACTAAAGTAATGGTTAATATTTTTTAGTTTATGGCCAACATGTTGTAACCCTAAAGTGGCATAAAATTCTTGTATAAAAGGGCTTAGGGTTAGGTATTTTTATTATTTTGTGATGCAAAATTGGTTCTTGCAGTAGTATTGAGCTATAAGGGATTATAGATTGTAATTAGGTTGTAATCACTAGATTGTAATAATATTGGACTTGTTTTTTGGTGGACGTAGCCTAAGGATTGGGTGAACCATGTTAAATCTTGCTGCCTTGTGTTCTTTTCTATGTGATCTATTATTTTCTATTATTGGTTATATTTACATGTAATTGTTATTTTTTTGTCTATGGTTTAATCCTAACAAGTTAGACTGTTCCCTTGCAACAAGTGAAGAAAAAGTCTCGTCAACAAAGAGAAGATGGATGTCATCAATAATATCTCCCACGTCTTCAATTAAGACTCCACAAACAACACTACAATGTCTAGAAGTAAGTCATTCCATGAAGCTAGAATAGGAAGACATGGTGTTTCTTGCTACACTAAAGTAGGAGCATTTGTGGCTGGAACTGGATTATTTGAAGCAATAGGAGCATCAGGATGTAGGATCTCAACTAGAGTTGAAGGCACCATAACTAGAGTCACTAGAGGTAGAATGTACTTTGGGAATGAAGGATTTGTTGGATCTCCATATGCTTTCCAAAGAGCAATCCAAATATCATAAGGGTCAGTGAGCTTTCCAAGGACATCAAAGCAATCAACATTGATACTAAAAAAATTGTTGACATAACTATGTGAATAGGTGTTGGATTAGTGTAAGAGGGTAGTTCTTTAGAACATAGAAAAGGAAATAGTTCCTTATGTGTTCTTAGATGATCAATCACTAAAACAATCCATTTGTGATAGTTCCTCTTGGTCAACCTTGGTCTTATAGCAAACTAATATGTGTGAAAAGACTCCATGAGAGTGACAAATGTATGCACCCTCCAAAATGCAAAAATAATCAATGAACCCCCCTAATATATAATTTTTGCACTTTATACTTAGTGTGATTACAATAGCCACTTACTGATTTTAGGCCTTAGTGGACTTTTGATTTTTTTATTTATGACCTCTTGGTGTTCAAGTCTAGTACTTAGCAATATAGCTTAGATATATAACAATTTTGAAGTTTTATCAAAGCAATATAATGTAAAAAAGGACCTATTTCTATCCACACAAACCTATAATCTGATTGAAGATTTGGAAAGTAGATAATAAATTATTCACTTTCAAAAAAATAGAACCTAAAAATGTGTCCAGATGAGCTTGTACATAGTGTTTGAAGTTGTAAAATGCAAGATTAGAGAGGTATAGTTGCCAAAATTTGAAAAGTCTGACAAACCTGTGCACCAAAACCAAAAAATAATATCACCACTAAAAAGTTTAGGAAATTATAGCCAAAAAAAATAAAATTACACCTAATTTGGAGTCCAAATAACTAAGATAGGGCCTACCAAAGTTGGACTATCGAATCAAAACTGCACAGGGTGAGGGGTCTGATCAGTAAAACACTGGGTTAAAATTGATGTCCAAATGACTGTCAAGGTAGTATAATCTGGCCTCCTAGTGAAAGTAAAAAAAAAAAAAAATTTATGCTCATGAAAAGCTAATGTTAGCAAAAAAGGGCTAGTTGGATGACATGGTAGTCCATATGGGTGATGTTAGTAGGTGACTTTAGCACTGATTGGGCATCTTATGGCATATCTATACAAGATGATGTGGATGTTGATTGTTTATATAGTGGTGATGTGGCAGGCTGAGATGTTAGTTGATGTGTCAATATGTGCTGATGGGGAAGTTGTTCGTGTATGTCATTGATGTGGTGCCAAGTCACTACTATCATGGAGCAGATGTGGCACCTATGATTACTGGTGGTTAGCATGTGGTAGGGTTCTACTTGGTGAAGGAAGAATTAGGTAGGAGAGAATCTACACCAGAAAGTTAGAAGGTCAGCATGATAGCGATCATCGGTAGTTATCTTGGTGCTGGCAGGAAGCAAAACTATGGTCATCGCTTATTTTTTTGGCGGGAGTTTTATCACTAGAGGGTGGGTGTGGGACTTTAGTCCCACATTCACCATGTGTGAATGTAGAATAGCTTTTATAAGCTGGAGGGTGCAGATGGTAAAGTGACTTAAGGAGTTGCCTAGATTTGAGAGATGAATATCAGTTTGGTTGGATTTTCTCGCTGGTATCTGATGTAATCCATTGTGAGTTCGCTAGTTATGATAGTAGATGCCAGATTATGTAAGCCACTAGTTGTAGTGGAATATATCTTGGAATATTTTGTAGGCACCAGGATTTGACCTCCTGATTAGCCTACAAAAAAATGCTTCTCTAAATTTTTTTTGAACAAATACAGATCCAAAAATTGCAGAGAAATTCCAAACTAAAATTAAATACAGATATGAAAATTGATTACACACATCTAAAAATGATCATACCAAATTCTACAAATTGAGCCTTTGGTTTCTGGTTTGCAAAAAAAATTTCCTTCAATTTTGACTATGGCCTAGGGTAGGAAAATTTATAGTCAAAATTCTTTGAATTGACACTTTGGATGCAATGGTGAGGTTCGCTTTGGCTCTAGATGCTCTCAATAGTTGCAGATACTCTGGATCTAAATCGAGGTTCTTCAAGAGGTGAATCAAGAATGGTCTCCAATGGCTATGAAATGATGCTCCAATGGCTCTGATACCATGTAAGAATTTGCCTCAAGGAAAAATGCAACCAAGGTCAAGAAGCTCAAGAACAAAGCACAATATGGACCAAATGATGTATGATCATAATAAAAATATGAGAATGAATTGATATACATGTACACTAGAAGTACCTATATATAAAGGCCTCTAGAATGACTAGGAGTTAGCAAAGTGATAAACCTAACAACTAAGCACATCTCCTCCAAGAGTGGATTATCCTCCATTGAGCACATAAGTTGGTATGATGATGAGAGGATAAGCTTACATAAGTGTGTCACATAAAAAGATGTTGTAGATCCCATGTGCTTAATTAAAGTGTGAACAACTATGTTGTCTACATGAAAAATGAGTTGATTATGCAAACTCCAGTGTTGTAGAAACCATGTGCTAAAACGAGTTTCTTACTCTTGTGTTGTCAACAAGAAAACTCATATGAGTATGCATACTCCTAGGTGTCTAACTAATAAATAATAAAATAATGCATTCACCTAAGTAAACTTAAGTAAAGTGTAATAATAGTTAATTATTTACACTAACACTTTAAATATATGGGTTTAAGGATGTGGTAATAAAGTGAATAGATAGTGATGTGGTTTGAATAGGATATTAATTGATTTATGAATTTTATGTTTGATATTCAAATTAGTTTTCAAAGAGATTTTTTAAAAGTTTAGTATAGTTTATTAGCAAGTTAATAAAGGGACATTAAATTGTTTGTGATAATGAAGTGGTGAACTTAGGAGATCGGTTTTAAAAATAGGTTATGTTTTAATAGTTAAATGAATGTGGGATTATATTAAATTATTTTAATATGATGTTTCCTTTTGAAAGTAAGGATTGTATATTTAGTTTAAATAGAATGGATTTAATTAGCACTAGAGCCTATTTGTTAGCATAGTATGATAATGTTATAAGGTACCTTTAGGGTTTTATTATTGTTTAGACCTTTTTTCACCCTTTTATTTTTTGAATTAGACACATTGTAACATTAAATGACTATATTAGTTACATACCATTAAGTAGAAATGTTCTTTTAATGTTAGGGAATCAAATGCATTAATAGTTCATTTGAAACACATGAAATTAACCCTTTAAATGATAAACTAAATAGATAAAAATCATTTTAAAAAATTAAAACCTAATAAGTCCATTTTCTTAATAGTGTACATGTAATATACAACATAATAGTTTAATCAAGTGAGCTTTATCAACCAGTACTAAGTGTTCCTATAGCACAACAATATTTTAGCTTTTGAATTGAGTAAAGCGTGTCTTCAACATCATATTTTTATCATAGTTAAATGTTAATAGAATTCATTAGTATGTCTAAAACTAGAAGCAAGAACAAAACCATTCATATGTATCGTAATTGCACCAAATTGCTATCTCTTGATTGAGGATGCAAATCCTAAAATTGAAACCCTAGACACTATAAGATAATCTTAAAAACTTGATACTTGAACTCAAATTGGTCATGTTAATATATACAACTAGTTGGTATCATCTTTAAAAAAATTGTTGGTGTATTTTTTCCCTAATTTTTGGGCATGACAACATGTACTCTTTCTTTAATCATTCTTGCTTGACTTTTCTTAAACACAATTCACTATAAAAAGCAATGGAATGTTTATCCAAATTCTTTGGATTGAAATTAGGTATAATTATCACTTCATCTAGTGTTAAACTAGTGTATCTATTTATTGTCATATCCTTCTTCTTCTTCATTTTCTTTTTTTTAGAATTAGCAGTGCTTGAACTCAGGGATAATTGGGTGGAACATGAGCTTGAATCTCCTTATTTTTCTATTTGGGTACTTCATCTTTCTTTGTTTAATTTTTCATATCTCCTTGATCAACATGAGTGACTAGAATAGTTTGTGTAGGTGGCATATTCTTAGATTTTTTAAGTGTAGAATCAAATTGTTCATTGTCTTTCTTCTCCTCCTCTTTCTTTTCCTTATCTTTCTTCTTTCTTCTCTTCATCTTTTCTAGTAGTAGATGTATCAATTAATGTATGATGATATACAATTTGAGGTGTAAATCCTAATTGTGATAGGTCATCCTTTTCTTTTCACTTTGGGAACTAATTTGTCCTTTCTTAATATTTCCCTCACTCAGAGGTTAGTGGCCTTTTGACCTTTTGACTAAAGAATAATCATCTACTTTTTGTTCTATTTCATATCCCATTCTTTGAATATTTTCATTATCTCCATTTTCATTCTTTTTCTTGGTGTTTTTGTTTTCTCCCCATTATGTATTCAGAGCCTTTTTTTGATTCTTGTATCATTTTGATGTTCACTTCTATCCATTGGAATAACATCTGCTAAAGAATGTAAAAAACCAAAATGAATATTACTTATTTTTTTGGTTCATTCTATGCTTCTATCTTAGGATACTCTTTAATTTTTTCAAATATAGGTGCAAAGCTTGGTATATGGGCATGATTTAACTCAATAGCTACTGGACCTTCAATAATCTTGCCAGGCTTAATCATGACATCTGCATATTTATTTATTCCTTTAGTTAGATCTTCATCTATTAGATCTTCAATGGTGAAATTTTCTTCTCTCCCAATTATATCCTCTACCATTTTATGTATTGAATCAATAACATCTTGTGGGAAAATATTAGCATTTTCATCTTCTTTGGTATCCAGTTCAATGTTCTTCTTAGGCTCAGTATTATCGATTTGAATAAATTCCTCTAGATCTTTGATATTGTATATCTATTTCTAGATAATTTGGAAATCTTCATCAACATATTGCAAATGTTATGATAAAACATAGAGATATCTTCTCTTTTGAATATATATATTCTTATGTTTTTCTAATGCATCATTTATTTCTTCAATTCGAAAGTTAGGCATGATTGTAGCAAGTGACCTTCATCTCATTTCATTTTTGATCTATAATTCATATTTCCATCTATTGTCAATTTTTTGATAAATCTCATTAGGAATCATGCCTCTAATCTCTAGGGGTGTGTATTTGATTTTAGTCATCATAGTTATTAAGGCATCTTCTATTTTTTTTCTTTTCCTAATCATTCATAGAATTGTACTTAATATAGTTGAATGTAGATAAACCTTTACTTTCGCTAATGCATTCAACTATTTTATTAATGATCTCAAGTTTCTTATGTAAAAAAAATCAAGAGTGATTTTCCTCATTTGATACTATGCTTTCACTATCCTTAATGTCCTCATCATCTTTAAGATTTCACTTTCTCCTTCCATTTGTTGGATTTCTAGTAGAATCAGATACTTCCTTTATTTTCTGATAGGTCTTAACTTGTAATTGTGTAGGTTTGGTTATACTAAAAATTCCTTTCTTTACTGGTGTAGTAACCTCCATAGCACCTTGGGTCCTAGACCTTGTATTCTTGGGAATTTGTGGAATGACAATTGGTCTCTTTGTTATTTTCATCTTTTTAGGTCTAGCAATGACAACAAATTTTCCTTTTTCTTCTTCCAAAATATCTTCTCATTTCCCTTCATTAATCATTACGGGTTAATTATATTATTTATATTGGATGCATTTTCCAATGTATCATTTTTTTTAGACTTCTTATGAACTTTGGTAACAACAATATCCTTTTTGACCCTTTCCTTTGCATCATCACATATTATCATTGATCTAGTAAATAACGAGTTTTTCTATTTTCTAATTAACTTTTCAAATTTTAGGGAAATTTTTTTGTGTGTAAAATAATATACATACCAATAGTGAACTAAATTTACACGTGTTTAAATTAGCCATATGGATAGTCTTCGTGTTATCAGTTAGTTGCTTTAACTGTAACTTGCCTAGGTCAAGTTTATGTCCCTTCTTTACAATTTTATATTCCAAATTGACAAAAAAACACATCACACTATTGGGACATCTCAATTGGAAGATTTTATATGCAACAACATATACACCAAACCATGTCTCCAAATTAGTGATTTTGGAAATCTTCAGGCCTCTTCCATCCAACTGTGCTTTGGTATTTTCTTTGATTTCTTTCTTCAATGTCATTTGAATAGCTTTCACTTTCTTAGTAATAAGGTATCCTTTTACCATATGAATAAAATCTCTAATAATCTTCACTAGCTCATATAACAACATTTATATATTGTGCACTCGACTTAGCACAATTTTAGTCTATTATGCTTTGAAAACTTTTGGGAAATGCAGAGCATGTATAAGACATTTACTCTCTAGATGTTTATGTTCCTCTTTCAATTTCCCATCCATGCACAATTTAACATATATCTCTTGTAATTCATGATCTCCAACTTCACCAATTTTACATTGATAAAATCCACAAATATCTTTTACCAACAAAACCCTAAATGGAATAGATGATAATGCACTAACCTTGTCAATTTTTGTAGCCACTTCAAGATATAGTTTGAATTTTGTCTCTTCATAGTGCTCATTTCGAATTAGTCTAATAATGTTGACCTTGGACTTCCTCTTCGTCATTGTAGAGATTTATGTCATCATCACATGTTAGGGTTTTAGAAAACATATATTCAAGCTTCACTTGGTTCACACCAAATTCACCTTCACATAAATTTGATTTCACAAGCTTCAGAATTTGATCAAACACTTAGATAGCAGGACAATGCATAGCAAAGAATTGAATTGTATGGCTTAATAAATTATTTTGGTGAAAAAATAAATAATAAGTCATGATTATCTAACTTTGTGCATATTAATCCATAAGATATTTTATATTATGTCAAGTGTGTAAATACATGAAGGCTGATTGAGAAGAATATGATTAATGTGTGAGGTATAAGTAAAGATCTTATCCTACATAGATAATGTGCACGTTGTATGATATGAAAACTATTTTACGAAAAAATTAAAAGATATATGAGCCTTATGTGATAAAAATATGATGTATTATTAGAGAAAGTGTGAATTTCAATAGTGAGAAAGTATTGTATGTATATATATTATTGTGAAGAACTTTGTTGTATAATTGCATGTTAGGGTAGTGGGCTCTTCTTGCACACATTATATTTGTTCTACCAAGTCCTAATAGGGTTGAGGCTTCTAATAGGGACTAGTCCTATAACAAGGACTCAAGACTCTATATGTACTTCATAGACTCCTAATAGGCTCAATATTCATAACAAGATCCTTTTGTTTAGTGGATCAACTAGTTCATATCAGCCCCACTAGGGTTTTCTCTTGTCCAAATTTTCCCTAGTTAAAAAATGATGGTGTTATGAGTTCTCTTTGTGCATGGTTATATTTACTATTCAAAATTTTTGGTTTACTTTCATTCTAGAATGGTTTAACAACTTGAATAAGATCCCTATGGATATGGAATAGTTAAAGAGAAATCTTGAAGAAGCTCTTGAATAGATTGACCTTCTTAGAGAAGAAAGAGATAACATAAAAAATAGGTATGAAGATGAAAAAGTCTACATTGGAAAATTGAAAGACAAGATTGATGATCTGAAATCTAGTAAGGAATCAAATGTGTAGACTAGTGACAATGAAAAAATAGGAAATCTCAAGAAAGAAAATGAGATCTTGAAACATGAGCTGAAAATTATGGAACTCGAGTCTTAAGAAAGATGGTAGTAAAAGTGAACCTAATTTGAAATATGAGAATGTAAACCTTAGATCCCAGTTGAGTCAAGTAACATCTGAATTATATTCTATTAAGATTGAGCATATAAAATTATAAAAGTACAATACTATTGTGATAGCTAAATTGAAACAAGCTAAGCAATAGTTAGAGAAATTTTATTCCAGTAGTGAGAAAATTGATGACCAAATATTTCACTAGAGACCTTCTTATGATAAGAAAAGCCTTGGTTACCTTATTAGAGAGAAATATTCCAAGAAAGTTGAACATAGAAATAACTAGATCTAGTTGTTAAATCCCCTAAAGAGTTTGATCTAAGTAAGATTTAATATTTCTTTACTATTGAAGTATCTAAAGAGATTGAACTAGTTGATCTATCTATGAAATATGATAAGCCTAAGAAAATAGAGCAAGTTGATAAACCTAAGAAAGATGAACCACCCAAGGAAGTTAGACATGAGTTTAGAGGTAGATGTTTCATATGCAATGAAATTGGTCATATCAAAAGAGACTGCATAGATAAGTCTTTTAAACCTATTACTAATTTCTATTGCTATATTTGTCATGCTTATGGACATAAAGAAGTTTATTGCAAGTAACCTAAGTTTGATAGTAATAATGAAAATAATAGAATGTTTAAGAACACTAACCTTGTAGGTAATGAAAGAGGAAGATCACAAAGAAAAACTAATGATGGAGGAAGATCAGATGGTTAAAAGAAATAGTTTTTATATTACAAGTGTAACAATCTTGGATGTATTGCAAGAAATTACAGAGCACCCGATAGTCAGAATGGAACCAATCATAAAAGGAATGCACCTATATGTTAGTTATGTAATAATTTTGGACATACAATGAGATATTGTAGAATGGATAGAAGAAACTATTGCCATTTTTTGCCTCCTGCCAAAAAATTGAAATTTGTATGCCCAGCTTGTCCAACGGCTAGTTCCCAAAGTTAATATTATTTTAAATGGCATGGAAATATCGAAGAATTTGAACGATGAAACCTTATATTTTATTTTCATAGCCTGCAACTTTCCATGCCATTAGATCTTCCATGATCTACGGTTCCCTGCTTCTCCACATTTTCCAAATGCACGACCCTTAAATAATGCAGGAAAGCCTTTTTGCACCCTATGGCAGATGGGTCTACGTTTCACGAGATAGTAAAAAAGTTGATTCTGTGGAAAGGTTACAACACCAGAAGGCACTATGATGCTATCAAGAAATTGGTTCTTCTCACCATTAGCGATATAGCACCCGATCGAATATAGTGGGTCCCTCCTTTTTCCTTGATTGTTTTTCGGCACCAAATTTTGATAAGTCCCTGGAGGGTGCCATGGCACTATCAGAAATCCATGGCCCTCATCGATAGAGACATAATGCCTTGGTGACACATGTCCCAGGTGATGTCATGGAAGATGGTTGTAGAGGTCCAAAAAGTATGAGTTATGAGCACCATCAGATCTTCACAAATCAAGGATTGAGGCTTTCCTACATTATCAAGACGGAAGGGAATTAAATATTATGGGGAAGTGGTTTGGTGAAATGTGTCCTAGGTGATGTCCCGATAGATGTTCTTAGAGGTTTAGAAAGTACAAGTTATGTTCACTGTCCGATGCAGGAAGATCAAGGGCTGATGCTTTCTCGCATTATCAAGATGCGAGGAAATTTAAAAATGCGAGAAAGTGGGTAGCTGCCATGTATCTCTGCAGGACCAATTTATCTGTGGGTCACCAGTTGGATGCCATGTGTCCCTAGGCATGATATGGATAATGCTAGGTATGTTGACAGTGTTTCCTAGCCCTAGAAGTTTAAAGGAAAAGCGCAGGAAATGGCAAGTCTTCACTATCATCAGATTAAGGAAGATCCATGGCTGACACTATCTTGCTAGGAGAAATTGCTCAAAGGATACCCATATTGACATAGCACCTAGGTGGCATGTGTCCTTGCAAGCTCGACCAAGATTGATAGTTAAGGGGGTGGCGGTTATGTTGTAGCCATCATAGTTAGGGTTTAGGAAGATGGCACGGTTAGTTAGAGAAATACATGGTCAACTTGGGGAGACTTTGCAGGGTGGCAAAAAGATAAAAGTCTGTTGGCCCATGTGGCTCGTCTTGGTGCCAAAGATAGATCGACTAGGTTGACTTGCTGATTCATGAGATAGGAACTAGGGAAGTCGAGGGTTTCTTGTGCGATTTGATCTTCATGATCATTCCCAACCACCAGAAGTGAATGTGAAACAAAGAAGAACACTCCACCCCCCTAATCCAATCTATCTACCTGGTCAGAGTGATTTAATGGTGCCATTTTTGTCTTCTCGAGCCCCTGTTCTAAATCATTGCATTTGGATTTGCCAAAACATCATATTTTCTTTAGATCCCCATGATTTTTCTCTATAGGACTTCAATGCAGTGGTTGTAGAATAACTATAGTTAGAAGACATCTCAGTTATGCTTGCACTATAAAGGCAAAACTTTATAAATTTTGTAAAGGTCAATCATTCTCTGTTTTTCTTTGTTGTTGCTCTACAATTCTAGTGTAAAATCCCCTATGCCTTTGAACTATATGATTTCTGCCTTATCTCCTTCAACCATTGGTATGAAAGTGCAAGAATTCTTTTCCTCTTACTGGTGTTTTATAGAGATCTCTGATCTACATCACTGTATCTCCTTGGCCTGTGAATGATAATATAAGTGAATCTTTCTTTCCTTGTGTCATTCATCTTGGTCTTCTGATCTGCATGTGATGATTAGATTAAAAAAAGTTTGAATGTGTATATCCTTAGTTTCATTATGGTTCAAAAGTGCATATATGGGTAGAGATTGGTATGAACACTCTATTTTGGTGCATCACCTCTTTAAATTAGATTAGGTAGATTTTCTTTCATGCTCTCCTTCTCCCTTTTTCTTTCCAAGAGTTGTTAGGTGCATCCTGATAGTAGGAGGAAACCGGTCTTCTCTAGAGACTCAACCTCACAGTTCAAGTCCCACAGCTTGGAGGTTGTTTCCATATTTCACTAGGTTGTCCTCATGCATAGGCTTTGGACAAGGGTGCAAACCTAATTGACAATAATTTTTGGCACGCCCAGTGGGACAAATAGTCAAATTCAAACCAGTTTCCAGAACCTCTGCCGGTCATACCAACAATTTTTGGCACACCTAGTGGGACAAATAGTCAGATTCAAATAAGTTTCGAGAACCTCCACCGGTCATACCAAAATTTTTTGGCATACCCAGTGGGACGCTAGTCAGAAGATTTAAAGTCTACGAGTTTGCTAGTTGATCCTGATATACTAAGAATTTGGGTGTTATTCTTAGTGCCATTAGCCTTTGGAGGCATCCAATCAAACACCATGGCAACTCTAGTGCAAACCTACTAGTTTCAAGCAAAAATAGTGCTTGTATGTAAAGATAACCTTTGATCTTTTTGTGATTTTCAAGTTTTCTATGAAATTGCAGCTTTTATGAAAACTTTGTTATGGATTCATTTCATAGAAATAGTCATTATTCCCCCCCATATCATGAAAATTTTATTCCTCAGCCCTCATATTGCCAATTTCAATCTCCACACCAAGTTGTTTGTAGCCAAGCTACTCAAAACTTTGACCTTCCACCAGCCTCTACTCCATTAGCCCCAACATTCGTAGTTGAAGAACTTAAAGATATATTGTTGGAATTTAAAAAAAGAATGGATTCATGGGATAGGAATATAGATGAATGAGATGAGCAATTATTGGCCTATGATAGACAACTTGAGCAAGGTGAGCTATTGCTAGACCTTTATAGGCGACTTGATGAGGTTGCAAGGCAACAAGAGCTTGACAAAAAATAGGAGGGGATGGCCTATCTCAAACATGAGGAAGAAGAGAGGGAGAAATAGAGACATTTTGAGGAGAACCTTGCAAGGCAAGTTGTTACTGCAAGAGGGCAAGAAATGAGGCTCCAATCAGCTCATTTTCAAGCCAAGGAGGTAGATATCCCCCCCTCCAAAATATGTCATCCCAAGCTTTAGGAAGCCCCCTCCCTCGCAAGATCCTGCTATTGTAGCCCCTCCATCCCCTATAAGAGAGAATTGGACTAGTCATGAATCCTCCAAGCCTATTACTATTAGATTATTTCCAGGTAGGCTGGTTGTATGGACTTTTGATGGTTCAAATATAGAGTTTTGGGAGAGTGAATCCAAACCCACAAGGATTCCATGTGAGGAGTTGCAGTCTACTGAGGAGAACAAAGAGGAGGCTGCCATGCAAAAGGAAGAGGACCTAACCCTCTTATCCGAAGAGCTTCCATCTTTTGTTGAAGAAGAAGAATAAGACAATAAGTCTGTTCCTCCTCTTGAGGAGCAAGTCATGGCTTTTGAGCCCTTGCCAGTGAATGAGGATTTTCTACTAGGGAAGGAAGAGCATCATTTGCGGTAGCAGATAGCCCTCTATGATGTGGAGGATGGACAAGAAGGCCTAAAGGATAGCTTTGTCCTTGAGGAGGAATATGCTAACCTACATGAGGTTTTTTCCCAACCTATGCATATCTTTGAAACTACAATGGAGGAGATCAATGATGAGGACAATCTTTTGGATGAGTTGGATGCTCTCTACTCTTCCATGGATATCAAATCCGTATCTCCTATATATGAGGAGCATGTTTCACAACAGCAACAAGTGGAAGATCACACCATACCAGTAGATCCAAAGAAAGTGGTTCATGGGCAGCATGAACAAGATGTGGAAAAAAATCAAAAGGAGGAGCCACTTCCAAACTAGTTGAAGACTATCATTACAAAGCATAGTCAAGTGGTCAAGGGTTATTCCTCTGGCCCTACACCATCAAGAGGATGCCCTATAATGTATCTAGCTTTGCAACAAATCAGCACGTTGCCCCTAGTCATGTTCACTCTAGAGCATGAGGAAGATTATCACAAAGAGAAGTAGGTATATTTTTCTCCATAAGGTAACACCCCAGTGCTAGAAAGCTTCACTATTTTAAGCATTGGGAAAGAGATATTTCATGTAGTAGTGTGCTTGTCATACCTACTAATCCATTTGGTTGTCCTTTTGTATGGAACAAGAAGCCAGTTGATAAGGAAGGGTAGCTATTTTAGCAAACCAGTCAATGGTTTTTTTGACCCCTCTCTTTGTAAATATATGTACATATTAGAGTAGTTTTTCTTTTTGTTGGTTTCCTATTTTTCAATAAGTGCACGAGCATAGGGTTGTCTCTCTGTGAGACAACAAGTCTTGAAAATTTTCGAAGGTTGAAGAGATGTTTGATTTCTAGTTCTAGTTGTAGAATATAGTTTCTTTAGCATTTTGTCATTGCCACAAAGCTAGGGTTAGAGTCTCATAGTATACAGAGGATCCAAATCTTTTTGACTCTGTAGCCCAATGGATGCTTTAGGCTACTGGTCTTATGCATAACAGGCTAGTATCCCCTATGAGTTGCTAGAAATCTTGCCATTTTTTTCCTCCCACCAAAAAATTCAAATTTGTATGCCCAGCCTATTTGACGGCTAGTTCCTAGAGTTAATATTATTTTAAATGGCATGGAAATATCAAAGAATTTGAATGATGAAACCTTATGTTTTATTTCCATCAGCCTACACCTTTTTGCACCATTAGATCTTCCATGATCTATGGTTCCTCGCTTCCTCGCATTTTCCAAATTTGCGACCCTTAAATAATCTGAGAAAGCCTTTTTGGGTCACGTGGCAGATGGGCTTGCATTTCATGAGATAGTTGAAAAGTTGATTCTGCGGCAAGGTTATGGCATCAGAGGGCGCTATGATGCTATCGAGAAATTGGTTCTTCTCGCCATTAGTGACATAGTGCCCAACCAAATATAGTGGGTCCCTCCTTCTTCCTTGATTATTTTTTGGCACTGAATTTTGATAAGTCCCTGAAGGGTGCCATGGCACTATTAGAAATCCATGCCCCTCGCCGATAGCGACATAACGCCTTGGTGATGCCTGTCCTAGGTGATGTTACGATGGATTGTTGTAGAGGTCCAAAAATTATGAGTAATGAGCACTGTTAGATCTTTATGAATCAAGGGTTGATTCTTTCTCGCATTATCAAGATGCGAGGAAATTAAATATTGTGAGGAAGCAGTTTGGCGACACGTGTCCTAGGTGATGTCACGACAGATGTTCTCAGAGGTTCAAAAAGTACAAGTTATGTTCACCATCTGATGTAGGCTGATCAAGACCTGATGCTTTCTCACATTATCAAGATGCAAGGAAATTAAAAAATGCAAGAAAGCGAGTAGCTACCACATGTCTCTGCAGGACTAGTTTATCCGTGAGTCACCAGTTGGACGCCATGTGTTGCCAGGCATGATATGGATAATGCCAGGTGTGCTGATAGTGTTTTGTGGGCCCAAAATTTTAAAGGGAAAGAACAAGAAATGGTGAGTCTTCACGATTGCCAGATTAAGGGAGATCCATGGTAGGTGCTATCTCGCTATGAGAAATTTCTTGATGGATACCCATAGTGACATAGTGCCTAGGTGACATGTGTCTTTGTTGGCTTGGCCAAGATTGAAAATTAAGGGGGTGGTGATTATTTTGTATCCATCATGGTCAGGGTTTAGGAAGATGGCACGGTTAGTTAGAGAAAGACATGGTTAACTCGGGGAGACTTTGCAAGGTGGAGAAAAGATAAAAGACTGTTGGCCCACATGGCTCATCCTAGTGCCAAAGATAGGTCGATTAGGTTGACTTTTTGATTCATGAGATAGGAACTAGGGAAGTTGAGGGTTTCTTGTGCGATCTAATATTCATGATCATTCCCAATCACCAAAAGTGAATGCAAAACAAAGAAGAACACTCCACCCCCCCGATCCAATCTATCTACCTAGTTAGAGTGATTTAATGACACCATTTCTATCTTCTTCAAGCACTGTTCTAAATCATTGCATTTGGATCCACCAAAAGATCATATTTTCTTCAAATCCCTATGATTGTTCTCTATAGGACTTCAATGTAGTGGTTGTAGAATAACTATAGTTAGAAGAAATCTTAGTTATGCTTGCACTATAAAGGCAAAAATTTGTAAATTTTGTAAAGGTCGATCATTCTCTATTGTTCTCTGTTGTTGCTTTGTAATTCCAGTGTAAAATCCCCTATGCCTCTGAACTATATGATTTCTACCTTATCTCCTTCAGCCATTGGTATGAAAGTGCAAGAATTATTTGCCTCTTACTGGTGTTTTCTAGAGATCTCTGATGTGCATGACTATATCTCCTTGGCCCGTGAATGATAATATAAGTGAATCTTTCCTTCCTTGTGTCATTCATCTTGGTCTTCTGATCTACATGTGATTATTAGATTAAAAAAAGTCTAAATGTGTATATCCTTAGTTTCATTATGGTTCAAAAGTGCATATATGGGTAGAGATTGGTCTAAACACTCTATTTTGGTGCATCACCTCTTTAGATTAGATTAGGTAGATTTTCTTTCATGCTCTCCTTCTTCCTTTTCCTCTCTAAGAGTAGTTAGGTGCATCTTGATAGTAAGAGGAAGTTGGCCTTCTCTGGAGACTCAACCTCATAGTTCAAGTCCCATAGCTTGGAGGTTGTTTCCATGTTTCACTAGGTTGTCCTCATGTATAGGCTTTGGACAAGGGTGCAAACCTAAGTGAAAATATAAACTTCAACAGGAATCCCAATCAAAAAAGAAATAATAACAAAAATGATAGAAAGAATGATAACAATTAGAAGGAAGCAATTAGGGAACATGTTGATGAATTCAAAGAAGCATTTGTGAAAGCGAAGGATCCAAAAATTTCTTATATAGTTTTGGAGGAACATTATTTTGATGCACCTGATGACATATTGAAGTCAACAATTATTTGTTACTCATCTTATTTGATTTAAAGCATTAGCAGAGGAGGTAGTGCATTAGTTGGTTAGAACTAACATTAGAAAGAAAATGATAAGTTGTACAGTTAACAAAAGGTAGAAGACATAGAAAGGAAACTATGGTTGAGTGTGCAAGCAAATATATGATCTTAGGAAACTATGACAAAGAAAATAGGGTTACTAGTAAAAGGAGACAATTTTTGAATTTTTGATAGATACACATTTAATGTGGTATTTGATTTGATATGATTTAAAGATCATGAGAAAGATTGTGAGTACCATTTAATCATGTGAAATTTCTAGAGGGAATTGAGGATCGATTTCACAATGAATTGAAGTACAAAAAGAAGTTCTTGAAATGCAAAGTTGCAAAAGCCCTAAACATAATTTTTATGGTATTTTACAAGGCTCAAATTAAGTTTTTAGTGTATATAGTGAGAGATTTAATGGATACTCAAATAGTATATGATGTTAGTGAAAGTCCAAGGTATATGTTCAAGAAACATTCATTTTTTTCTCTTGTGGATGATCCATTAGGTGCATTTTCAAAATTTTGCTTCACGTAGAAGATGTTAGGAATTATATCCATTAAAAAATTGAAGGAATTGGAGATGAGGATACACAAGGACTTATGGGTCATGTGTCATAATGACCTAAGTTTTAAATCTAAGTACACACACCTAAATGATTTTAACTTAGTGAAGTATATGTTATACATTGAGTTTGATAATCATGACTAGACCAAAATCATTTGGAGTAGGGTCCATGATGAAAATTTTTGGCTAAGTGATGCACATGTTGGAATTGACAATGACCTAATTCACAAGTTTATAGGTCTAAGTAATGAGGGATGCAATCCTCTGAATGAAAGAAGTATAAGGAAGATGGCTAAGAAAAACCTATTTATTATATTTGATGAAAGAAATATGAAGGTGGACACAATTCAGGATAATGGAGTCAAGCTATTAAGCAAGATTTTAGGGTACAAGTTCAACCATGGTTCAAGGGTTAACTCTCTACTAGTTGGATTTTTGCATGCAACCTATGTAATGATAGTTTAGAGGAGAAAATCAAAATTATGTGACATACTTAGAGTATAGTTATTGGATAGCATTGTTAAACTGAAGAAGACCAAGAATGAAATCTTTAGATTTGAGTCCTTACTAACACATTTGTTTTTCTATGCAACAAAGAAATTCCTAGGGATGATTAATTGGGAAAATAATGAGTGTGAAATTAAGTTAGTGACTTAGTGCTACAAGGAAAAGCTATAAAATGTTAGAGATAGTGACATAGATAGAATGCTAAATAATTTATAGAGTAAGATGAAACAAAGGTAAAAAATACCTCCTTCCATGGTAGAGAAGTACAAAGATGATTTATGCTTCATGGTGGAGATTGATAACACATGCATGGAGGTAGTACAATTAAGGGTAAATTTTATTGAGCCCATGGCATATAAGATGAGTGAAGAACTCATTGAGGAGTATGTATAGATCATACTCTAGCTAGAAAGGGACACTGAGTACCCTAGATGGGGTACTTATGAAGAGAAAGTGAGGGAAGTTCATTTTGAACTTTACAACAAGAAAACTAAGAAGAAAGTTGAGTAAGTGACAGATTGTATCCTTAAGGAGTTGAGCATGACTCAAGAGGAATTTAATAAAGTCAAGGGAATTGCACTTGAAATGAAGGTAAGTGGGCAATCAGAGGTGATAGTAGCAACACCTATTATTGTTGTGATACCTTCCATAGGTGTAACTATTAATGAACCAAGTGTGTAGGCACCATATACAGAAGTTGCACAAGTCCAACCAATGAGAGCACAAAGTGATCAACCTAAAGGGAAGCCAAAGGTCAAAGAACCTATTGTGTAGAGGAAATCAAAAAGATTGGTGAAGATAAAGAAAGAACCTGCACCATCCACCAAGAAAATGGTCAAGAAAACCTCTAGTGGACTCAACAAAAGGAGGAAGGATCTATTAGTTAGTGATTTAGAGGAATCCAAAGATGAAACTGAGGATAGACTAGTGGAGTAGGAAACTCAAGAAGAAAGAACAACAATAGGAAAGTAGGCATGGAAATCTAAGGTAGAAAACCTTAACATACAAATAATAAATGAGGATAATTTTGTATAATTAAATAAATATTATAGTTCATATAGTAATATGGATAGAAGGAAAATAGAGAATTCCATAGTGAGGAACATGATCATAAGGAAGAAAAGGTTTGACAACATTCAAAATAAGACCCATAAGACCTATATAATAGGTTATTGAATAGAAAGAAAAGAATGACAAAAGAGGACACTGAGTTGAGAGAAACTATAACTAATAAGTTGTCTGAAGTCAACTCTAAGGAGGATGAATAGAAGTTTGAAGAGTATTGAGTGCTTGTTGAGGAACAAAAGAAGAGGAAATTATGAGGATGTGAGAAAGGAGATAGAGGAGGCCATAGTAAAGTATATGACCTCAGTACCTTTAGTAATCATGGTGAGTACATAGTGTAAACCTATGAGCCTAGTGTATGTGCAAGAAAATAAACCTTCTAGTGATGAGGAAGAAGTTGAAGAGACACAACATGCACCATTATCACCTCACATAGTTAAGGGTACTGAATCTGTGCAAGTGGATAGTACACACATAACTATAGTATAAGGGAAAATCCATTTGCATCTAATGGAACATCCATTTTTGCCAATGTCACTACTTATTCAATCTCAAATGATGAAGAAGAAGAAGAAAAGAAATATGAAGAGGAGAAAAGGAAAGAAGAAGAAATGAAGAAAGAATAAAAAATGTTAGAAGAGGAAAATAAGAATAAACAAGAAGAAGAAGAAAGAAAGAAGAAGGAACAAGAGGAAAGGAAAGAAAGAAAGAAGTAAAGAGACTAGAAGAAGAAAGGAAGAAAGCTAAGGAGGACAAAAGGATTGTAGAACTGAAAGTAGCTACATTCACTCTAACGATAACTCCAATAGTAGTAGCAACAATAGAAATACCATTTGATGATGAAGATGACCAGAAAAGGTTAATGAGCTCATTGAGAAAGTTATTTGAAAAGCACAAATATGTTAAGTCTTTGGAGAAGACATTACTAGAAGTCTTGGATAGGAAGCAGAAGATAGTTACTACAATTGTATCTAATCTAAACTTGCAGAAAAAGGCCAAAGAACCGGTGAAGTCTTTTGATGAAGATTTCAAAAATTTATCCAAAGTAACTTCAACACAAGCATAAGACAAGAATACTGCAACATTTGTTGACATAGTGTGCATAAATATAAGAAATGATTTAAAGGGACTTGATGTATGCATCGAGGATTTGAGGAAACATATTGATGAGGGAAAGAAGTTGTATGGATAGTTTGCACTATCATACAAGTACCTAATATATTTTGAGAATCAAGTAAATGATTAGATGAGTGAAACTCATACACTCATTGTAAAGTTGCAACTCCCTAAGGCTAGCATTGAAGAATGTGGAATAGAAATGAAGAAGATCCTTAATATAATCAAAGGTTTGGAGTTACATAAGGAAAAGGTAGAAAATAGGTTCACTACTCTTAGAGAAATCCTATCACCTAAGATTAGTATTTTGTAGAGGCAACTAGAGCAATGTCTCGCAACAAAGACTTCCTATGATAAGTTTTCCTATACCGATTTGAGTATAGTAGAAGTGACATCCTATGCGCTATGCGCACTGATCAATTTTTTTGATACAATAAAGAAAACTAGAAGAAGGAAGTGGAAAGACTAAAAATTGTCTATGCAAAATATTTTTCAACGATATCAAGTTGATTAGTAGTAGACCACCTAGTTATTGTATATAGTTTTTGACACCTTTCCCATTAATGTCAAATGGGGAGTAATATCTGAAAGGAAAATTGTATGTAATGTAAGGAATTGTATATGAAAGGTGAGTATGATTATGTACCAATGTAAGGAGTGATAAGGAATGAAATGATCCATCTATTGGAAATGATTGAAAAGATCATGAATGAAGAATAATGGAACTAGTAAAGAATTTTTTCAATCATTGTTTTGTCATTGATGTCAAACTTGCTACTTGTAGGAATGACAATTGCTTAAGTGATCCAAGTACTATCAATTGGTTGATTGAAAAGGAGGTGGCAATCAATAAGATGCAACTAGAGCACCTAGAGAAAGGTTGAAGTTATGATGTTGTAAAGAAGTATAAGGATCACCATTGATGAAATAGTGTACTGATGACATACTCTAAGAAGTTGGACACACTAAGTCAATTGTAAAGCCTAACTAAATTCATTGGAGAGAGCTGAGCAAGCTAGTTAGAGCTAAGCATATTCTTAGTTGAAGCTGAGTAAGTTCAACTCTATGTGTGTTGAGTAACACACAATCCTTTAGGTGCCGAGTAACACACAATCCTTTAGGTGCTGAGTAACACAGAATCCTTTAGGTGCTGAGTAATTGTTCAGGTGCAGAGTAATTGTTCAAGTGCCAAGTAACTTAGGAAAAGACTTCAGGTGCTGAGCATCAGTAAAAGCAGTAGAAGCCAAGTAACACAAAAGGAGCTAAGCATTAGTAAACCAATGATGCCAAGTTGCTACATTATTTGTTAAGTCAAAGATTTACTAGATCAGTAATGATAAGTTTGTTAAATCAAATTTTGTGAATTAGTTGGTTGATAAGGATGATGAGTAGATGTCAAAGAATTTTATGTAAACCATGCAAACCAATTCAAGGTGAATGCTAATGGATTTATCATGAAGTTTCTAGAAGAAGCAATTTGGAGGGAAAATAATATCATTTTCTCAAATCAAAGATTTGAGCAGGAAATGAAGGACAAAACTTCTAGATAAGGAGTTACAGGTCAAAAATCAAGTGTATGAGAAGGGGCAGTTGGTCACAAGTGTGGTCAAAGACAAGAGAAGGCTAATATGAAGGAGGACATAGTGAGGAGTAAGTACCGAGCATCAAGACTCTAAGTTAATCAAATGACCATGGAGTGCATTGGCATAACGAGTGGAAGAACTCAAGGAGACAGATCTTGAAGGGTGAACAAGCTATTAGCATTGCAAGGGAGGAAAGCCAAGCAAAGAAAAGAACTGAAGAGCAATCTAAAATCTGCAAGGTTAGGGTTGCAATCTTTATGAGGTCAAAACCCTTCTAATACTCTCTTACCATTGTATTAAATAATGAAATCCTAAATTGCTAGGTTAGCTTAACAACTAGGTGGATAAGCCTTGGGAAAAGGATAGAAGATCCCTAGGATAACGATAGGAGATACTTAGGAGAAGGATAAGAGATCCTCAGGAGAAGGATAAGAGATCCTTAGAGAGGGATAAAAGATTCTTTTGAGAAGGTGACTGTAAATCCCATGGACTTGGGTGAGCCTAATAGCTCTATGTAAATCCTTTAATAGGGTGACATTCTAAGTTGAATGTTCTTAAGTGCTCTAATAAGGCACACTCCTAATAAGGTGTAGAAATCCTTTAATAGGGTCACATTTGACAGTGTGTAAAGCCTTTAACAGGGTAGACCATCAGAAGTGGTTGAAATCAATTGCGTAGTTATTTTGTGGGTATCATCCCCACCCCAATTTTACCTTCTTATTCCTGGAGGGTTTTTGGGTCATCAAAATCCTTAGAGTTATGGTGTGATACATGTTTTCTTTCATGGTTGTTTAATGTTTAATTGCATGCATGTTAATTTTAGTTATGTGCCATTAAGAATTAGAAGAAAAAGTTGTATTGGACATTATTGGACCTTGAATAACTGATTCACGCTCCCTCTTAGTTATTCTAAAAGAATTCTAACAATTGGTATTAGAGCACATCACCAATTTGTTTCAAGGTACTAGCAGCGGGAAGATCAAGATTTCCAAGAGAGAAGTAGTCTATGTGGCTATGAAAGATGAATCAGATGAAGATGAAGCAACTACCCTAGTAACCTGCATGAACAAGAATAACAAATGGATCATAGATAGTGGATGCTCTCATCACATGACTAGAGAAAAAATTAAGTTCATTACCTTTACTCAATATGAAGGAAATAGTGTTAGATTTGGTAACAATGCACCATGTCAGATCAAAGGGAAAGGTAGTATCAAGTTTACTGAAAGGATATCATGTGATAATGTATACTATGTTGAAGGCCTAAATTATAAATTTTTAAGTGTCTCATAGTTAGGCATCATAGGATGTAAGGTTGAATTTGAAAAAGGATTTACTAAGATTTATGATTCTAAAGGAAGTCTAATAGGAAAAGGTGATCAAACTAGGAGTAATTTGTTCTACCTAGACATGGAAGATGCTTTTTGTCTCATTGTTCAAACTGATGATGTATGGTTATGGCAGAAGAGGCTATGTCATATAAATTATGAAAATCTGATAAGCATCAGAAAAATGAAGAAAGTTAGAGGTCTACCAAAGTTGAAAAAGCCTAATAACACCATGTGCAAACAATGCCAACTAGGGAAGACGACCAAGCCAACTTTCAAAAGAAAGACTTATACTTCTAATGAAGTATTAGAGCTAGTTAATACTAACTTGTGTGGTCCTATTGAAGTACAAAGCTACAAAGGTGACAGATACATAATGCTATTTGTAGATGACTATTCAAGGATGATGACAATCATGTTCCTAAAACAAAAATTAGATGCATTCCAAATGTTCAAATGGTACTTGGCCAGAGTTGAGAAAGAAACTAGAAAGAGCCTAAGATGTCTTAGATCTGATAGAGGAGGTGAATTCACATCAAGAGAATTTGAAGAGTTCTGCAATGAAAGAGGAATCAAAAGGTAGACATTAGCACCTAGGACTCTACCTTAGAATGGTATAGTAGAAAGAAGGAATAGATAGTTATTGACTGTGCCAAGACCTTAATGATCGAGAAAAATGTTGCACTCAAGTACTAGAGAGAAGTTGTAAGTACTACAGTCTACACACTCAATAGAGTTAAAGTCAAGAAATTTACAAATGCAACACCTTTTGAATTATGGTATGGGCATTCTCCTAATGTAAAACATTTCAAAAAATTTGGATGCAAATGCTATATATATAAAGAGTCTAGAAATGGAAAGTTTGATGCAAAGAGTGAGGAAGGCACATTTCTTGGTTATTCTACTAGAAGCAAAGCTTATAAGTGCTTGAATGTTAACACTTACAAAGTAGTAGAAATCACAAATGTGAAATTTGATGAGCTTTTAGAAGTTCAAAGTGTTGAGAACACCAAGAAAGCAGAAGAATACAAGAACTTTGTATACTTTTATGAAGGTATACCTAATAATGGTGAAGTTGCAACTCAGAATGACAATCAACAACAAAATCCAACATCTACCAAGTCAGAAATAGTGAATGTAGAGCAGCAAACACATTCAGAAGCTGAGCTGCAAAATATAAAGAATGTTCATTAAGATTCTGAGAACAAACAACAAGAAGAAAATGAACAAATACCCAATGAAAATATGCATGAGGATTCAGATTCTGAAAGAGACAACATGCAAACAAAGAGAGAACCAATATTGGCAAAGTATCTGAAAAGACATCATCCTGCAAATCAAATTATTGGAAATAAAGAGGCAGGACCAATGACAAGGAATAGACTCAGAAGTGAGATATGTCTGCTCAGTAAAATGGAACCAAGAATAGTAATTGAAGCCATAAAAGATGATGATTGGTACAATGCTGTGAAAGAAGAAATAGAACAAATTGAAAAGAACAATACATGGACTTAGTCTCAAGACCAGCTGACAAGAATGCAATTGGAACCAAGTGGGTGTTTAGAAACAAGTTAGACTAAAATGGTGAAATCAAAAGGAACAAGGAAAGGTTAGTCTATAAAGGGTATGCACAAGAAGAAGGACTAGACTATGGAGAATTGCTCCAGTTGCCAGAATGGATGGAGTAAGGACCTTACTGGCATATGCAGCCTTCAAAGGATTTAAAGTCTATCAAATGGATGTTAAGTCTACATTTTTGAATGGTATACTTGAAGAGGAAGTCTACATAGAGCAACCAGAAGGATTTGTTGATGAAAATAACAAAAAAAAGGTATGCAAATTGCATAAGGCTCTATATGGATTAAAAAAAGCCCCTAGACCTTGGTATGAGAGACTTCACAAGTATCTAGTGCAAATAGGATTTGAAAGAATAGATTATAATAGAAACATGTACATCAAATTGGAAGAAGGTAAGGATATCATTGTCTCTGAAATATTTGTGGATGATATAGTTTTTGAAGGAAAGGAAGTGCTTTGCAAAAGTTTTGCTGACAAAATGAAACATGAGTTTGAGATGTCTATGTTTGGAGAAATCAAATTCTTTGTAGGATTGCAAGTACATAAACTAAAACATGGCATATTTGTGACATAATCAAAATACATCAAGCAGATACTCAAGAAGTTTGGATTAGAAGACTCCAAACCTATCAACACACTAATGGAAATAGGACATAAGCTATCCAAAAATGATGAATCAGTTGAAGTCAATCAAACAATGTATAGATCCATGATTGGAAAACTACAATATGTTGTACATAGCAGACCAGACATAGCATTAGTAGTTGGAATAGTGGCTAGATTCTCTGCTAATCTTAGAGAAAATCATCTCATGGCAGTAAAAAGGATAATGGGGTATCTCAAAGGAACTGATGATTTTGGCCTATACTACAAAAAGAATGAGAAGTTTGAGCTCAATGCATACACAGACACGGATTGGGGAGGCAACATTGATGATAGTAAAAGCACAAGTGGAGGAGCATTATTCTTAGGTAAAAAGCTAGTTACTTGGACTAGCAGGAAACAAACATGCACATCTCAATCCACTGCAGAAGCATAATATGTGGTAGCAGCAGTCAATTGCACAAACATTGTGTGGCTCAAACATCTATTGAAAGGAATGAAAGAAGAGGTAACCAAACCTGTGATATTGTATTGTGCTAATACTAGTGCTATAAACATATCCAAGAATCTAGTAATGCATGCACAAATTAGGCATATTGTAATCAAGTATCACTATGTTAGAGAATTGGTGGAAGACAATCAAGTGAAGATGGAGTATATTCACACAAAGGAATAAACTGCAGATATTTTCACCAAACCATTGCCAAAGGATGCTTATGAATATCTTAGAGGCAAGTTGGGGGTAATGCCCCTAACTCAAGTAGTCTAAAGTAACAAAGAAGTTGCCCTGCATCAACAAAAACAAATCATTGAAATATTAGAAGAATGATGCAGAGGATGATAATAGGAGCAAAAATTCTAGATCAGTCACAAGCATGGTGACATAGCAAGAAAACATGAGATCCAAAGCTTATATTTAGCATGTTGAAGATGCTACATCTTTGGAATTTATGTCAAAGAGGGAGATATGAGAAACTGATCAAAGAAAGGTAAGAGGGAGATGTATATGTATGAAAGGAGAGATGATAGAAGGAGATTCAGAAGAGATAAGAATCAACAAGTAGCTATGAAGGATCATGAATACAAAGTAAGGATGCAACAGTCTAGAGGGAGAAGTAGAACAAAGGATTCAGTTTTTATCAGTTTATATCAGAAAAAGAGGGAGTTATATACCAAACAGAAAATGTATGTAATTTTGGTGGTAACTAAGTTGATCAATTGATCAGTTTGGTTTTCCATCAATGCCGAAGAGGGAGATTGTTGGAAATGATTGAAAATATCATGAATGAAGAATAATGGAACTGGTAACAAATTTTTTCAATCATTGTTTTGTCATTGATGTCAAACTTGCTACTTGCAAGAATGACAATTGCTTAAGTGATCCAAGTACTATCAATTGGTTGATTGACAAGGAGGTGGCAATCAATAAGATGTAACTAGAGAACCTAGAGAAAGGTTGAATTTATGATGTTGTAAATAAGTATAAGGATCAGCTAAGCCATTGATGAAATAGTGTAGTGATGACATGCTCTAAGAGGTTGGACACACTAAGACACATCAAAGATGTAAGGTTTAACTAAGTCATTTGTAAAGCCCAACTAAATTCATTAGAGAGTGCCAAGTACGCTAGTTAGAGCTGAGTAGATTCTTAGTTGAAGCTAAGAAAGTTCAACTTTAGTGTGTGTCGAGTAACACATAATCCTTCAAGTGATGAGTAGCACAGAATCCTTTAGGTGCTAAGTAATTATTCAAGTGCCGAGTAATTATTCAAGTGTCGAGTAACTCAGGAAAAGACTTCAGGTGCCGAGCATTAGTAAACAAATGATTTTGAGTTGTTGCATTATTTGTTAAGTCAAAGATTCCCCAGATTAGTAATGATAAGTTTGTTACATCAAATTTTGTGAATTAGTTGGATGATAAGGATGATGAGTAGATGTCACAAAATTTTATGTAAACCATGCAAACCAATTCAAGGTGAATGCTAATGGATTTATCATGAAGTTTCTAAAAGAAGCAATTTGGAGGGAAAACAATATCATTTTCTCAGATCAATTATTTGAGCAGGAAATGAAGGACATAACTTCTATATAAGGAGTTATAGGTTAGATATCAAGTGTGTGAGAAGGGGGAGTTGGTCACAAGTATGGTCGAAGCCAAGAGAAGGCTAATGTGAAGGAGTACACAGCGAGGAGTAAGTATAGAGCATCAAGACTCTAAGTTGATCAAGTGATCATGGAGTGCATTGGCATAATGAGTGGAAGAACTCAAGGAGACAGATCTTGAAGGGTGAACAAGTTGTCAGCACTACAAAGGAGGAAAGCCAAGCAAAGAAAAGAACTGAAGAGCAATATGAAATCTACAAGGTTAGGGTTGCAATATTTATGAGGTCAAAACCCTTCTAATACTCTCTTACCATTGTATTAGATAATGAAATACTACATTGCTAGGTTAGCTTAATGGCTAGGTGGATGAGCCTCATGAAAAAAGATAGAAGATCCCTAGGAGAAGGATAGGAGATCCTTAGGAGAAGGATAAGAGATCCTCAAGAGAAGGATAGGAGATCCTTAGAGAGGGATACAAGATTCTTTTGAGAAGGTGACTATAAATCCCATGGACTTGGGTGAGCCTAATAGCTCTATGTAAATCATTTAATAGGGTGACATTCTAAGTTGAATGTTTTTAAGTCCTCTAACAAGGCACACTCCTAACATGGTGTAGAAATCCTTTAATAGGGTCACATCTGACAGTGTGTAAAGCCTTTAATAGGTCAGTCCTTTAACAGGGCAGACCATTAGAAGTGGTTGAAATCAATTGCGTAGTTATTTTGTGGGTATCATCCGCACCCCAGTTTTACCTTCTTATTCCTAGAGGGTTTCTGGGTCATCAAAATCCTTAGTGTTATGGTGTGATGCATGTTTTCTTTCATGGTTGTTTAATGTTTAATTGCATGCATGATAATTTTAGTTATGTGCCATTAAGGATTAGAAGAAAAAGTTGTATTGGACATTATTGGACCTTGAATAAATGATTCACCCCCCCCAGTTATTCTAAAAGAATTGTAACACCATCAAAACATGAATATGATTGTTATGTTTTGAAGATAATTTTTTTGTATAGGTACATTTGTTTTCTTTTTTTTGTATGACGTCATTTTGGGACTTAGCCAATTTTCCCAAATTTTTTCATCAATTATAAAGAGGGAGATTCTTGGTAATATGGTTAGTTAGATGTCTAGTGAGTTTTCATTTATGGAAACATATACTCAACATTTCATTTATACATTTATAGACAATTTGTAGCAATACAAACACAAATATGATGTGTATAGACTGTTGGTGCTTTTACACTATTAAGAAACAAAATACTTAACACCAAAATGATCAAGATCAAAACAACCTACGGATTAGTTACTTTTGATAAATAGTTATATGTTCTTCAGATTTGGACCCAACTTCAACAAAATCATTAAAGATTTTCTACTCTTTTGCCTCTCAAAACTAAGGTGGGTGCACTTGAGCTTTGAAAGTTTTACAACCTGATACTACATATGTATTTCATTCATTCCATGAAATTTTATAAAAAAACACATCCCTTATAGTAGATTGGTAACAATTCTTCTTAGATCTACAGATAATTCTGGGAAATAGTAGCTAACCAAGACTTAGAGATTAAATGTAAACAAGTCCTGATCAGCTTTGACATTCTTCTAACATTAAAGTAAAATTGATTTTGATTTTTAAGTTTGATGCTTATTCATGGTTTCTCCATATGTATATTGAACTAATTGATGAGTTCCTCATCCATTGGGATTCAAAGTCTATCCAATCTCTTGACCTAATTAATTTTATTACAATGAATATTATTAGCAATTATCAATGAAACTCATTCTTGCACATATCCTCCTTATTACCATGGAAATCCTATCATATTCACTAAATTATTTACCTAATTCATTGAATTAAAAGAAATAATGAAAATGATATACAACTTATTCTAATTGCATTCAATTGAACAAGATTTGCTCATGCAATCTTAAGATAACCATGTAATAAAAATGGAGACTAGATTTAGAAAGAAAAGATATGGGGATAGTTCATCTTTGTATTAATTCTCTTTGAAAATTATATAAAAACTAAAATAAAACTCAAAATAAGTCAAGATAAGAAATTAAGATCTTGTAGCGTTAATGTACTCTCAAATACTTGCATAGAAAATACATCATAAAGTTTGCAACAAGGAATAGACTGAGCAAAGCTTAGTAAAACTAAAATTTTACAATGAATTAGACACTTTCTCTAGCCCTAGAATTTCACTTATATAGTGTGAGATGCAACAAGTTTCAAGCATAGAAAAATTGACACCTTTCCTAAAGATAGAAAATATCTAAATTGTTACTATCGTAAAAGACAAAATTTGGTGCAACAAACTGGTTTACATCATGAATATTCTTTTGTAGGGACCACTTCTATTTCACCCTTTTTGTTTCTTTGTTGCTAAGAAGTTAATGATTGGCTTGATGGCTATTGTAACTCCATGGAAGATGTAGCCAATGGAACTGAACATAATGGATCTAGCTCATGTCTCTATAGAGTTACTTCTACTTGAGAATTTCCATTTACATTCACATACTACCAAGATTACAATTACATCTAATTCTCTTGTTGTTGTATTATTAGTTTGAACCTCAATTCTAGCAGCTGAAGCTAGTTGTCCATTCTTAGCATCTTATGCTTGTACTGATGTGTGAATTATTTTAATTTCATCTTGATCATCATCAATTTCATCTCTAACTATCTTGTATGGACAAAGTCTACCATCCACTTGTTAAAAAGTAGGTCATCTAGCCAATTAAAGCTTAGAATATCCTCTTGCCTTTTAATTACATATTCCCCAATTCTATCAATTTTAGCAAAATCTTTCCTTAGAGAATCATATAATAACTATACCTTTACAACTTAGTCATTTGTAGCTACCCACCATGCATTCCCCTTCTCATTTATGACTTTATTCATTCAAAGAAAAAATAAGTCACTCAATTCCAGGGCCCATTCCTCTTTATTTTTCAATTCATCCCTCTTGTCTATGGCATGTGGGAAAAGTTAAAAATTAACCCTCTTATATTTGTCAAGATAATTAATAATTCTCTTTTGTAACTCAACACTTTTATCATCAAATTCTGAGAGATCATTGGAAATATCATAAGTTTTTTCTATATGCTCATGTAGGATAAATTGATTATAGAAAAACATAAAAGAGTAACACCTTTACTCCTTTTACTCCATTTGTTGACAATTGGCTTTAAGGCTTCATCATTTTCCTTTATCTCATTCCATATATTTATTTTCTTTGTTAGTTTCTTATAAAATGAGGGCCAATCAATTTTATTTACTAAATACATGAGAGCTTTCCTTAGCTTATCCTCATATTGCACATTAAGCTCCACATGTAATGCCCATAACTTAATATTTTCTTCTTCAAAGTCTTCTATAGTATAAAATTTTGGCCTTTGGGGAGTATCTGGAATCTCAACATGAGGAGTGGATTTAAAAGGCTTCACCAGTGGGTAAGGATAAGTAATTTGAGGCTAGTGAGATTCTCCCACCTTTCTCTTTCCTAACTATTTATCCATTTGGGATACCTGAGTTTCCAGTTGATGTATTCTATTGCCTCTCTCCTCATATGCCTTTAATATTTCTTCAAACTTGGCATTTAATTCTAGGAATTTAGCTTTATCCTTTTCAACAACTACCACCCCAAAGTCCATCATCTCCTTGGTCATTTTAGACACTTTCACTATCTACATCATCTACTCTATAAACAACTAGACTACCAGTACACTCAACACTTGCAACTTCTTATAGCTTGGCCTTGTCTCTCTTCTTAATATACCATATCACCAATGCTTGGTGATCATTGCTATACTTTAAACCTTTATGCACCTGCAACATTTCCTCTTCAATTTTAAAATGAATATCCCTTTCCTTCCTGATAGAATAAAAAATCATAGTGTTGGCTATGTGCCACTCAAGTAAAATTAAAAATCCTAAGTCTCTCAAAAGTTTCCTCCCTCATTCAGGGGCTAGTCATGAAAACTCTTCTATGAAGTTAGCTTTAACTTCATCTTCAATATCAAAGTCCAACCTATCTAATTGCTCTACTTTTATTGATTTACACTTAGACTCAAAATTACCAATGTTACAAAGTTTTCACCATCAATGAATTTTTTGTAGGCTTGTGCAATAATAGGGTCTATCTCCCTACCTCAATATTCTACAATAGTAAGGTCAAAAGATGACACAAGAGGCTCTTCAGGTAATCTTCCTTCAATATCAGCAGTGGTAATCACAATGTCCCCTTCAACTCCAATTTGCCTCAACTATTCTCTTAGTGATGCTTTATCATCTATTCTGAGTGGATTTTGGGATGGTGAATATTCTTACACATGAGAAGATGAACCTTGCTCTATTATTTTCTTCTTTGGGCATGTGTGTTAATAGGGCTCTTAGATCTTGGTCTCTTATATGGAGGAACATATTGTCTGCTATGATCCACTACATAACCTACCTTTCTTTGTAGTGTATATTGGCCTGGGGTTACACCTACTGGTTAATCTCCTTTCCACCTCAATAGCCTTATATGGTTGTGCCTTTGTTAGGATCTCCTTTTTCTCTTTCAAGATTTGCATGATCACAACAAAATTATTCATCAACATATCTATTTTCACCCCCCAATATTTCTTATTTTCAAAGGGATCATATTTTGGCTCAAAAACATTTATAAAATCTAAGACTTTGTTATAAACTATCCATTTTCCTTTTCTAACCTCTTTCTCTTGTACTGAGAACTTATTTTTGATTACATCCTTAGGAAAATATATAATTTGTAGCTAAACCTTAGCCTTACTCCTTTCTCTAAGGAGGTCATAGAATGCCTCTGAATCAACAAAATGGGCATGGGATTGGGCCATTTGATATTTATCTAAAAATTTCCCCAAATTTCTCAATCCCTTCCTAACAAATACAAAATCATGAATGATAGTAACCATTGGGAAGAAAGTACCTTTTGTGTTTCCTAGCAAATCACTCTCATCAACTGATCTAATTTTCCATAATAATTCTACAATTTCTACCTTCAAAGGCACCTGATATGGTAACACACAAGGCTTTCCCAAGAAGCCATAAACTCTAAAAATAGTAGAAACAACATAGGGAATGATATCTCCCCAATTATGTCTTACCAATAGTCCCTTAGCATGATCTTTAGGTCTTATCAATTCTAATAAGGATAGTGTTATTCTAGGGCTATCCCCTCTCAACAATAATTTAAGCCTTGAGGCAAAATACCTATCAAATTTGACAAAACTAGCATTAGTGACCTCCCATGTCATGTCTACACTCCACAATTTAACTGGGAGTCTTTCTCCATCTCTTTCCAATTCCAATTTCATTTCTTTGGAGAAGAAATTAACTCCTTTATATAGATAGATATACATTAATATTGAATACCAGTAAAGGGCCTACTAACTTTATCTTGAGCTATTCCAATCAGACCATTATGAATTTCTTCAGCCAAGAAGGTAGCAAAGTCAAGAATTAAGCTCATTCCATACTACAGAGTTTGAGCAATACTAAGAACAATAGAGCCAAGGCTATGATCCTATTCATCCATACTAAAGATTTTGCAAACAGAGAAATACAAAGCTTGTGCCCTAGGATTAAAATATTTTTTCAACAAAGGTTCAGGGGTATTTTGTGTAACTAAAGATGATTCAATTTTAAAAAAATACTACTACAATGACCCTTCCCTTAGATATACCCTTTGTGCATCATATCTAGCTTGAAGGTCCTCCATGTTAATCTTCTCATGAACATTATGATAATGTTTCAGCTTGAATACTTCTCTAATCAGTTCAGGTGAAACCATAAAAAGGTTACCTCCTACATAATTCTTTACCACCCTAGTAATTGGGTCATATTTCTTGTCCATATCAGCCAGTAGGTCACCATCAAAGAAAATTCTCGAGGCAATCAATTTTCCTATGTCAAATTCCCAGACATTACTTATTGAAGTATCTAGTTTCCTCTCTACAAACCATTTCTTGAAAAGTTCCAACCCTCCCATAGATACCTCTACTTCCCTTAACCAATTTGATTTTTCATAAAAACCCTCGCTAACAAGTAACCTAGGTTTTTTTAGAATCATCTATTCAAAAAAATCATCATGAACTGCCCTTTTTCAAATAATCTACGTTGCCAAAAAAATTCTTAAATGGAGGCATTGTTTGTAATTAATCCTAATACAATTGTAAGAATTTTTTCCTTGTCAGAAGTTTCATACAACTTACCCACCTTTTCTTGCTTTCTTTGCCTCTATGAATTAATTTGTAGATTGATGATAACTTCAAAAATTCTTTTCTTTTCTTTGGAAATCTTCACACTATAGGAATTTTGAGATTTTTTACTTAACAATGGAGAATTTAGGATCTTATTACAACATTAAATCTCACACAAGAAAAAATTGATAAGGTTTAATTTTTCAAATAGTCAGATTTCATATTGTGCCATAAATTTTAAATTTCCACCATTGACCACAAAGCATTAGATGACTTGATTTGAAATTAAAAAAAGTTACATTAACACTTTTGGAAACTTGACATGTGTCAAGTAGGTGCATTCCCATATTTCATAAAGTTTGAGCACTTCCATGAAGTAATGAAGCACTGATTGTTGATCTTCCAAAGATCAAAAATCAGGAAAAAACATTACATCTTTACAATTATGGCTTTAAAATTATGGCCCCACTAATACACTCATCTTCTAGCCTGATGAATACATGGATCATCCCACTAGTCATCATGTTCCACATCATGATGCCCTTCCACCCTGGCATGACTAGGAATTTTTTTGAATAAGATATCTCACTTGTCCACATGGAAAGTAGGTTCTTTCTTGCTTCTCCACCTTATGGTTTTAGATTCAAAGCTCAATGAAGAAAATTCTCTCCCCACCACTAGTTGGTATTAAGAGTTTACTGATGTACTACCCCTTGGTTTCCAAGTAGGATTTATATCTACTTTCTTTTTGGTTTGGTTCTTCCTACCACCTTGAGGTAAATCAATATATAATTGTACATCAAGATTGGCTCTTGTATAAGCTCATGTACTTTTCCTCTTGTTAGTCATTTATGGAAATTATATATCAGTAAGCACTAGCTTCAAAACCTTGATCAAGTCACCACCCTATCATGAGGGAAAGGTATAATAAAATAACTTGTTGACTTAAGGGAAAAATATCATGAGACAATATGAATAACTTCAACACATAAAAAGAAACAAATCCCAATAAATTTGGGACTGCAACTCTCACTTGATAGATAAGACACTTTGTAAAGATTGTATACATCAGTGTAAACCTATGGTGCTCATGGTTTTCTTTTTTCTTTTAAATTCTCAAGGTTTGTCACTATAAAATTCCACTATAACCATGGGTAATTTCTAAGGAATCTAACAAAATGTATACTGAAATGACCAAAGAAACTATAGTAAATCTCACACATAAGCATGTGTTGTACAAGTCCCTAGTAGATTCACCATTTTTTGGGTGTTTTTATACTATTAAGAAACAAAATACTTAACACCAAGCTGATAAAGATCATAATAACCTAAGGATTAGCTACTTCCCATAAATAATTAGATGTTCTTCAGATCTGGACCCAACTTCAACAAAATCATGAAAGATTTTCTACTCTTTTGGCTCTACAAAACCAAGGGTGTACTATAACCACTGTAACCATGGGTAATTGCTTAGGAATCTAACAAAATCTATACTAACATGACCAAAGAAACTATAGTAAATCTCACACATAATCATGTGTTGTACAAGTCCCTGGTAGAGTTGCCATTTCATTGTGTTTTTACACTACTAAGAAAAAAAATGCTTAACACCAAGATGATAAAGATCACAATAACCTAAGGATTAGCTACTTCCCATAAATAGTTATATGTTCTTTAGATCTGGACCCAACTTCAACAAAATCATGAAAGATTTTCTACTCTTTTGGCTCTACAAAACCAAGGTAGGTGCACTTGAGGGATGAAATTTTTACAACCTCATAATACATGCATATTTTAGTCTTTCCATGACATTTTATAACAACACACATCCCTTACAGCATATTGGTCACAATTCTTCTTAGATCTATAGATAATTCTAGGCAATAACACCTAACCAAGGCTCAGAGATTAAATGTAACCAAGTGCAAACCAGCTTTGAAATTCTTCAAAAATTAAAATAAAATTGATTTTGAGTTTTAAACTTGATGCTTATTCATGGTTTCTCCATATGTAGACTTCACTAATTGATCAACACCTCATCCATTGGGATTTAGAGTCTATACAATCTCTTGACCTAATTGATCGCATTATAATCAA
Organism: Cupressus sempervirens; assembly: GCA_028749045.1. Taxonomy (NCBI): domain Eukaryota; kingdom Viridiplantae; phylum Streptophyta; class Pinopsida; order Cupressales; family Cupressaceae; genus Cupressus; species Cupressus sempervirens. Next base: position 102,956,099 of record CM053783.1, read on the forward strand.
TATTACTAGCAATTCTCTCTAAAAATCATTATTACACATATCATCCCTACTACCATAGAAATCCTATCATATTCACTAAAGCATTTACCTAATTCATTGAATTAAAAGCAATAATGAAAATGATATACAACTTATTCTAATTGCATTCAACTAAATAAGCTTTGCTAATGCAATCTCAAGATAATTAGGTAATAAAAATGGAGACAAGATTTAGAAAGAAAAGATATGGGGATAGTTCATCTTTGTATTAATACTCTTTGAAAATTGTATAACAACTAAAATAAAACTCCAAATGAGTCAAGATAAGACATTAAGATCATGTAGCATTAATGAACTCTCAAATATTTGCATAGAAAATAGATCATAAAGTTTGCACCAAGGATTGGACCAAACAAAGCTTAGTAAAACTAGAATTTGTATAATGACTCAGATCCTTTCTCTAGCCTTGGAATATCACTTATATAGTGTGAGATGCAACAAGTTTTAGACATAGAGAAGCTGATAGCCATCCTTAAGACAAAAAATATCTACATTGTTACTATAATAGAAGAAAAAAATTGGTGCAACATAATGATTTGCATCATGAATATTATTTTGTAGGGACCACTTCTATTTAACCCCTTTTGTTTCTTTGTTGGTGAGAAGTTAATGATTGGCTTTATGGCTATTGTAGCTCCTCAATAGATGTAGCCAATGAAACTGCATGTGATGGATCTAGCTCATGTGTCTGTAGAGTTACTTTAACTCGAGAATTTCCATCCATGTTAGCACGTACTGCCAAGATTATAGTTACATTTGATTCTCTTGTTGTTTTATTATCAGTTTGAACCTCAATTTTGGAAGCTGAAGTTGGTTGCTAAAATAATTAACAATCCTCTTTTGTAACTCAACTCTTTTATCATCAAATTTTGAGAGATCATTCGCAATATCATAAGTTTTTTTATATATGCTCATAGGGTAAATTGATGACAAAAAAACATAAAAGTGTAATACCTGTACTCCTTTTATTCCATTTGTTAATAATTGGCTTCAAGGCTTCATCATTTACCTTTATCTCATCCCATATATTAACTATCTTTGTTAGTTGCTCATAAAATGAGGGCCAATCAATTTTATTTACTAAATACATGAGAGCTTTCCTTAGCTTATCCTCATATTTCACATTAAGCTCCACATGTAATTCCCAAAACTTACTCTTTTCTTCTTCAAAGTCTTTTGCAATATAAAATTCTTGCCTTTGGGGAGTATATGGAATCTAAACATGAGGGGTGGATTTAAAAGTCTCCACCAGTGGGTAAGGATAAGTAATTTGAGGTTGGCTAGATTCTCCCACCTTTCTCTTTCCTAACTGTTTATCCATTTGGGATACCTAAGTTTCTAGATGATGTATTTTGTTGCCTCTCTCCTCATATGCCTTTAATATTTCTTCAAACTTGGCATTTAATTCTAGGAATTTACCTTTATCCTTTTCAAAAACTACCACCCCAAAGTCTATCATCTCCCTGGTCATTTTAGACACTTTTTCACTATCTACATCATCTCCTCTATAAACAATGAGACTACTAGTACACTCAACACTTGCAACTTCTTGTAGCTTGGACTTGTCTCTCTTCTCAATAGACCATATCACAAATGCTTGGTGATCATTGCTGTACTTTAGACCTTTATGAACTTGCATGATTTCCTCTTCAATTTTAAAATGAATATATTTTTCCTGCCTAATAGAAAAAAATCATAGCATTGGCTATGTCCCTCTTGGGTAAAATTAAAACTCTTAAGTCTCTCAAAAGTTGCCTCCCCCCTCCAGGGCTTAGTCATGCAAAATCTTCCATGAAGTTAGCTTTAACTTCATCTTCAATCTTAGACTCCAACCTATCTGATTGCTCTACTTTTATTGATTTACACTTAGTCTCAAAATTGCCAATGTTTATTCTCCACAAAAATTGTGCATGGGCTCTAGACTTTACAAAGTTTTCATCATCAATGAATTTTTTGGAGGCTTTTGCAATTACCGGGTCTATCTCCCTACCTCTATATTCTACAACAATAAGGTCAAAATATGGCACAGGAGGCTCTTCAAGTAATCTTCCTTCAATATCAGCAGTGATAACATAATGTCCCCTTCTCCTCCAATTTGCCTCAACTATTCTCTTAGAGATGCTTCATCATCTATTCTGAGTAGAGTCTGGGATGGTGAATATTCTTCTTCATAAGAATATGAACCTTTCTTTATTCTCTACTTCTTTGGGGCATGTGTGTCAATAGAGCTCTAAGATCTTGGTCTCTTATATGGAGGAAAATATTGTATGTTCTGAGCCACTACATACCTTTCCTTTCTTTATAGTGTATAATTGCTTGGGGTCACAATCACCCTACTAGTTAATCTCCTTTCCACCATAGTAGCCTTCTTTGCATGTGCCTTTTTTAGGATCTCCTTTTTCTCATTGAAGGTTTGCATGATCCCGACAAAATTATTCATCAACATATCTATTTTCAAACTATCCATTTTTCTTTTCTAACCTCTTGCTCTTGCAATGAGAACTTATTTTTGATTGCATCCACAGGAAAATATATAGTTTGTACCTAAACCTTAGCTTTACTCCTTTCTCTAAAGAGATTATAGAATCCCTATGAATCAACAAAATGGGCATGGGATTGGGCCATTTGATATTTGTCTAAAATTTTTGCCAAATTTCTCCATCCCTTCCTAACAAACACAAAATCATGAATGACAGTAACCATTGGGAAGAAAGTACCTTTGGATTTTCCTAGCAAATCCCTCTTATCAACTGATCCAATTTACCATAATAATTCTACAATTCCTACCTTCAAAGGCACCTAATATGTAATAGATGGGGCTTTCCCAAGAAGCCATAAACTCTAAAAATAGTAGAAATAACATAGGAAATGATATCTCCCCAATTGTGGCTTACCAACAGTCCCTTAGCATGATCTTTAGGTCCTATCAATTCTAATAATGGTTGTGGTATTCTAGGCCTATCCCCTATCAACAATAATATGATCCTTGAGGCAAAATACCTATTAAATCTAACAAAACTGGCATCAGTGACCTCCCATGTCATGTTTGTACTCTACAATTGAACCAATAGTCTTTATGCATCTCTTTCCAATTCTAATTTCATTTCTTTGTTGAAGAAAGTAACTCCTTTATATAGATAGATATGCATTAATATTAAATACTAACAAAAGGGCCTATTAACTTTAGCCTGAGCTATTCCAATCAGACCATTATGAATTTCTTCAGCCAAGAAGGTAGATAATTCAAGAATTGAGCTCATTCCATACTACAGAGTTTGATTACTACTAAGAACAATAGAGTTGGGGATGTGATCTTATTTATCCATACCAAAGATTTTGCAAAGAGATAAATACAAAGCCTATGCCCTAGGATTAAAATATTTTTTCAATAGGGGCTCGAGGTATTTTGTGTAACTAAAGACAATGGTCCAATTTTAACAAAATGTTGCTACAATGACCCTCCCCCTTAGATAAACCCTTTGTGCATTATATCTGGCTTGAAGGTTCCCCATATCAATCTTGTCATGAACAACATGATTAGGGTGTAGCTTGAATACTTCTTTGATTAGTTTAGGTGAAACCCTAAAAAGGTTATCCCCTACATAGTTCTTTACCACTCTAGTAATTGGATCATATTTCTTGGCTGTATCGGCTAGTAGGTCACCATCAAAGAAAACTCCTCGGGCAATTAGTTTACCAATGTCAAATTCCTAGATGTTACTTATTGGATTATCCAATTTCCTCTTTGCAAACCATTTCTTGAAAAGTTTGAAACCTCCCATAGATACCTCTATATCCCTTAACCAATTGGATTTTTCATAGAAACCCTCGCTAACTAGTAAACTAGGTTTTTTCAGAATCAATTCCCTTCCCTTAGTCAATTCATTTATTGATGGCAACATTTGTTAAGAAAAATCATCATGAACTATCCTTTTCAAATAATCTACCTTGCCAAAAAAATCCTTGTGTGGTGCATTGTTTATAATTAACCCTAATACAATCATAAGTTTTTACTTCTCAAAAGTTTAATACAACTTACCAGCCTTTTCTTTCTTTCTTCACCTCTGTGAATTACTTTTTAGATTACTAATAACTTCAAAAGTTCTTTCCTTTTCTTTGGAAATCTTTGCACTGCAGGAGTTTTGAGATTTTTTACTCAATAATGGAGAATTCAAGATCTTATTGCAGCATTAAATCTCACATGAGAAAACATTTATAAGGTTTAACATTTCAAATATTTAGATTTCATAGTGCATCATGAATTTTAAATTTCCACCATCAATCACAAAGCATCAGGCGACAAGATTTTAAATTATAAAAAGATGCATTAACACTTTTGAAAACTTGACATGCTTCAAGTACGCGCATTCCCACATTTCATAAAGTTTGAGCACTTTCATGAAGTGGTGAAGTTTTGATCATTGATCTTTCAAAGATCAAAAATCATGAAAAATCATTACATCTTTACAATTATGGCTTTAAAATTACGACCCCTTTAGTACATTCATCTTTCAGCCTAGCAAACACATGGATCATCCCACCATTTTTCATGTTCCACATCATGATACCTTTCCAGCTTAGCATGACTAGGAATTTTTTTGAATAAGTGGTCCCACTTGTCCACATGGAAAACATGCACTTTCTCCCTTTGACTTAAGTTCAATCATTTTTGTTTTATGGGAATGCATTGCTTGTTTATCTTCCCAAGATCAATGGTGTATATGGATCTTGCCTTCTAAAATCTAGTCATCAAAGTTATCCAATAAATGCATTGCTTCTTTCCAATGTGTTTTGACAATTGCCACCTATCATACTAAATTATTACCTTTTTAAAATTGTAGGCCCATGACCTCATCACATGCCTAGTGTCCAGCAAGCACTTCCCTACTTCATCTAAACTCTGAGCTTGTTTATATTGTGGGTAAGCACTACCTATTGATCTTCTCAAGATCAATGATGTACATAACTTATGTCCTCTGAATTATATCAACCTCCTTTGTGACATCACTGAAGACATGTGTCACTAGGGCACTTTACCACTTTGGTTAAACTCTTCACATCTTCATGAAGTGGTAATACGCCCACCATTGATCTTTCAAAGATCAACGATGTATAGATGTAACACCAAAAGTGACCCCTATAGGGTTTGACCAATGATATTTTTGGAAATTTGAATGTTCTTTGACAATTTTGAAAAGTTCTAATAAATTTTGACATTCTCCAGTCTTTGTGGTGTATTTAAAGCTTAGTGTCATGAAATGCTACATGGCAGAGAGGCACGTTCCCACAATTTCTAAAGGTCAAGCAACTTTTCAATGTGGACATGTGCTCACCATCTATCTATTCAAGATTAATAATCAATGGGAGTAACCCATGGTGGTTAAAACACCTCATAGAAAAAAGAAGGAAATAACTAAAGTGAAATAAAAAAATCATGGTTAAGGCAGGGTTTGTTCTGAAGGGCTTTTTAAATTTGTGAAAAGTAATTAAAAATAAATTGTGGGAAAATAAAAACTTAGGAAAAAGGTCTCCTATGCTATTCAATTAAAAAATTACTTTCCACTATTTTGAGGGCTAGGGCACCAAAACAAGGGTTTGTGAAATTTGAAAGATTTCATCTAGGGTTTTAACAAATTTCACAAATTTTAGACACAATGCTAGGGTTTTTCACTATAGGGTGTAACAAAATACTTAGAGTGATAAACCAAGCCAAAAAAGATGACACATTTTGAGTTAGCTTATGCACAATTAAGGATAGTTTTATGAAAATGTCATAATGATGTGGTTAAGTGTGTAGATTTGTATGGTTACTATGGTGCAAGTTATAGTAAAAATACTAGTACAAGTATTTAACAGAGCATAGTAGGGAATTGAGTTATATGGCTTAAGGAATTATTTTGGTCACAAAATAATTACTAAGTTGTGATGAGCCAAATTTTTGGATTTTAATCCATAAGATATTTTATATTATGTCAAGCATGTAAGAACATGAAGGCCAACTAAGAAGAGAATTATTAGTGTGCATGGTATAAGTAAAGATCTTATCTTGCATAGATAGTTTGTAAGTTGTATGATATGAAAACTATTGTATAGACAACTTGAAAGATATACATGCATTATATGATGAAAGATCTAATGTATGATCATAGAAAGCATGAATTACAATAGTGAGAAAGTATTTTTTGTATATCTATTCTTGTGAATAACTTTGTTGTATAATTGCATGTTAGACAAGTGGGCTCTTCTTGAATACATTGTATTTGTTCTACCGACTCCTAATAGGGTTGATTCATGTAATAAGGAATTGAGACACTATATGTACTTTGTAGACTCATAATAGGGTCAATATCCTTAACATGATTCTTTTGTTTACTGTATCTTCTAGTGGGTATGATCCCCACCAAGGTTTTCCCTTGGTCAGGGTTTCCCTTGTTAACAAATAATGGTGTTATGAGTTCTCTTTGTGCATGGTTATATTTACTATTTAGCATTGTTGGTTTACTTTCATATGCAAGTTATAAAGTAATTAACAATATTCAGTTTTGGGCAAAAATTTGTAGAGTACTAATTCACCCCACCATCTCTCAATATTATATATTGAATATATGCATTTAAAGATGCTAAAACGATGAAAGATGAATCCTTCTAAATCTCCCTAATAAAGTGAGATTTCCACATTCCACATGCACTCTCCCCATACATAGGAGATTTTTTTCATGCATATTCTCTCCCTCATTAACATCAATGACAATGTCCTCATTATGCCAATTTACTGCTCCAAGTCTTCAACCAACTCAAGTATCCAAATATACTATTCAAGACCAAATACCAAGAGTCCTTAATGACTCATCTCATCATAGATACTCCCCCATATAGGAAGCATCATCATTCAATCTAGTATAACAATAGTACTCTGATACCAATTGTTAGAATATATAGTCCACCAATTTAACTTTGGAGGGGGGGGGGGGGGTGAATTAGTTAACCAACTAATATCATAATTATAAACTTTAAACAAAATTAACCTTATAAGTAATATAATCAAAAGACACACCAAGATACTCATATATAATAACACCAAATGTGTTAACTAGGGAAACCCTTGATTAGAGGGAAAACCCCAGTGCGGATGTACCCACAAGATGATGTACTAATATAAATATTCCTTATTAAAGGATGGACCCTATAAGGAGTCTATACCAACATTTTGCAAATATCAATCCCTGTTAGGAGGCTTTGAATCCCTATTAGGAGTTACAGAAGATAGTTGGACCCATTGCCTAAACAACTTCAAGGCAAGACCAATGAACCCACTATCAAAATGATCTCTATATTATTCCTTGTAGAATAATAAAATTGAAATTTAGTTCCTTCCTCTTCCTCTATCCTGTTAGTTAAACTTTTGCTCCTTTAGATCTTGTAACCAGATCACAAAACTGACATCCAATTATTCCTTGGATTTCTTACTTGCATTTACCAAATACTTTGCTCCTTTTTTGCTCTTCACACTTCATACAATAATTGATACTTTTTACAAACAAGGAAAACATCTTTCCTTTGTACCATATCTTCAAAAAAATTCCTTGAGTTGACCTTGAGGCTTTCCCAATTAATTATGATAAGATAATTAATTAATTACAATAATTCATTGAGTCGGCCTTGAGACTTTCCCAATTAATTATAATAAGATAATTAATTGATTACAGTTACAATAGTACTATTGGTTCATAGTCTATACAAAAATTTACACGTGTGATACTAGGGATTGCACACTTGCTAACATCATCAACACACTATCCTTAGTCTCTAGCTAATCATGCATCTCTTCATTACATCTCAAATGTAAGATAGAGAGAAAATATCAGGAACTACTTTAATAATACTTTGTTTATGTACTAATCTATATAAATTAGGTATAACTTTCATACATCTTTAAACCATGTGCTACACATTAGACCAAATCATCAAGACACTATACTAAACATGTGCATGATCATGCATTTCCAAACAAACAAAACCTTGTCTATACAACTAAGACCTCTCTCTATGACTCTGCCACTCTTTACAAACTTACTACTATGTTAACATCAATGACAAACACAATCATGAGTGCAATATGTCAATATTCTATAATTTATCATCAACATTCATGCTAACAATCTCCCCCTCTAGCATTGATGGAAACATAGATAGAAAAAATCTAAGTTCCAATAATGCCAAAATAGAAATCTACTATTGTTGTCATTATTATCATCTTCTTATATCCTCTTCATTAATCAAATCTAAAATCCTCTAGAACATTTCACTATTCTTCTTCTTCTTTTAGGTTTGGCAATAGTTGTTCACAGTAAAAAAAACTCGTAATACATATCGTCCCCATAGAGATATTCCTCCTTTATATGAATCTTTCTAAATCTCCCTAATAAAGTGAGATTTCCACATTCCACATGCACTCTCCCCATACATACTTAGGAGATATTTTTCATGAATATTCTTTCCCTCATTGACATCAATGATAAAGTCCTCATTATGTCAAATTTACTATGCCAAGTTGTCAACTAGCTCAAGTGTCCAAAGAGACTATTTAAGACCAAATACCAAGAGTCCTCAATGAATTGACTCATCATAGATACTCCCCCATATAGGAAGCATCAACATTCATTCTAGTCTAACAATATTACTCTGTGCCATTTGACTAATGTACTTAATATATCATCTTCTTAGTAGTAGGCAAGGGCATAACCCCAAATATACGTCTTAGTTACTCAAATGCATCTTTATGTAAACACTTCATCAAGATATTGTTAGCCAAAAAAAGCCCTCCCACCAAAAACTCAAATTCAAATAATAATGCATTCAATGGTTAGCTAGGTTTTTTTATGAAATAATTTAACATTGGCTCTATTCTTCATTTCAGGTCATGCCTTAGAACATTTCAAGTCGCAACTGTGTGATTCACATAGTCATGGTGGGTTAAGTGCTAACCAAGGTTAGAATGGTAGAGGTGTGATTGTATTGTTTTCACCTGATCACAGGGTTATATTAAAATATTATGGTTTAAGTCACAATAGCAAAAAAATAGCAAGTCTTCAGTGTTTTAAGGATACATCTTGCACTATTAGATCTTTTTAGAGCTATGGTTAGCACATGGTTACAACGGTTTAAGAAGAAGCTAAGGTTAGTGTTGTGGTGTCCACAACACACACCCCATTCCTCACTAGGAATGGGGACCCCCTACTTTTTTTGACTCCAGGACTCATAGTTTGGGAGTTGGGAGAAGAAGAGTTTTATTAGACCTTAGAATTTTAGAGTCAAATACTCGAAAAAATCACAAAAAAATCAAAAAATTGAAAAACACAAAAAAAAATTTGAAATTTAAAAAAAAAAAAAGTCAAATCAAACGTGCCACTGAGGGCAGTGCACACGCCACCGAGGGCCGTGCACTCCAAATGTGCATGTGTGCCACCAAGGGGAGCCCGCATGCCCCCAAAGGCTGCCCGTGCATGTTGCCAAGGGGAGATAAGTTGATGTATATTAATTTATTATACTTAAGATATATTTAAATATATGTGACAAATCTTTTGAGATAGGTTTTAGACCTCCCCGAGATAAGGTAAAGAGTTTAGGAAATTTCAGGGCTTCAAAAATCCAGACTTAGCCAAATTTTTGGGCTTCAGGATTTCAAACTCAACCAGATTTTAGGATTCACCTCTAGTTTTGTTTGAGTAGCTAGTGTGTCTTTACTATGCATTGTTAACTCTACAAACTAATGTTTGCTTCTTTTGTAGGTAAAAATGGCATCCTCAACTTGTCGAGGTTATAACTTTTGACTCGGGCCTTGGAATTCAGAACTGCTTACACCATTGGAAAGAAGAACTAAAGATCTAATTTTAGTCCCTAAAATAGTGAGCCTTTAGTTGTCCAATTTTAGGGACCGACGAAGGTTCCAACTTGAAATTTTGAGCAAAAGACCTCCAAAAAGGTTACTTAAAAATGCCTAGAAAATTTGTGAAAAAATATGAAAAAGTTACAAAAATTTGATTGTCTTGGATAATTTGGATCACTTGGTTTCTCACTGGGAAGGATTGGACAAGTGGAGAGAAGACAAAGGTCAAAGATATAGAGGTTGGACACATAAAGCAAATCAGGTTCTTCATCTTATGCAGCTATTGGGGACAAGATTCAATGCAATTGTCTTGATATTTTTGATTGAAGAAGCAAAGGGAGTGCAAGTTTTTGAAAGTAATTGGCTATAAAGAGGGTGTAAATCATTATAAAGGGGCATGGAGCATATACAAAAAGTGATCTAAAACCTCATTTGAGAAAAACCCAGAAACTGTTTTAAAAATTGAGAAATTTGATTTTTTGGCAAATTGAGCTTTGCAGGTACACAACTCCGTAGGTTGATAGGTCTGTAGGTACATAGGTCCACAAGTCCGTAACTTTGCAAGTCCACAACTCTACATTTTTATGTAGGTTTGCAGCTCCAAATTTTCATGTAGCTCCGCAATTCAGAGGTGCACCAACAATTGACTGCCAGTTCCAAAAATACCACTTTCCATGCATTGGGAGCGCATTTTGACAGCAAGTTAACTTTGACACACATCAAGTGAAGGGCCAAATTCTATTTTTGGTGTCTCCATGCACTTCTACTTTGATTGATGGCTTCCTCCTACTTTCTCTCTCATGCTTTCTTTGTTTTTGACATGTAAAGGGCTCATGCATCCAATTAATGAATAAAATATGGATGGAGTCCCTCTAAGCACTAGTTATATTGTTAGTTTGTATATATTTAGTTTGTTTAAATGTTTTAAAAGAATTTTATTGCATCAAGATATCTCTCACTCTCAACACAAATTGAGGAGAGGATTTCTTATAAATACCCCATTGTAAAATGTAAGAAGGGCCGCTATTATTATGTAATAAAGTTATGCTTTTGGTGTTAGCATTCGAAGTGTAGTTATTCTTTCCTGGATGTGTTATTGTCTTGTGGATTTTGTTCATGAGATTGTGATTGAACCAAAGCTTTATTGTGTTGTTTCTAATTGTGCGATCTTTTAGTTCTGGTGTTTGCTACAGATATATGAATTTCGTTGACGTAATGAGCTTGAGAGGAGATCACCCGATTGTGTCTACATAGCTTTTTATCTCACACAAGCACACTTTCCATGGCCTTGTGATTTGATGAAGAGTGAAACATCATTTGATTTGTTAAATATTCTCACTGACAATTGTACTAGTGGATTCTAGGAAGTGCTGCTCCTGTTTTCATTGGTTTCCTACCGATTTCTTCAAAGGTTTAACTTGTAGCTTGTTTTGTTCTATAGCTTATGTCCATTTAGGAATTTCAATTTCAAGTTATTTTATTTCATGTTATTTGCTTTCAATTTTGTTATTTTCTTTGCTAACCCCTTGTTAGAGTAGGACCTCATAGTAGCTGCATTGTTAGAGTTGCATTCATTGAAAAATAGAAAATACAAAAAATATTGTTCTTTTGGTGTGATATTTTGAGACAACGAACATATTTTACTTCAATTTCTAAGATAAAAAGGTTTTTAGAACCAACAAAGGCCTCTTTGTGAACATTCACATTTATCTTCTATTGAGCGGATTTTGGTATGTCACAAGACAAACACTGAACCTTGGAATAGATCTTTAAAAAGATTTTCTTTTCAAGAGAGGAATTACACTATGGATTCCTATCATTGACCTCATGCAAAATGAATGCTCAACAGAAGTGGCACTAGAAGGAGGGCCAAAACAAAGAACCTACTATTGGAAACAAGAAAGATTTGATAAAGTTTCAAAAATTTTGTACCCTTGCAATAATTTGCACTCTGTAAAAGTTCAAAAATTACTTCTAAAATTTTCAAAAGTTTAGGTCCATAGGTCTGTAGGTACATAGGTCCATAGGTACGCAGGTCCATAGATCTACAAGTCTGCAGGTGCACAGCTCCACAGATCCACAACTCCACAACTTCATAGATCTACAAGTCTATAGCTCCGCAGCTCTATAGATCTGCAGCTCTGTAGCTTCACAAGTGCGCAAAATTTGATCGTGCACTATTTTTGAGAAAGTGTGCTTCTCCAGAGGTGCACTTTTCTAGAATAAACACAAGTTGTTAGAACTTAGTGACTTTCACAAGCATCACAGTGATAAAGGGATTCCAAGAACTCCACCCATTCACATTACACATTTCATCATCATCATTCACCTTACATTCCACTTCACACATTCCCATCATTATGAACCATGTGTTTCTTCATTACCCAGAGTTCACCTTTGAATCTAACTAGTCCATTGCATGACTTGCCCAAAAATCTTGAAAAAGTTTTGCCCATGGTTTATTTATGGAAAATCAAGAACAATAGAAGATCATATCAAAATGTTTAAGGAGATCTATAATCAAAACCAGATTCAACATATGGACATGGTATGCCACCTTTTTCCTTACACTTTGGGGGAAATGGCATTCAATTGGTACCTCAATCTACCACCAGCATCAATAATGGATTGGAACTCCTTCGGGAGAATTTTTTGGAACAATTCAAGATCTATGTTGATCCAGCTCTTCTATATCTTCAGTTCATCTCGATTAAGAGGTATCCCCATGAGACTATTTCACAATTTAATCATCACTTCTATAGGATGTATCAAAGAATGGAGTTTCCATACACTGTACCATAGGAGGCTTCCATCCAGATCTACTTTGGAACAATGGATTCATTAACTTATATTTTTCTAAGAAGGATCCCACCTAGAGACATTGATACTATTGAAAAGGTTTTCAAAGAGGCTGTGGCATTCATGAATCAGGTTACTGCTGCTCCAATGTTAACAATTACATATTCCAGATATGGGCCTCAAAAGATCACTTTCTTTGAGCAAAAGGTAGTTGCATTCGTTGAAGTAGAAAATGATGTGGCTAGAGAGCTTAAGGCCATGAAGGAGATAATGTCTTTTTTATCCAATGAACTCATCAAAATAAAGTCAAATTCTTCAAGAGACCAAGGCAATCATCCAAGACAACTTGCTACCCAAAACAATTATTCTCAGAATCAGAGTGGTAATTCTAGCCTTTACAGGAACATCAATAATGAGAATAATCATATTACAGGCATGAGTTCAAGTGAAAATGGTATGTGTACAATGATGTTTTGGATCGACCTTACCAAGTCATGGAGGAGAAACCCTTGCAGTTTAGTACAATGATGTTTCAATCATGTGATAAGTCCACAGGAGAAAAAAATGATGAAGATGGTCGAGAGGAGTTTGTGTTCCCATTCAATGAAGAAATTCTTCCAAGTTTTAATGTTTCAACAAGTGTGGATATGCAAAGAAATTTTGAGGTTGTGGAAAATTTTGAAGTTCCAAAACTCCATGAAGTTTTAAAAGGTGATGAAAATGTGGAGGGTCCTGAGGTTGGTGAGATTTTTGAATCAGAAAGTCATCAAGAAGAAGATACCAATTCTTCATACTGTGATATTGATTCCCCATTGGATAAAGATAAGATATCTCCCTCAAAACAAGATTTTTCATTAGAAGAGATGTATAGAGTGTTCAAATTGATCTCAAGCTTGATTGAAGAAATGTCTCTTTGCAGGTATTCTACACATATATCAAACCATGCAATAAGTGAGTCATGTAGAATCCATTCATTTGGGTTCCATTTAGAAGAAAGTTTACCTAATTTCTTGTTAGCTTGGGAGATTGCAATGGAGGGAAAGTATGATTTTGAAAAAACTTCTTTAGGATACGAGGCAGAAAACATCTTGGTCGATGATGGTAATGAATCCTATAATTCAAAAGGGAGGCTGGTAATTGAGTTTTCTAGTCCAAGGGAGCCTAGAGCGGAACTTGAAGTGTCTCCATGTGTGCGTGAAGTGGTGTACCATGAGATGAGACCACTAGAAGGAGAAATTACAATGTTTGAGTGTACCCCTATGGCGGGGGACTTGTTGGATCAGGTGATATCTTTCCATTATCCCTCTTAGTTTGATGATTTTCAATTTGTATGTGATGCTAAAGGTAAGAGAACTTGTTTGTGGATTAATCATGGCCATAAAGAGTTACCACAACTTCTAATTTTGTGTGATTTTTGTGTCTTATACCAACCAAGAAACTGACATTTCTTGTGGAAATAGGGGACTTTCAGTCTAGAAATAAGAAACCTAGACCAACAAGTTCTCAAAACTTTGCAAATTCAAAAATTTGATTGTTTTAGGTGCTATTGAATTGAAGTCAAAAATGATGAAGAGATTATCCAAACTTTGAATGGTTCAAGCAGGAGGGGTCTCCTCGAAAGGTTACTAAGATCATTGTTTGGTGTGAGAGTTTCCTAAAATGTTCTAAAAGAGGAACGCAAGGGATGTTCATAAGGGATTGAATCCAAGAAATGACACTGATGTTCTAACTACATAGTCTAAGTATAGTCAGGATACAGAATTCAAAAAAAGAAAAAGAGAAAAAAGAAGAAGACGGTGTTAAGACTAAAGGAGTCCAAGATCTAAAATGGCAAAAGATACGTTCCCAAAATAAAGTATCTTGTACTCAAAAGTACTATTTCATCAAAAGTAACATCTTTAATGACATGGAGAAACTATGCAAAAGGCCAAAAATTAAAAGAATGTGGCATCCCATAAAGAGCCCTCAAACTAATTCTCTCATCCGGTCAAGCAATTGATTGATAAAGAGCTTTCATGGAGATTCTAAATGAATGAGCTAGAAGGAGTGGAAGATTGTTTCGAGTTGTCAAAAAACTCTGATTGACTATAGCCTGACACATCAAAAGGAATGATTACATAACACACACACTGAGATGGAAGGTTTCAAGTTTTGAGATTTTGACTAAGAAGTCATCCAAAAGATGCTTGGGATGTTCAAAGCTTGGTTGGTGTTTAACACACATCGGAGGAATTTTTGCTAATGAAGAAATACCTTGGTCATTTCTTCCTTTTTTCAAGGCTATTTGCTGTGGTGTCCACAACACACGCCCCATTCCTCACTAGGAATGGGGACCCCTTACTTTTTTCGACTCCCAAACTCATAGTTTGGGAGTTGGGACAAGAAGAGTTTTATTAGACCTTAGAATTTTAGAGTCAAATATTCAAAAAAATCACAAAAAAATCAAAGAATTGAAAAACAAAAAAAAAATTAAAAAATTTGAAAAAATCAAAAAATAAAAATAAAAAAACAATTTAAAAAAATCAAATCAAACACGTCGCTGAGGGTTGCGCGTGTTGCTAAGGGGAGTGCACGTGACCCCAAAGGCCACACACATGCACCGCCAAGGGCACCATGCCCCAAGCATCTACGCACGCTGCCAAGGGGAGCTCACATGCCCCCAAAGGCTGCATGGGCACACCACCAAGGGGAGCGCGCATGCCTCCAAAGGTTGTGCATGCTCCCAAGGGCAGCGTGTGTAGGCTACCACAAAGGGCTGCATGCCCCAAGCATGCGCACACTGCCAAGGGGAGCGCACATATGCTACCACAAAGGGTACTACACCCAAATCATGTGCACACCACCAAAGGCTATGTGTGCTTGCCAAGTTGCCCTTTCACCTCTAGTTTTGTCTAAGTAGCCATAAAAAGGTTTTAAAATATATCATTTAAGTATAAGTTGACATATATTAATTTCTTATACTTAAGAATGCAATGAATCTTTTGAGATAGGTTTCAGACCTCCTCAAGATAAGGTAAAGATTTTAGGAAATTTTAGGGCTTCAGAAATCCAAACTTAGCCAAATTTTAGGGCTTCAAGATTTTAGACTCAGCCAAATTTCAAGATTCACCTCCAGTTTTGTTTGAGTAGCTAGTGTGTCTTTAATATGCATTGTTAACTCTATGAACTAATGTTTGCTTCTTTTGTAGGTAAAAATGGCATTCTCAACTTGTCGAGGTCATAACTTTTGCCTCGAGCCTCAAAATTTAGAACCAGTTACACTATTGGAAAGAAGAACTAAAGATCTAATTTTAGTTCCTAAAACAGTGAGCCTTCGGTTGTCCAATTTTAGAGACCAATGAAGGTCCCAAATTGAAATTTTGAGCAAAAGACCTCCAAAAAGCTTTTTTCAAAATGCCTAGGAAATTTGTGAAAAAATATGAAAAAGTTGCAAACATTTGATCATCTTTGATAATTTGGATCACTTGGTTTCTTGCCGAGAAGGATTGGACAGGTGGAGAGAAGACAAAGGTCAAAGATATAGAGGTTGGACACATAAATAAAATTAGGTTCCTCATCTTATGCAACTATTGGGGACAAGATTCAATGCAGGTGCCTTGATATTTTCAATTGAAGAAGCGGAGGGAGTGTAAGTTTTTGGAAGTAATTGGCTATAAAGAGGGTGTAAATCATTAGAAAGGGGCATGAGCATATACAAAAAGTGATCTAAATCCTCATTTGAGCAAAACCCAGAAACTGTTTTAAAAATTGAGAAATTTGATTTTTTGGCGAATTGAGCTCTATAGTCCACAGCTCTATAGGTATGAAGGTTTGCAGCTCCACAACTTCACAGGTCTATAGGTCCATAGCTCTGCATTTTTGTGTAGCTCCACAAATTAGAGGTGCATCAACAGTTGACTGCCAGTTCCAAAAATACCACTTTCCATGCATTGGGAGCGCATTTTGATGGCAAGCTAACTCTGACACACATCAAGTGAAGGGCTAACTTCTATTTTTGGTGTCTCCATACAGTTCTACTTTGATTGATGGCTTCCTCCTACTTTCTCTCTCATTCTTTCTTTTTTTTTGACATGTAAAGGGCTCATGCATCCAATTAATGAATAAAATATGGATGGAGTCACTCTAAGCACCAATTAGATTGTTAGTTTATATATATTTAGTTTGTTTAAATGTTTTAAAAGCATTTTATTGCATCAAGATATCTCTCATGCTCAAAAAAAATTGAGGAGAGGATTTTTTATAAATACCCCATTGTAAAATGTAAGAAGGGCTGTTGTTATTATGCAATAAAGTTATGCTTTTGGTTTTAGCATTCAGAGTGTAGTTATTCTTGCCTAGATGTGTCATTGTCTTGTGGATTTTGTTCATGAGATTGTGATTGAGCCAAAGGTTTATTACATTGTTTCTGGTTGTGTGATCTTTTAGTTCTGGTGTTTGCTACATATATATGAATTCTTTTGATTTAATAAGCTTGAGAGGAGATCACCCGATTGTGTCTACATAGCTTTTTGTCTCGCATGAGCGCACTTTCCATCATCTTGCAATTTGATGAAGAGTGAAATATCATTCGATTTTTTAAAGATTCTCACTAACGATTGTACCAGTGGATTTTAGGAAGTGTTGCTCCTATTTTCATTGGTTTCCTACTGATTTCTTCGAAGGTTTAACTCACAGTGTGTTGTGTTCTGTAGCTTATGTCCATTTAGGAATTTCAATTTCAAATTATTTGATTTCATGTTATTTGCTTTCAGTTTCGTTATTTTCTTTGCTAACCCCCTGTTAGAGTAGGACCTTATAGTAGCTGCATTGTTAGAGTTCTATTCATTGCAAAATAGAAAATAAAAAAATATTGTTCTTTTGGTGTGATATTTTGAGACAACAAACAAATTTTACTTCAAATTTTGAGATAAAAGGGTATTTAGAACCAGCAAAGGCCTCCTTGTGAACACTCACATTTATCTTCTACTGAGTGGATTTTGGTACGTTGCAAGACAAACGCTAAACCTTTGAGTAGATCCTTAAAATGATTTGCTTTTCAAGAGAGGAATTACACTATGGATTCTTGTCTTTGACCTCGTGCAAAATGAACACCCAACAGTTAGCATTGCAATCAATTGATTTCCCTTATTTCACTTGGTCACAAGGTTAGAAGATGAACCTTGAGTCAAGGTTGTCACAGTGTAGATGCAATAAGGATCTCAACCTTTATAGGGTCATGCCAATTAATGAAAAAAGTTAGGAGCGGGCTGCGAAGTAGCGATAACCAATGGGTCATAGTTTTGCAAGGAAGAACTCTAATTGAAGAAAGGTCGTGGCAAAGCTAATATGACAAGTAGTCAAACATAATATATAAAGTTGAATGATTATAGAGTGGTAGAATGGTAAGAGAGGTTTGGTCCACGTGACAAGGCTTGATGGTTGACTTTAGTTGACCAAGTAACACAACTAATTTGGCAAGTTGATGACAACAAAAGTAGCTCCTTGATGATGAATCTAATCTTTTTGATCTCTTGCAACCACATCCATCATTCCTTAGGTCTAATAAATGTAGAGAGACACTCCATCACCACCTGTTGATCCATCCATTTAGTCAAAAGTTAATGACCACCATTCCTAACCTCTCAAAGCTTTTTTTGGTGAGGAAGTGATCTTCTTGTGTATGGATTTACACTGTGATCAGATCTTTTCCAGTTTTGCAGTGATTATTCTCTTTACATTTGGTTGTAGTGGTTGAATTTTATCTTAGGTGGAAGCTATCTAAGTTATTCTTACACTATAAAGGAAAATGTTTTACTCTTTCTTAGGGTCAAATATTATCTATTTCTCTAATATTTCCATGGCATGCTACTGTAAATTCCCTCTTTGCCTCTAAATTATATGACATCCTATCTTATCTCTTTTAGCCATTGATGTACTGTAAAATCTTTGTCTACCTCTCTTCAATGTACTGTGGATATCTATAATCTACATTTTGTATCTCTTTTGGCCTTTAAATTATAATAAGTGAAGTATTTTTTTCTTATTTCACTCATTTGGTTGTTTGATCTTTATGTAGCCAATAGATTAAAGCAAGTCTAAATCCATATATCTTGGATTGTCATAATAATGGTACTATTCTTGTATGGGAAGAGATTGGTTCAAACACCCTATTTTGGTGCATCACCTCCTTAGAATAGATTAGGTAGTTAATTTCATGTATTCCTTCTCCCTTTTCTCTCCAAGAGTAGTTTAAGTGCATCCTAATAGTAGAGGAAGCTGACCCTCTTTGGAGACTTAACCTCATAGTTCAAGTCCCACAACTTTGAGGTTGTTTCCATGTTTCACAAAGTTGTCCTTAGATAAATAATTTGGACAAGGGTGCAAGATTTTGTGACAAATTTTTTTGGCATGCCTAGTGGGACCACATATTAAAACATTTAAAGTTCAATGGCATCAAAAAGATATTTCATTTTCATGCTAAGGAATTAGTAGTGCCTTTAGTATAAAGCTTTCAAGAGGCTCATTCATTCAAAAATTCTTGGTGACTCCAAATTTCAAGCACAATCTAGTTTTAGACCAAAGTCATTGTGATTCATGTCCAAGACACATAGAAGGCCATCTTCTAGAGGTAATTTCCAATACCAAGAGCTTTCTTTTTCTAATCCAAGAAGAAAGGCTAGGGTGTCTCTATCACCAGTTAGGAGTGTAGTAGTAGCACATATCCCTACAAGATCCATCTCCACTCCTCTTGTTGTTAGGTCTCAGCCTAGAATACCATTTGTTCATATCAATAGATCACTTTCTTACATGTATAGAGCTCATGCTTTTTCCAACTTTAATGGTGGAAGGCCCCTCCTATTAGCCCAAAGGTATGACATACTAGTATTAGCTCTTAAAATTATACCTAAGTTTTACTGGTAAAACCTCTATTTCTCCTATCAAGCATATTCAAGAGTTGTCTAACATCTGTAATATTCATAGCATCACTAAGGATGATGTAGTTGTCATGCTTCTTGCCTCATCCTTGAAAGGGATTTCACTAAAATGGTATAAAGGTTTGTGTCATAACTCTATTATTGATTGGGATGGGTTAGGGGTAGCCCTGTGCAAGAATTTTGAGGAAAAAAGTGATCACCTATCACTTTTAGAACAAATAACAACTATCAAGAGTGCACCCCATGAGTGTATGACTGATTTCAATTATAGATTTCAAAAGACATGGGACAAAATATCAACTATAATGAAGGCCTCTCTTGGTAATGCATTCTTGTATTATCTTAGAGGCTTCAATAGCGATAATGTTACCACTCTATAGTCTATGGTAGGGGACACTCTACCAAATGCTTATGAGGTTTCCATAAGGGTGGAAAATATTTTGATATTAGGAGTGAAGTTAGCTCCAAGTTCCCCAATACCTCTCTTCCCTGGCATGCCCAATCATTAGCCTACTATAGCCCCTATGCATACTATCTATGTAAGTTATCCTCTTGTTGTAATCCTGATAGCCTCCAAATCCTCTAATGGATTTGATAGGATTGAGGCCATGATGTAGACACTGATGTAGAATGTAGATAAGAGGATGCAAAATCAAGAAAAGAAGGTGCAGGAGAATAGTGCAATAGTACAAAATATGGGAAATGAGTTGGTGACTATGAAGAGGCAACAAGCTCAAAATAATAAGCCTCTCCAACTCTAGAGTCAATGTCCCATTCATGGTATACCTCCAAACTAGATTCATGTCCCCTTCAATCAAAATAGACCTATCAACCACCCTCATAATCAAAATGGACCTATCGACCACCCCCAAACTTCAAACACTAACCAAAATAAGGCTTTAGTCCCTTAGAAAAATCTTGCTTAAGATCAAGATTTTTTCCCTTCTTGTAACTACTCCTATGGATATTACATGTGTTAGAAGGTAGAGTCTTACTTGGCTTTAGCTATACTAGAGTGAGAAGTTGCTCAACAAGACAATGCTAATCAAGCTATTGATACTTTTTAGTAGGGTGATTGTTGTTTCATGAACCATCTAGTGGAAGAGTATTGTAATGTAAACCAGGATTCTTGTGCTTACAATACCAAGAGAAAAGGAATAGTGGTGGAAAAGGTTACTCCTCCCTCTCCTAATCAAACTTCAACAACAAGTGTTGTTCCTCATGTATAAATAGTTTCCTAGCAATACAATACAAATCAGCCTACTAATGTCCCTTGACAACAAAGACAAGAAGAAAGTAGAAGAGATGTGAATGACACTCAAGCTATTCCATCTCAACCTTCTACATCTAGGTTCTCTACTAAGAAATCTAATGCCTCTTTTAGTGTGGTAGAGTAGATGAAGAGAACAACTGTGAACATTTCTATGTGGGATGTTTTTGCTACTATACCATCACAAAAGAGGGTGTTGCAGCAAGAGTTGGAAAGCATTGAACTTAGAGATCAGCCACCTAGCACAGAGAATTCCATGAGTTTGGTACAACCATAAAAAGGAGGTAAAAACAAGAAAATAGGTTAGACCTCCTCCATTTTATGTTTCTCTGATTATAGGAGGTAAGCTAGTCCATAATTGCATGATTGATTTAGGGGCTAGCAGTTCAACAATGCCCAAATGTGTTGCTAACATTTTAGAAGTGAAATATGAACCTATCATTAAGGATGTATTGCTGTTAGATGTTAGTACTTTAAAGACTATGGGAATCCTTAGAAATGTTGAAATGGCCTTACATGCATGTCCTGGTTGTATTTTAGTGCAAGATATATCAATTTTTGAAGTTAAACCAGACTTTGCCATTTATTTTTCAAGAGATTTCACTACCCAAATAGGTGGTTACATATCTTATGATTGGTCATACATGTTTTTTAGAACAAGATAGAATGAATGCTTTAATCATAGTAGAACCATTAGCCCTCCATTATATTAAGCCCTAAACTAGTAATCTCATTAATATGAACTGTACAATCCTAGAGATAGATGAAAATGACATAGAAAATGAGCCTACCACTTCCCTAATAAAGATACCTTATTTCCTCTTAGATGAATGGGCTAATGCATATCAATTTGATCCTATGTCACAAACCTGAGAGATAGGCCTTGGCACCTATTGTATATCAGAAAAGGATGCTCTTGTTCCCAACTTAATGAAAATCAAAGAAAACACAAGTGGGATATAGGGTATGTTTTCTAATGAATCTAGGAATAAAAATGGATCAAGGGTTGGTGTGATGTTGGTTTCTCCATGATACAAAGGTATTAATTCTCATTTAGGCTTCAATTCAATTGTACCAATAATGTGGCCAAGTATGAGGCATTGATTCAGGGTCTCTTACTTGATCAAAAAAGAGGAATTCAAGCATTAAAGGTATATGGAGATAGTGAGCTAGTGGTCAATTAGGTGAGGAATCAAAATGTTACTAAGAATTACTAAGAATGATTTTCTTAGGTCTTATAAGCATAAAGTGTGGGATTTGCTCAAAAATTTCAATGCTTTTAATATTCAGAGCATCCCGAGAAAAGGGTATAGACATGCTGATAGACTAGTAGTAGTGGAAGCATCTTGTGATGTCCCAAGGAGCCTTGAATATGAGAAGAAGTAGAAGATTAAAGTGGTCATTAGACTAGTTGTCCCAAATAATAACATCAATTGGCAAGTCTTTGAATCTGATGCACAAATTGTAAGTTTCTTGCAAAATGAAGCACAATTCTCAAATAGAAACTAGTCGATATGGTATGACTAGTATGGTGATCAAATCATCAACCTTAGCTACAATAGGTTTTGTAAGGGTCTTATTACCTTAGAGAGCATTTTCAATCCAGATGATCAAGCAAGGGATAAAGACATGAATCTTGTCGTAGACAAAGGAGATCATAGACCAATTGCAATTGCTAATGGAATATTACTAAACATGGGGAAGGTATGTTCTAAAATTGAGAAAAAAATTATATTCATCTATGTCAAGAATTTAATGATGTATTTGCTTGGACATATTAAAGGGTGTTAACCCTAGTCTATTTCAACATACCATAGATCTAGTTGATAATGTCAAGCCTATTAGGAAAAAATAGAGACTAGTAAATCCTAGGATTGAGCCACTAATGAGAAATAAGTTGTCCAAATTAATTGAGGCTAATATCTTTTTCCCTATTATGCACTCCTCTTGGGTGGAAAACCTTGTCCCTATTAGAAAAAAAATGGAGAAATTAGACACTATGTAGATTTTAGGGATCTCAACCAAGTGTCCCTTAAAGATCATCATCCCCTTCCTTCCATGGAACATATATTGTCCAAAGTTAGTGATTTGGAAAGATTATCTTTCTTGGATGGATTCTTAGGTTATAATCAAGTGCTAGTCAAAGAGGCTGACAGATATAAGACTTTTTTCACTACTAAATGGGGCACCTATGCCGATAGTAAGATTCCTTTTGGAATAACAAATGCAAGTGCCACATTTCAAAAGGAAATGGAGATGGCCTTTAAAAACATGAATGAAAGTTTTTTGTTGGTCTACCTTAATGATATCATAGTATATTAAAAAGATGTACTAGAGCATTTTGGTCATCTTAGCCAAACTTTTGTAAGATGTAAAGAGTATGAAGTATATTTAAATCCAAGCAAGTGTGTCTTTACCACTAATCAATGGATCTAAAGATGGTCTAACTATTGATTCATAGAGAACCAAAGCCATACTTTCTCTCCCCCTTCCTAGTCACAAGAAAGGTTTGCAAAGTTTTCTTGGTTGAATAATTTTTGCAAGGAGATCTATTCCTAATTTAGCTACCATGGTGAAACCTCTTATAGACATGCTTAAAAGAAATATGGGCTTCTCATGGACCAAGGAAGGCAAAGAAAGTTTTGAAGAGATCAAAGCAGCCATAGCATCAACCCCTACTCTCATCAATCCACATTTTGATAGTGATTTCATTCTTTACACCTTAGGAGGTAAGTCAAGTATTTCTATAGTTTTGACTCAATTAATTGATAAGAATGAAGAGTAACCTATTACTTTCTTTAGTGAAGGGCTGAAAGAGTATGAAAATAAGTACAACTATGTGTAAAAGCAAGCCCTTGTAGTCATAAGATCTTTGAATAAATTTAGACATCTTCTATCCCACAATAGGATCCACTTATTGGTCCCTCATGCAAGTGTTAAAGATTTCCCATTGAAAAAAGATATTAGTGAGAAATGGGAAAGTTGGATCACTAAGGTGATGGAGTATGACATGGACATCTAGATTACCAAACTAGTAAGAGGGAAAGGGTTGTACAAATAGATGATCTCATCTCATGAACCTGATGAGAAAGTTGCCTTGGTATTAGTACAATAATAGGAGGTGAGGAATGATAATCCAAAGAGTTGGATAGATGACATGAAAACCTTCTTAGCTAGGAGTGGATATCCTCAAGGGTTGGATAAAGATAAAATAAGATAATTTAGATTGTGGTCTATTCCTTATGCTATAGTTGATGATGTTCCTTTCAGGAAGAATTTTAGTGGAGCCTTACTAGGATGTATTGATGCAGATGAAGAAGAGAGAATGATTAAGAAGTTTCATGATGGTCTTGATGGCAACCAATTTTCAGCAAAAACTACTACAATGTGATGAACCTCCTTATAGCAATATCGTGAGAATGCTCGAAATAACAGAATACAAAGTGATAGCAGAACTCAGAATGAATCTACTGATCGCAGGCCACTTCGAGGGGGTAACCTCCTTTGAGCAAGCTCAATACAATAAATTCGTCCGTGCCCATCAAGGGCCTCAACCTATTCTTATATACTGAGTACGATCTAGAAAAGTAATACTACCTATGCATGTGGGATAATAAAATATACTCACGGGACGACTTACAAAGCATATGCGTCCAACAACACTACTCTAACAAAATAAACAGAAGGAACACACAGGTTCCTAACATCCCCTCTCCCTTAGAAAAAAGCTTTGTCCTCAAAGCTTAAGGTGTGGAAATTGTTGTTGAATCTAAAGAAGGGGTTCCCAGGTAGCATCCTCTGGTTGCATGCCATGCCACTGAATCAAGACCTCAGAGATGGAGCGAGAGCAAAGCTGGCGAGTGCGCTGGTCAATGATTGCCACCGGCTCTAGGATAATGGATCCTTCCATATCCATTTCAGGGAGATTAGTTTGTGCTCTGACAGTGGTATCCAGAACTTTCTTTAGACAAGAAACATGAAAGAATGGATGAATGCGGGAAGAAGGAGGAAGTTCCAGTTTATAAGCAACTGAACCAATCTTCTGCAGAACCTTATAAGGCCCATAAAATTTTGGGGCCAGCTTATGACACCCTTTCAGCTTTAGGGAGGATTGTTTGTATGGCTGTAGACGAAGAAAAACCATATCCCCAACTTGAAATGAGTGCTCAGAACGGTGTTGATCTGCTTGCTGTTTCATCTGATTACGGGCCATGTGAAGATTATCCTGTAAGGTACGAAGAATCTGATCCCTGCTACGGAGAACTATGTCAACTGCCTGGACTGGTGAGCTATTGGGAGTGTAGGGAAGGAGCACTGGAGGTGCCTGACCATAGACTGCTTCATATGGAGTCATTTTAGAGGTAGTGTGGTAAGAGGTATTGTACCACCATTCAGCTAAAGGGAGCCACTTGGCCCACTGATGTTGCTGTTTGGAAGTGAAGCAACGAAGATAAGTTTCCAAGCATTTATTGACAATTTCAGTTTGACCATCAGTTTGTGGGTGATAGCCCGAACTCATCTTCAGTTTGGTGCCAGTTTTCTGAAATAGTTCAGTCCAAAAATGACTGGTAAAAGTTGCATCACGATCAGAGACAATGGAAGAAGGGAGTCCATGAAGACGAAATATCTGGTCCATGAAGATTTGTGCAACAGAGGAGGCAGTATAGGGGTGGCTGAGGGCACAAAAATGACTATATTTTGAGAGACGATCAACCACAACCAAGATCACTGTCTTGCCACCAGATTTAGGAAGCCCTTCAATGAAATCCATAGAAATATCAGTCCAAATCCGTGTAGGGATGGGCAATGGTTCGAGCAAGCCAGGAAGGAGGGTCGTTTCACCCTTGTGGCGTTGGCAAGTATCACATTCAGCCACCATCTGTTGAATCATCTGTTTCATCCCTTTCCAAAAGAAGTTTCTCCTTGCTCGCTCATAAGTTTTGAGGAAGCCTGAGTGCCCTGCTGAAGGAGAAGCATGGAGTTCATAAAAAATAGCCTGATGTAGAGCTGGGTTCTGAGGAAGCACTAGCCGACCCTTGTATCGAAGAGAAGCACCATCCCAAGAGTAATGTGGTATAGCAAAAGGATGATTGGCTAGCTGGTGAATGATTTGAGATAAAGAAGAGTCACTGTCATAGCCCTGCTGAACAAACGCTAACCAATTGGGAATGGGCATAGAAATAGCGGAAAGGGAAGCTTGATTATCAAATGTGCGAGAAAGAGCATCTGCCACAATATTCTCCTTACCCTTCTTGTAGGTGATCTCATAATCATGCCCCATGAGTTTGCTGACCCATTTCTGTTGTGTAGGAGAGGATACCCGTTGTTCCAGGAAG
This sequence comes from Cupressus sempervirens, assembly GCA_028749045.1. NCBI lineage: Eukaryota > Viridiplantae > Streptophyta > Pinopsida > Cupressales > Cupressaceae > Cupressus > Cupressus sempervirens. Next base: position 102,982,343 of record CM053783.1, read on the forward strand.
TATTTCAGAATTTGGTGATCGGTTCTGATGCAAAAATGACTCCCTAAGAGGTATGGCCGCCACTTCTGTACAACATGCAAAATAGCCATCATTTCTTTTTCATAAGTAGAGAGGGCTAGATTCTTACCAGAGAGGGCTTTGCTAGTGAACGCAATAGGATGGTCATCTTGCAGGAGAACAGCACCCAATCCATTGCCGCAAGCATCACTCTCAATAGTGAAGGGTTTGGAAAAATCTGGCATTGCGAGAACAGGTGTACTGCACATAGCCTGTTTCAGTTGTTCAAATGCAGTCTCAGCAACAGGGGTCCAGGAGAAGGCATCCTTTTTTAACAGAGCTGTCAATGGTGCTGCAATTTTCCCGTAATCTTTGACAAACTTGCGGTAGTAGCCAGTCAACCCCAAAAAACCCCGAAGGCTCTTGAGAGTTTTAGGATGTGGCCAAGTTTTCATGGCATCTATTTTTGTAGGATCCACCCGCACTCCATGGTGTGCAACAATATGCCCGAGATACTCCACTTCCTCCTGGCCAAACACACATTTAGATAGTTTTGCACAGAGTTGATGATCAGAGAGAAGTTGCAAGACAAGCTCCAGATGATGGAGATGCTCAACCCAAGTTTTGCTATATATGAGGATATCATCAAAGAAGACCAGAATGAATTTTCGGAGGTATGGTCGAAATATGTTATTCATCACTGCCTGAAATGTTGAAGGAGCATTCGTGAGGCCAAAGGGCATGACTAAAAATTCATAGTGACCATCATGTGTGCAGAAGGACGTTTTAGGTATATCCTCCTCATTAACCCGAATTTGATGATACCCAGAACGAAGATCTAACTTGGAGAAAAAATGAGCCCCATGAAGTTCATCAAGAAGTTCATCAACAACTGGAATGGGAAACTTGTCCTTTATAGTGAGATGATTAAGTGCTTGGAAATCAATGCAGAGTCGCCATGACCCATCTTTTTTGCGAACAAGCAGAACTGGAGAAGAAAAGGAACTGGTACTAGGGCGAATAATACCTTGCTTCAGTAAGTCACGGACAAGTATCTCGATTTCGGTCTTCTGATGAAATGGGTAGCGGTAGGGCCTGATGTTGGGCGGAACACTGCCAGGAAGGAGCTAAATACGGTGGTCCTCTGGACGAGAAGGAGGTAATCCCACAGGTTCAGCAAATACACCAGAATACTTGTCCAAAATGTGTTGGAGATCGGCAGGAGTGCTAGAGACTGCTGATGGCTGCATCTGAATGGAATGGAGCTAAGCGATGACACCATGTGAATTCTTCTTAAGAAGTTTTTCCATACGGTGTGAACTGATGATGCTGAGAGACCCTAGTTGTAAGCCTTTCAAAGTGTGTTGGTGCCCCTCGGCTGAAAACTGCATCCAAAGTTCAGCAAAATCCCAGAGAATGGGGCCAAGAGTGCGTAACCATTGGGCACCCAAAACCACATCACAACCACCTAAGGGTAAGGCAAACATGTCAGAGCGCATGTTATAATAACCAATAGAGAGACACACATTGCGACATTTCCCTTTACAAGGTAAAGTGCCCCCATTGGCAATCATGACTTCAAAGCTAGAGCAGGGATGGATAAAGCAATCAGCCTGTTTGGCTATTCGTGGATCAATGAAGTTATGAGTGCTACCAGAATCAATGAGTATAGTAAGAGGGATCTTCTTGAAGAAACCCTGGACCCGCATGGTTTGTGGAGTAGTGACTCCTGCCAAAGCATGGACAGATATCTCTGGTGGAGCTTCTGGTGAAGGAGGTTCAGGCTGGTGAGGCTCAACCTCATCATCCACTGTTTCCTGAGCATCTACATATTCTTCCAGTTCTGGTGGAGAATCCACATCCAAGAGATAGAGCTTTTGCTGAACACATCTATGGCCCCGAGACCATTTCTCATCACAATTATAACAAAGCCCTTTGTCTCGCCTGACTCGCATCTCTGTTTCAGACAAGTGCTTGATCGGAGTAGTTCTGGGAGCTGGTATGACTGGAGGGTTGTGAGAACCTGTATTTCTGAATGGAACAAAATTAGATCTGGAGCGTTGTAGAGCACTAATCTTGTCTTCCGCTAACTTAGCCAACCCAAGGGCTTCCATCATTGTAGTAGGTCGAAACATTTTGACTTCTGAGCGAAGTGCATCCTTCAGACCACTGACAAAACAACTACGGAAGAATTCATCAGACAAGCCCTCTGTGTGATTAGCTAATTTTTCAAACTCTGTCTGGTATTCTCTTACAGTGCCTGTTTGACGCAGTTTAGTGAGTGCTCCTGTGAAATCATCAAAGGAACTAGGGCCAAAGCGCTCCAAAATGAGGGTGCACAATTCTCTCCATGTTGGGCCTACATTAGCCTTGATGTACCAACGGAACCATTGAAGAGCTTCATGTTCCAAATGAAAAGATGCAAGGGGGACTTTGTGGTTATCCAAAGTATTATGCAAGCTGAAATACTGCTCTGCCCTATAGATCCATCCAGTCGGATCAGAACCATCGAAGCGTGGAAAATCAAGCTTTGGTCCACGGAAATTGCCAGAAGAGGACCCAGTATCTCCTGAATGGTTTCGGCTCATGGCTGACTACTGAAAGTTAAGACCCAGAATTTTGTCATCCAGATCTTGAAGTTTGGATTTGAGGGATGCCATTTCTTCTTCCATGATTTTTGCTCCTGTACGCGTAACAACCATAAAGCAAGGTTTTTTTTTTTATTTTTTTTATTTTTTATTTTTTTATTATTTTTTTTTTTTTTGGAATGGGTAGAAGATGAGAAACAAAAACTTTTTTAGTTACGGAAAACTTGGATTTGGGTAAAACTCAGATAGGAAATGGGTGTTCGACGGGTGGTGGGAGACTATCTGGGGACAAGGGAAACAGAAAAATGAGGGTTTCAAGGGTAGGGAGGCGAAATGAGGCGAACAGTCCAAGAGGGATAAGGGAGAAAAATGAGGAATTGAATCTTGTGGCTCAGTTTGGTGGCGATTGGATGAGAGGTGAAAAAGATAGGGCAAACCCTAAAATTAGATAAATGAGGGATTTAGGGCTTTGAAGTGAGAGGAACCTGAAGACCACGACAGAAAAACTGAAAAGAGTTATTGCAATAACAAGAGATATTAGAAGTGAGAGGAACCTGAAGGCCACGACAGAAAAAAAAATTTGATGTAATTTCCACCCAGCGAGCCCAAGAGAGTGCTCTGATACCAGATGTGATGAACCTCCTTATAGCAATATCGTGAGAATGCTCAAAATAACAGAATACAAAGTGATAGCAAAACTCAGAATGAATCTACTGATCGCAGGCCACTTCGAGGGGGTAACCTCCTTTGAGCAAGCTCAATACAATAAATTCGTCCGTGCCCATCAAGGGCCTCAATCTATTCTTATATACTGAGTACAATCTAGAAAAGTAATACTACCTATGCATGTGGGATAATAAAATATACTCACAGGACGACTTACAAAGCATATGTGTCCAACAACACTACTCTAACAAAATAAACAGAAGGAACACACAGGTTCCTAACATACAATAAATATCATAAGAGTCAATTACTACTGACCATCCTTGTTCCATGACTACCACAAACATGTAAGGAAGTGTGAGAAGTTTTCTTTCTTCTCAAGTAAGCAGAGACTTTCATCCCTCCCACTTCACCCCATATAGGTTGACCAACCTTTTTCCTAGTGGGGATTAGATTTTATTGGTCCTATTAATCAGCATTCTAGATCTAGTCATAGGTGGATTTTGGATACTACAAATTTCTTTACAAGGTGGATAGAGGTAGTAGCCTTAAAAGATTCTATGGAAGCTTTTGTGGTAGAATTCCTTAATAGAATTGTCACAAGGTTTCGTGCTTCTTCCACCATAATATCAGATAATGACAAATCATTTTTAGGAGGTCAAATTTGCACATGGGCAATTGATCATGGCATTTACCTGAGCACACCCTCCAATTACTATCATCAAGGTAAGATTTTGGTCAAGTCATCTAATAAGAATTTGATCAGAATCATCAAAAGGACTATTGAGGATAACCAAAGATGTTGGCAACAAATATTGAAGACAAGCATGTGGGTTGATAGAATAATGCTTAAGAGGGCTATTGGAAATTCTCCATTCATGTTAGTATATGGAAGGGAAGCTAGACTTCCTATCTCATTGGATTTTCCTACCCTTGAGTTGGCTCATCAATTGGAATTAATTAAAAATGATGTTATTTTTGTAAGAATGAAATATTTGATGGAGCTAGAGGAGAAAAGAAATCATGCCACACAAACATTAGAAATACATCAACAATAGATGAACATTTAACTTTGATAAGAAGGCTACATCTAGAATTTTTAGAGAGGGTAATGTTGTGCTAAAGTGGGATGCAGACAGAGAAAAAGTAGGGAGACATTCAAAATTTGGTACCTTATGGAGTGCTCCATATGTAATCATCAATTGCAAGCAAGCTAATGCTTTCCAGTTAAGTAGGCCTAATAGCAAAATCTTTCCTATTCTAGTCAATGGAATACATCTCAGTACCTATCTCCAATAGGAATAAATGTTCATATATATAGTTGGTTAGTTTGGTTCCTATTCTTTCCTATTTTCCAAGAAGTGCATGACATATGTTTTGTTTTTTGTAGCAAAGAGTTTTGGTCCCAATTTTTTACAAAGTTACAGAGGTAGAAGGACATGTTTTATAGCTCTAAGTAAACAAAGGTGATGGAATGGATAAGTTTTCTTTAAAATTCAGAGACTCAATAGCCCAAAGGGTCTTTTTTTGGTCATTGGCCATATGCCAAGCAAGCTTGCATCCCCTTTGAGTTGCCATAAATGTTAGCCAAAAAATGCCCTCCCACTAGAAAATTAAATTCAAATAATAATTCATTCAATGGTCACCTATAGATTTTTATGAAATAATTTAACATTGGCTATATTCTTTATTTCATGTCATGTCTTAGAAAATTTCAATTCATGACCATGCGATTCACACAGTCACAATGGGTTTAGTGCTAACCAAGGTCAAGATGCTAAAAGCATGATTTCATTGTATTCACATCATCATGGAGTTAGTTAGCTTTAACCAAGGTCAAAATGCCAGAGGCACGATTGTATTATTTTTGCTTAATCATAGGGTTGTATTAACATATTATAGTTTAAGTGATGAAAACATGAAAAGAAAAAGTCTTCAATGTCTTAAGGATACATCTTGCATAGTTAGATCTTTTTAGATCTACAACTAACACATGGTCATAGTTGGTTAAGAAGAAGCTAAGGTTACTATTGTGACTAAGTGATTTCCCTTGTTTCACTTGGTTGCAAGGTTAGAAGATAAACCTTTGGTCAAGGTGGTGATGATGTGGATGCAGTCAGGATCTCAACCTTCATAAGGTCACAGTAGTTAATGAAAAAAGCTAGGAGCGGGTTGCGGATCAGTGATAACCAATGGGTTGCAGTTTCACAAGAAAGAACTCTTACTGAAGAAAGGTGGTGACAAAGCTATGATCATAGGTGATCAAACATAAGATATAAAGTTGAATGTTGATAGAGTGGTAGAATGGTAAGAGAGGTTTGGTCCACATGTTAAGGATTGATGGTTGATTTTGGTTGACCAAGTAACATGACTAATTTGGAAAGTTGATGATAGTAGAAATAATTCCTTGATGATGAATCTAATATTTTTGATCTCCTATAACCACTTTCATCATTCCCTAGGTCTAATAAATGAAAAGAGACACTCCATCACCACCTTTTGATTCATCCATTTAGTAAGAAGTTAATGACCATCATTCCTGACCTCTTAGAGATTTATTTGGTGAGGAAGTGTTCTTCTCGTGTATGGATTGGCACTATGATCAGATCTTTTCTAGTTTTGCAATGATTGTTCTTTGTAGATTTGGTTGTAGTGATTTAATTTTATCTTAGGGTGGAATCTATCTAAGTTATGCTTACACTATAAAGGAAAATTTTGTACTCTTTCTTAGGGTTGGATCTTTTCTATTTCTCTAATATTACCCTGGCATGCTACTATAAATTCCCTCTTTGCCTTTGAATTAGATGGCATCTTGTCTTATTTCTTTCAGCCATTGATGCAATATGTAACCTTTTTCTACCTCTCTTTGATGTACTATGGATATCTATAGTCTACATTTTGTATCTCTTTTGGCCTATGAATAATAAGATGTAAAGTCTTTTTTTCTTATGTCACTCATTTGGTTGTTTGATTCTTATGTAGCCAATAAATTAAAGCAAGTTTGAATTTTTATATCTTGTGTTGTCATAATAATGGTATTGTGCTTTTATGGAAAGAGATTGGTTTGAACACCCTATTTTGGTGCATCACCTCCTTAGAATAGATTAGGTAGTTACTTTAATGTATTCCTTCTTCCTTTTCTCTCCAAGAGTAGTTTAAGTGGATCCTAATAGTAGAGGAAGTCAACCTGTTCCAAAGACTCAACTTCATAGTTCAAGTACAATATCTTGGTGGTTGTTTCCATGTTTCACAAGGTTATCCTTAGGTAAAAACTTGGACAAGGGTGCAAACTTTTGTGACAATAGATATCTGTAATTTGATCTTTAGTGCTCACATACTTTAATATGATCTCTTTTTATGTTGCCTTCTCTATCAACAATGATACTTAATAGATATATGCTTAGTCTTAGAATGAAATATAGGATTCTTAGACATACTCATTGTACTTGTCTTATCATAGTAAGTGATAACAGGTTCTGCAAGATTAATTCTGATATCATTCAGCATATTTTTCATCCACATTAGTTGGTTATAGTTATTTTTTTCTGCAACACACTCTGCCTTAGCTATATTCTAAGAAATACAATTTTATTTCTTCTTAGTCAAGAAACCAATCTTCCTCCAAGAAAAAATTGTCTATCATTAGTTCTCTTTCTATCATTCATCTTGCCTACCCAATCCACATAAATATATACACATAGAGTGAAATCACTTAATCTATCATACCAAATTTCATAGTTAGATGTTCCTTTCAAGTATCTAAATATCCTCTTTACTATTGCATAATGATATTCCTTAGGATCAGCTTGCAATCTAGCTACAATCCCAACTGCATTTGCTATATTTGGTCTAGTGTGAGTTAGATATTGAAAATCTCTAATCATCGAAATGTACTTCTTTTTCTCAACTACAGGTGTCTCATCCTTGCTAGATAATTTGTGGCCAATTATCATAGTTGTACCAATGGGCTTACAAATTTCCAATCTAAAATCCCTTCAACAAATCCTTCATGTACTTAGTTTGTGAAATAAAATTCTATGACTATTATGCATAATATGCCATCCTAGGAAAAACTTCATTTCTCCTATCATGCTCATTTCAAACTCATTCTTCATTTCTTCAAAAAACTTACTACTTGCTTCATCATTTCCTCCAAATATGATATCATCCAAAAATATTACTATTATCATAAAACTATTCTTAATTTCTTTCAAATACAAGTTACTATCTATTTTACCTCTAGTATATCCAAGCTTTGCCAAATAGCTATCCAACCTTTCATACTAGGTTCTAGGTGCTTGCTTTAAACCATATAGAGCTTTCTTTAGTCTATATACTATGTCTTTTTCTTTTGTTAAAGGAAAACCTTCAGGCTGCCCAATATACCCCCTCTTCAAGTTCTCCATTTAGAAAAGTTGAGTTAACACTCATCTGATATACCTTGAACTTCTTATTCACTTCACAAGCCACAAAAATTTTTACTACTTCCATTCTATCTACAAGTGCATATATCTCCTTATAGTCTATGTCTTCCTATTGTGAATATCCTTTATATCCAAGTCTAGCCTTGTTCCTCACAAATTTTCCTTGCTCATTCATCTTGTTTCTAAATATCCATTTGGTTCTTATTACATTCTTATCTTTAGGTCTAGGAACTAACTCCCATGTTTCATTCTTCACAATTTGATCTAATTATTCCTTCATTTCTTGAATCTAATGATCATCTTTATATGCTTCATCTACACTCTTTGGCTTAGCTTGAGAAATCAAACATATCTCTTCATTAACTATGTTTCATGTCATCACACCTTTGTCTTAGCTTCCAATTATCTAATTTGGAGAGTGATTCTTTATCAAATTCTTGTTAGGGGTAGGAGTTAGCATCTCAACTTTAATCTCATCTCTAGGTTTAGATCTCTTCTCTCCTCTTTGCTCAATAGTTAATACATCATTCTACAAATAATTGTTAGTCTCAAAGAAAACTTCTCCCTTTTGTCTAGAAATTCTATAGTTATCTTCTTCTTCTTCATCTAAATTTTAATCTAACATCTTTTCCTTAGTTCCAAACTTTTCAACAATCTTAACATTTATGCATTCAACTATTTTCTTAATTTTTTATGATTAAAGAGTATGTGTACCTTTCTTTTCAATGAATAGCCGAGAAACATACCTTCATCACTTCTTGGATCAAACTTGCCAACATTGTCATCTCTCTTAATATAACACTTACCTCCAAATATTCTAAAATACTTAACTAATGGTGAATGACCAAACCATAGTTCACAGGGTGTCATCCTCATACCTTTTCTAATTTCTACTCTATTCATAGTGTATATTGTTGCATTTATTGTTTCTCTCTAAAATGCAAGCTAAGTACTTGAAGAATTTGTTGAAGAGATTTGGATTGGAAATTTGTAATGTTTTTGGTACACCTATGATAACTAGTCACAAATTATCTAGCAAGGATGGGACACCCATAATTGAGAAGAAGAAGTATAGATCCATGATTGGAGGTTTGCAATATATAACTCACACTATACCAAATACTTGAGCAAGAATGTGTTTTGATAACTGGTTAGAACATGTTTTCTTTCCAAACTTCACTCGATTGCTACAAGATACGTAGACAAGAAATGCTTCCATCTTCAACTCAGTTAATGTAGAAAACTCACTCGATCAACATTTACCTTGACTTCTATTCTTGATATGGCTTTTCCAATTCCATTCACTTCATATATCCTACGAGTTGTCCTAATATATCATACACTTTGCTGACATGGACTTCATTTCATTGATTTAAGGAACTTGATGTAAGATTTTACAATTCAAACATAGTTCCATGCCTTCTTATAAGGTTTAGTTTGAAGTAGAGGTTTCACTTAATCCATTGGGTGAGGTGCCACCTCTAGTTACACTTGATGTCTTATTCTCTTCTATCTTACTTATCCATTTCTTGTTCATTTTCTCATGAAATTCATCACCATTGAATTTTCCTTTTTCTTTTGGATCTTCCTCTTTATGTGCTAATACTTGGTACCTCCAGTTCTTGCTTAAGTGATTCACCTTGTGACAATGATATTATGCAATTCCAAGGTTTCTCCATTTTCTAGGACTTCCTCCAAAGTGTAACCTAATGCAATTAGTAGAATTGTGACCATATTTTCCACATGTAGTGCAACTATACCATGCATTATATACCTAATTGATTGTATTGCCTTTCTTTCTCGGTGTCCAGTTGGACTTCTTCTATGATTTTTAGTCTTGTGACTTGTGACCAAACTTATTGCAAGTATAGTAATAGCCATCAAATGCATATTTATTAGGAGACTGATTGAACTTGGATCTACATTCATATTCTTAGTGAGCATACTTATTAAAATTTTAACAATATTCATCAAATTAGGAGTAACATTGGGATTACCAATTTTTGTCTTGCAAATATTTGTTGTGTCATCAATTTTTCCACAATGATATGTAGGCTTCTTAGGTTTGGAATTGGTATACACATTCCTTTGTTCTTTTTTCTTAGATGATTCTCCTTTCTTGGTGCCAGGATGCCCAATATAACCCAATCCATATGTGTGTCTCAACTGCTTCTATCCTTTAAGTTGTTTATCTAGTATTTTTATGATTTCTTTTTACCTCTTTAGACTTTCATTGGTTTCTTTCTTTGATGTTAATTCACTCTTCAAATTTTTATTCTTAGTTCTTAGTTCAAAAATTTCTTTAATCTTTCTTCCAATTTCATTGTTTGCATCGAGTAGTTGGTTTAACATATCATATTGGTTTTGAGTCAACCTCATTATTTATTCATCCTTGGCATTTATTCTTGTAGTGATCTATCTCTTATCTTCTTCAACCATTCTCTTCTCATCCTCAACTTATCTTGTTTGTTCCAACACTTCACACATCCTAATGGATTGCAACTCTTTGTCTCTTTTCATTGATTTCATTTGCTCAATAAGGTTATGATTTATCTCCAATAGATCAACTATGGTAACATCAGATTCATCAGACATATTTCTGAAAGATAATTCTTCAATCACTTCTTTATGATATGTTTTTTCGTTCATTTACTAGGAATTTTCCTTCTTTTTACTCAATGACTACTTCAATTTGTCCTTCATATTATTTATTTTATTTAGGGCCATTCTTAGTTCTAGTTTATGATTCTCAATAGTCTTGTCAAGCTTGTACCTCTCCATTATTTAGATCTTTTCTTTGAGTTGGTAAAACTCCTTAATAAGATAAATAGCTCTAATACCAAATTTTGGATGATTCTGGAAAGGTAGAATGTTGGCAAGGGGGATTGAATCAATATCCTTCAATAATTAAAAACTAAATATGCAATACCCTTATCACTTTTTGTAGCTCAAAAAACATATAATAGTAATCACAATACTTGTAAATGAAAGTAACTTTGCCTAATTCTAATTTTCATGAAACAGTAAGAATATACCATAAATCCATCACATATAACATGAGTATTTGGGCATGTAATAACCCTTGGTTAGAGGTAAAGCTATGATGGGGATGGTACCCACAAATCTATCACTACTATAGTAAGAAGGTTCCTTTTTGGGGCTACAATGTGGTGTAACTTATGGTGACTTACTTTGCTAGGAGTGATACAAATAGATATATTAGGCTCTACCTTTTTCAAATATTTTACAACACTGTACTAGTGTGTACTTGCTAAACAATTTAATATGCTACAATTATTAGAGAATATCAGTGAATTGATCCATATAATGTAGCTTATTTTTCTATTTTAGATCCCTCTTCTACTTACTAATATATTCCCTCATGTGTCTGATAAAAAATTATCCTTATGTTTCTTGAATCAATTCTCTTCCTTTTATATTAAACCCATCACATTATAACACTAACTACAACAACAACTCTAAACTATTTCATGGAAGTCCTTAAATAGTTTTATTTTACCTCTTCTAATCTATGACCTATTTAGGATTTTGGAATTCTCTAGAATGTGTAATAGATTGAAATCAATGACATAGAATATTCCTTATTCCATAGTGTTGCTTTCTATCATTGTATTGGCCTTCTTTTCCTTGGAATAAAAAATAGTCAATTCACATTTACCAATAAATCTTTGCAAATAATTTCCTCAATCTATGTAAAATCATGTTTCCCACTTGTTAAGATCATTACATAAAATTTTGTGCCATTCTAGATTTGTATTTAGCCTCTATACAACTCCTTGTTTACTCTATTCTTTCTTTATGATCATACTATCACTCGATAGCTTAAGAATCTATAATTCTTGCAAAGCTTGATAATTTTTGTGCTTGGTTAACCTTTCACTTCTCAATGACTATTGTGATTTGGTTATATTTGTTCATACTTAGGCTACTTGACTCTTCTTTTCTTGGGCACTATAAAGTATCTTGATTAATACCGTGGCTTGGTGATTTCATTCACTAATCAATAACTTCTATCTTATCAACTATCTTTTGAATAGTTTGAAACTAATGAAAACATGAATTTACCTTAGGAGTAACATAATGACCATGTTCTATACATGTCCAACAATTTTTTTTTTTTGTAACCTTTAGGTTCTATCCTCATAAGTAGGGAAAGTCCTTCATTAGCCTTCTTATTTTCCTCTTGCTTTACTAATATCTCTCTAGAAAAATATTCATTTGTACTCACACTTCTTGTTAGTATAGGTCAATCTTTTTGTATGTTGAAAGGAATACCTACTCTAGGAAATCCATCATTTTTTTTCATCCATAACTCAATTTTTTGCAACCTCACAAGAAGAATGTGTTTTATAAGGGTAAGTGTACAATGAATAACTTCGTTAATTATCTATGCATTCTAACTATAAGTAGGAGGCATAGTTTTAGAAGTTTCCATATAATCTCATCTTCTATGTTAGATCCACCAAAACTCTCAATTCCCACAAAAATATCAAATATTCTATTAAAATAACCTCTTATAGTTTCATTTTCATGCATTTTAGCATCTTGAAACATATATATCCAACTCTACAATCTAACCTTTTTATCATGTGCACCACCTTAAAATATCTTCTGTAAATCAATCCATATTTTATGTGCAAGATTTAAAGATATCAATTTGCAAATTTTTATTCACGGAGAGATTATATCAATTCTTCCTTAGCAAGTGTATTTTGCATGAATAAATATTTTTCACTTTGTTCATAGGAGTCAAGCTTATCTTATGCTATTAGAGTCTTCTAATTTAATCTAACCAACCAAGATTATGGACCCATACATAACAAGAAAGTCTTCATCTTCTCCTTCCATTTGTCATAATTTATTTCATCAAACTTCATATTTTATTTTCTAAAGTAACTCACATAGATCTCCTCAAGATGTTAATCTTTTCCTTCAAGGGCATGATTCTTTGATACTAATTGTTAGAGATTAAAATCCACCAAGATAAGTGACAAGGGGTAGGGTGAATTATTTATGTATTTAAAAAAACTCTCAATGTCTTTATTAATTTTTAAACATGTAAATAGTAGATACAGTAACCATAGAAAGAAAACAATACAAAATAACACTAGATATGTTAACTAGGGAAACCTTTGATTAGAGGAAAAACCTTGGTGGTAATATGCCCACAAGATGATGCACTAATATAAAATTTTCTTGTGAAAGGATGGACTCTGTTAGGAGATAATAAATTTCATTTAGTACATATGAGTCCCTATTAGGAGACTTTGAATCCATGTTGGGAGATTCCAACCTTGTTAGGAGCCAACCCTACTAGGAAATGAAAGGAGGAAAGTTGAACCCACTATTTGAATAGTCTGAGACTATCTTCACCAAAAAATCTTTAGGATAACATATCCAAGTTCTAAATTTATTAAACATAAAATTATTTATTAATACAATTCCCTTGAAGCTCACAATATATCCTCAATCTCAATCTCTTCTATAATCATCTGCACTAGATACCAATCCATAAGGAAATGACCTTTCCTTTGTACCACGTTAGAGAAAATGTATTGATTCAGCCTTGAGGCTTTCTCAATTTACGATAATAAATATATAATGTCAATAAGATATTATAATTACATGTTACTTTATAATTATCACTACCCACAAAGATTTTATCAATAGTTTGTTGAACAATCTTTGCTAAACCTCATAGAATAACATCTATTTTTTACACCTTAACCATAGTGTATGGAACATATCTCTAACCTTTCTATAATATCACTTAATAAAATTCCATCTTTTTTAAAGACATATTCAACTTACTAGTACCCTCTTTCAAGTATCTCTCTCTAAAATCAACCTCCAAAAAATATAAAATAACTTTGTCATATCTTCATATCCCTTTTTGCGCTCATAGTTGTATCATCCCAACACATAATTTAATATATTCTCAATCATGTATAACACAACTCATTGACTTCTAATTGCACCAAATGATTCTTCCTTTACAACTTTGGTAATCTTCACATAGTAATTTATATGTTGACATCAATAATAAACATTGTCATGAATGCAACACATAAGAACTCAATCATATTCCCAACAAGGCTAACATACTCCCCCAAAGGAATACCATCAAAATTCATGCCAGCTCAAAATCCATTATTTTTCTTTCCCATGGCATATATGGTATTAGAAAACATTGATAGAGCCTTGCATTTGTAGTCCTCCCTTTGTCTCTTTGGCAAATCATGCATGTTTCCACAAAGTTTCTTGCATCAGTATGAAGTTTTGGCCAGTAGTAATATCTTCTAACCAATTCTAAGGTTTTATCCAAATGAAAGTGTCCATCCACCATCCTACTATACTTTTCTACGATGATATTTGACCTCATAGAATACCTAGTCTCACATAGTCACCTCCTTTAAAGAAAATTTTGTTCTAAATAAATAAATCAGAGAACTCAAAATGATACCGATCACAAAACTCCATACATACCTTATAATTTTTTCCAAAATTATGATATGTTTCACATGTCTTTGAGTACTTAAATTTCTATATTTTCTAGTTGAATCTAAGAAACACTCATGTTTCTTCTACTAAGTGCATTAACTACATTGTTGGTTATGACCTTCTTGTTATTGCTAGTGAAGGTATAGGCCTACAAATCCTCCACCTATTTAATATCCCAATTAAAATATGAAAAAATGTTTATGCTTGAAGTATGCAAGGATGATGGGTAAAATGATTCCAATGAAGCAATCCACCAATTGATTTGATAGAGTTACACATGAAAGCACAACCAAAGAGATGGAAAAATAAACAATATTTTTATTGTAATGTAGATGGCCTAAAAAAATTCCTTACAGTGTGCCAAACATAAGGCCAACATGGTTTTAACCATCTAAAAATATAATTAAAATTAGTGAGCTTAGAAGCTAAGGCTTATAGATCTTACAGACTTCTATCTTTCTTCTTCCTATCCTAATTCTATAAACTCTTATCCTAGATCTCAAGTATACAGCCATCAAGGAAAACATTTGGCCTAATACATATATTTATTACAAAATATAGGTCCTTCCTATTGATATTAGATTGGTTTTGAAAAGTGAGTGTCAACACACTTAAGTTATTTATTTAGTTCATGCTAAACAAGTAGTATATGCCAAGCAAAACATAAACCATGCCGAGTTCATAGTGAGTGCAAAGCCACTCATTTGCCAATTCACTCAAGTGATGAGTAGACAATGGATGATGAGTGATTTGGGAGCCGAGTGAATAGTGGATGCCAAGTGATACAAATGTCGAGTCACTGTATAAAAATTAATGTATGTTGAGAATTAAAGACTTCAAATGTTGAGTAAGATAGTTTTGACATATTTGTTTATAATGACACAAATAACTATGTAAACCATTTTTGAGATGACTTAAGGATGAATTAAAATATTTTGGAGATAAGGATGAATCTCAAGTTAGATACCCTATGCAATTACATCTAGCGAATCAGAAAATGGGAAGGATTAAGAGGAAAAATGGATGAATCTCAACTGTATATTCATACCTAGCCCTAAGTCACCCAAGTCTTCTTAAGGAGGACAAACCCTAAACTCTAAAAGAATGAATGAATGTTGAATGAGTGAAGAGAAGTTTGCGTATAGTGCATTCATGGTGACTAAGGAGTTATGAAGTGAGACAACATTGTAGAATTAGTCAGAGTAGAATAGAAGAGATGAAAAGGATACAACAAAGAGACATTTGATCATGAAGGATCAATAAGACAAGTGTTTAGAAGTGATCTATTACCAAGAAATCAAGTATTGACCATAGGATCAATGCTGAGACATTTTAACAGGTGATTTCAATTAAAATCTCTTAGTAGAGTAGTCCTAATAGGTTGTATTGAAATCCTTTAATAGGGTGCTTACTTAGTTGTGAGTTAAAGTCCTTTAGCAAGGTACACTTCTAATAGGATGTTGAAATCTTCTAACAAGGTGAGACCTAATAGTATTTGTAAGCCTTTAACAAGGTAGATCATATCTCATGATAAAACCATTGTAACCTTCATTGGATACACTTTATTACTATAACAGTGAAGATTTTTGGGTGTCATCCCCACCCCCGTTTTACCTTCTCACTTGGAGGGTTTTTGGGTAATCATATCTGGTGTTATGTCTGTGTGAATGTTTACTTGCTTACATGCTTTATATGTACATTCTTACATTCTATTTTAGTTTATACATTGAATGTATTAGATGGATGTGTGGTGAAAGTATTATGGGTCCAAGTTCAAATTTTTAATTCACCCCCCTCCCCCCCTTAGAAGTTTACCTTTCCTATTGCAATTCCAAAAATTGGTATTAGAACTTTGTTCTTTGAAAGAGAAGCTTTGCAACTTTGAGGAAAGATCTTCAAATGGAAGTCTACAAGTTGGGAAAGACTATTGAGAATCAAGAGATTGAAATACATCTCATTCTAAATCAACTCCATGAAGCAAGAGAATAACTAAATAAATCCTTGAAGAGAAGGAAGGAAATTGTTATTGTAGAAAATGACACACACTATAGAGAGATAGAAACCACTAAGTTATCTCTAGATGGAGATTCAAATGAATTTGATGTAGTAGATGCAGATCTAATGGAAGAGAATGGAGCCCAAATTGAGGAAATAAAGTTAGATTAAGAATCATAAGCCATACAACTATGTGAGGTAACTGAATAGAAGAAGAAATCCATGGAAGACAAAGCAATGATTGAAGAAGACAAAATAATTTTGGCCAATAGATTGAAAGAGAAATCATCAGAACTAACCAAGATTTCCAATATGCAATTGGATACTCTATGTCAAATTATGAATGCCAACTATGAACTAAATGTCAAGGACATTGAAATAACTACATTGAAGTTGCATAGTGAACAACTAGAGAGTGAACTAAAAAGGGAAAAGGAATTTGTTGAAAGTTTCAATAAACCAATTGAAGCCATCAAATACTTTGAGCAATTATTGAAATCCCCTAGATCTAATATTGACACACCAAGACTAGGATACATAAGCACTAAAGAAAAAGATTCATCTAGTAGTGCTGAAGAAAGGAACAAAAAAGGTAAGAAATCCAAACCTACTTGTCATAATTGTGGTAAGAAAGGACATAATGCTAATGTGTGTGAGAGCAAGACTAAAAATTATAATGTCAATAATAAGAGCATGGTTCAATACCAAAAGTGCAACAAACAAGGTCATTAGGAACATGAATGTAGAACCAAGACCATGCACACACAATGATTTGAAGGATATTGCTATAATTGTCAGAAGTACAGACATAGATCTTTTGAATGCAGATCCAAACCCATGTGGTCATCGAATAGGAAAAAAAAGGTAAGGAACAATGGCAACTCTTATAACTGGGATTATAATACAAGGTATAGCTATCATTATTATCAAGAATATGGACATGTTCTTGATAATTTTATTAGGACACACTTCAAAGGTGACTACAAGAGGTGGTTGAGTCAAACAACATGTTTTAGCTATTTAAAGAATGGTCACATCAGTAGCTATTGTCCAACAAGGTCAAAGGCACCAAGTTATGAATTTGATAAAGGCAAAGGCAAGCCAAATGCTGAAAATGTTAGAAATGAAATGAACGAGACATGGAACAAGAAAGATGATCACTTCACCCAATGGCTTAGGTGATCACACCTCATCAAACTAAACAATTAGGAGGTATATGGGACTGATACTTAAAAGATATATCATAAATTAGTTCCAAAAGGAGTTAGTACTAAAAATATTACATAAGCATGAATAAAGATGTAAGATGTTATTAAAAATTCAAGAATAATCTTTAAGTTTTTCATGTTACCGCTGAGCATGAAACATTTTCTATGTGTGTCGAGTGGAATGCTAGAAAATGACAAGCTAACAAATTAGCTAGTTGATGCTAAGCTTGTAGTGGATGCCAAGTAAGTGGAAGGGTAATTGATGCTAAGTGAACTAGAAATTGGTTGATGCTAAGCTTACAGCTATGTAAGCACTCAACATTTATTGTAGGGTTTTCAAAGGGTATTCAATCAATTTTAGCTCATTTCACATCATTTCAACTTTGAGAAAGAGAGAGTAGAGTAGAAGGTGATCTAGAAATCCATTCAAAGTAGTTCTAGAAGATTCTAGCAATGATTTCACACTAGTTCATTAGATTTCATAAGATATTTATCAAGAGTCAAGCTACATGGTTTATATTTTTGCAAATCCTAGTTTTACATTATGCCATAAAGTTCAAAGAATGTAGAGGGAAAGGAAGTTTTTAATGTCCAATTAGTGAGTAATGAGGTCAAGCAAACCATTTTCAAAGCTATTCCTAATATCTCTTATAAGAGAGATCCTCTTGGTGTGTTATCTATGATACCACCAAATGTGTTAATGGTGCAAGATGTAAGAAAATGCTATAACTGTAAGATTGGTAGCATTGGTGATATGGATATGAGGGAAGCATATGGTAGAATTTATGATAATGGTGTGTTGAAAGAAGAGTTCAAAATCATTCAGAGGAAAGGGTTGACATAATCCCTAGATTTTCCAAATGTGTTTAAAATAGAATGGATAAGGATAGTGATTAGTCAAATTCATGATGGTTCATTATTTCTAGACAATGGATCTATCAAAATTACTAAAAGAATAATCCATAGAATTAATAGTTACCCAACATTAGATCATCCTAAGATACTAAGAAGTGATTCAAAGGAAGTGATTGAGAAAAATATTGGAGGTGTATGGAACAAGAGAGGCATGATTGTCGGCCTCCCAATTAGATCAATAACTTGGTTTACATACACAACTCATGGATTAGACATCCAAAATGAGTTGTTATCTTTTTAATAGAGAAGGTTCATTTAAATTGTCAACCTAAGGATGTCTACTTGAAACAAATCTGCAAAGTATATGCACCATGAAACTCTCTAAGTTATTCTATCGTTGCAAAATAACAATGTTGGAGACAAACTAAATACATAGTAATGGCTGCATGAAACTGCAAAGTAGTTGCTACAAGAATTGTATACTACAAACTAAAACTTTTCATATATGTCTAAATATATACCTCTACCTCCCTCTAACCACTTAATAAGTTTCCGCATCATCCTTTTAAATAAGGAAGAATCTTATTACAAAAGTAATGACAAAGTGCTGAATTTCAGTTCCACATTTTCAGCAATCCACTCAAATGCATGGCTCTCCTTCATTATTGTGAATTATACCAAACCACTTTACCATGTTATTCTATTCCTTTTAAAATTTCCAAATCATTTTGAAAATATTAATTTCATTAAGTAATGTGGAAGTTATGGTTATTTTTCTAAAAGTGGTTTTATGCTACTTGAAAACATGCCACTTTTTCCTCAACAAACTTCTGATTCATCTTGCTCATTAACTGCTTCAAACCAACTCAAATGCTCAAAAGGGTTTATGCTCCTTCTTATTAACTTTAAAAAACCATAATCCATTATTAATTTCATTAAGAATTGAGCAAGATATACCTATTTTTCTAGAACTGGCTTTTAACTTTTTCTTTATTTCCTGCACTTGCTGAATATTGACAAGTGTCAACTTTCTTTTCCTTCTTTCTAGCTACATGAATGACCCAAATAACTCACATACAACATGTTAACCACATAAAGAATATTATTTATCATTTCTAGCAATACATCATTAACTATCTATACATGCAATTGTTAATCAATACATCATTTATCATAGTTAATGCTTCATAAACCAAGTTAATATGTGGAAATGGCTTGGATATATATTAAAACCATGGGGTAAAGTTTTATAACAAATGGATATAGATATGACATTTTATAGGCTCATCATTTCCCCCCAGCTGAAATCTTGCTTGTCCTCAAGCAAGGGATAGGCATTATTTAGTCATGAAAACTCTCAGCATGGAATCTTGTGACAACTTTAATCAATCATCAATAATTTCAAAGGTGGTATAAAAGGTATACATGAAAGGTCATCCTCCTATGGTCTATGTCAACAAAACTAGGTATACATGTGCTCCCCCCAGCTAAAAGGTTGTTTGTCCTCAAATGAGAATGTATGGATGAGGGTAGAAGAAAAAGCATGTATGAAGCATATAATTATAATAATGATAATTGAGAAACAAAATGCAAGGCATAGCTAATCAATTACTAAAAATGATAATTATTATGAATAAATAGAAATCATAGTACAATTGGTATTGTTGTGAGAAACTTCAAACTTACAAATAGCTAAAAGTACAAGTCCCTTTATTGATGAATATTCAGGTCCCTCCAAGAGTGTTGCATATATAATATGAGTATTGTTTTCATACTTTTTGAAAGTTTTCTTTTGGATCATATCGTAGTTGCTGCAGGAGTGTCTATTGAATCAAAGAGAAGTGGTTGTAGGAATGACTGTTAGAAACCAAATAGTAGTTGCTACAGGACTAACTCTTACAACATGAAACTTATAGATAAGACCAACTAGACACCATCATTGAATAGAACATTCCTGACATCATGAAGACTCAACTACTCAATGGAGTGTTTGGAAACATATGCAAAGAATTTCTTCCACAAGTAGAAACTTGACTCACTCACACCCTTGGAAAAAGGATTTAAAATAGGAGCAACCAACCAATTGTGAACTCCTCCAAAATAGTCATAGAGACAAAAAGAAATAGGAAACAAACTAAACTAGAGAACTACTAACTCTAAGACATTGTGTAAGAACACTTATTGAATGAAAAACCTACCCTAACCTATCCTACCCTACACTAACTAGATTACATGACCTACTCAAACAAAACCATTTACTGGCTCTTTGAAATATCTTCCTCTTGTCAAAGTCTTCCAATGCTTTAAATGCTTATGCACAATTAGAAAGAGTTGCAGTAGCAGTTGAAACTTAATATGAAACAAAACTTTTGAAAAGACATTAATAGACTCACTTATTACTTCATGTTGATTATATATATTACTATACTGAAGTATATAAGTAAGCTGAAATGTGTCTCCTTTAGGTGTAGCTGCATGTGTATCTTTGTCTTCAATTGCAAGTTCTTTTTTTGCTGCAACCTTAGCTTGTGACAACGTTTTTTCCTCCGTATGAATGAGACGTCTAATATGACACCCTCATGAAAGAAAAAATTTTGAACCCTCCTTGTTGGCTTTGTATAGCTAATTTACTTCTTCATCCTCTTCTTGACTTTTAAAAACCAATTTGTGTGGCTGATTTGATAAAAGTACAGGAATTTCTGCACCATCTTAATAAGGCTCAGAGTTTCTCTTTGCAAAAGATGTTGGTTTAACATCTAATGTTAAGAAAAAATCCTCTAAATCATCCCAAAATTGATCTTCTTCAATATCTTCTTGACTTTTATGCATGAGAGGACTGATTTTCACTTTATTGCAACTCTCTTCTTAAAGTAGGAGTTCTGATTTGACATCACATTCATCATTACCAACAACCTTGTGTATGGTGATTTCATCATTTTGCAAAACAAGGATGTCTTCATTTGACTCTTTAAAAATCAACATTTTGTCATCAATATGTGAACACAATTTCTCTATGATACTAGAGAACATGTCTTCATTGATTTCCAAACTTGTTGAAAATGATATTGAATCTTCATTCTCATCCTCCATGGATCCAAAAACTATATTGTGTTACATGCAAAATTCTATGATCCTACGTGCTTTGAAAAGAAACTAAGATTATAGAAAATGACAAAGAGCTACTAAAAACTCAAAGACTCTCACAGCTTGACTTATCCCCAGAAATGGCACCAAAAATGTTAGCCTCCCAATTAGATCAATATCTTGGTTAACAAACACAACTCACAGATTAGACATTCAAAATAAGCAATTATCTTTTTAATAGAGAAGGTTAATTTAAATTCTCAACCCAAGGATGTATACTTGAAACAAGTCTGCAAAGTATATGCACCATGAAACTCTCTAAGTTATTCTATTGTTGCAAAATAACAATGCTGGAAACAAACTAAATACACAGTAATGGCTACATGAAACTGCACAGTAGTTGCTGCAAGAACTATATACTACAAACTACAACTTTTCATATATGTTTGCATCTATACCTCTACCTCCCTCTAACCACTTAACAAGTTTCCCCATCATTCTTTTAAATAAGGAAGAACCTTATTACAAAAGTAATGACAAAGTGCTAAATTTCAGTTCCACATTTTTAGTAGTCCACTCAAATGCATGGATCTCCTTCATTATTTTGAATTATACCAAACCACTTAAAAATGTTATTATCATCCTTTTAAAATTTCCAAATAATTTTGAAAATCTTAATTTCATTAAGGAATGTGGAAGTTATGGTCATTTTTCGGAAAGTTGTTTTATGCTACTTGAAAACGTGCCACTTTTTCATCAACCAACTTCTGATTCATGTTTCTCATTTACTAGTTCGAACCAACTCAAATGTTCAAAAGGGTTTATGCTCCTTCTTCTTAACTTTCCAAAACCATAAGCCATTCTTAATTTCATTAAGGATTGAGTAAGATATGCCTATTTTACTATAATTGGTTTTTAACTTTTTCTTTATTTCTTGCACTTGCTGAATATTGACAAGTGTCAACTTTCTTCTCCTTCTTTTTGGCTGCATGAACGACCCAAATAACTCACATAAAACATGTTAACCACCTCAAGAATATTATTATTCAATGTTAACTTTTTTTCACAATAAATCATCATTTCTAGCATCAAGTAGCTATACATGCAATTGTTAATCACTACATCATTTATCATAGTTAATGCTTCATAAACCAAGTTAATATGTGAAAATGGCTTGGATATATATTAAAAGCATGGGGTAAAGTGTTATAAAAAATGGATATGGATATGACATTTTATAGGCTCATCAATGATAATTGACACTATCACTAATCCTCTAATAGACTTTTTTGTAAGGGTTATATCACACAAGTTCTATCAATCTCTAGTAGATTAAACAGTGTGCCCTATATAGCTATGGATGTGGGCTACAAGATTATCTAGAAAGATCACAAATATTATCTTGTAGAGCTACAATTGATGGAGAACTTTGGAGCAATAAAAAAGACAAAGAGCACAAAATGTAAATTTGGTTCTATATTGATATGCATATTCTTTTATGTTCAAAACACATTTCCTTCATTTGACACTATGGGATGGAAAAAAAATAGATCAATAGCAATGCAAATTGGTGAATATATTGAGCAATTAGGTGAGAATTTTGATTCTCTAATGACAAGTTATTTTGAAGACTTCAAGAAGTCAATGAAGAAGAGGTTGAGAATACTAGTGTCACTAGTAGAAAAACACTATAATGACATTTGTTTCCTAGTGGATGCTAACTACACTTTTTTACAAGCTACTATGCCTAGGGTGAGATGGTTGAGACCCTTAGTTATGCAATAAATGTGGATGAAGCCTCTATAGCTATAACTGCATTACTTGCAGAAGAGGTGGATAAAAATTCTAAGGCATTTGAAAACTATGAATTGGAAAAGTCCAAAATCATAATGGAAGTAAAGATTTCATTAGTTATTAAGAAGAAGGATATGCTAGTAAAGAAACTAAAGGCTAAATCTGGAGAGGGTGCTGAGCATAAGGAAGAAGAAGAAGAAGAAGAGGATGAAGAGGAAGAAGACTCTTAGACACAAGCACCTCTTGCATTAACTCAAGGTATGGGTGAAGATCAACTAGAAGAGGAGAAGACTAAAGTTGCTAAAGGTGCCAAGGAAGAAGAAGCTGAGGAAGCACCTACACCCATATATACAAAGAAGAGGAAGGTCAAGGAACAACCTATGGCAAGGGCTAAGAAAACTATAAAACTAATCCAAGCCAAGCCTATTGCACCTACTACAAGAACTAGTACATGTGCAACAACTCAAAAGGCCAAAGAAAAGACCAAACTAGGAGAGCAAGGAGGTCTAGTACAAAAGAAACTAAGAAAAAAGTATGTGTCACAAGATGAGTCTGATGAAGAGAAAATAGAGTTAGATGACAATAGCCAACTTAAGGTGATGAGTCATAATCCTATTTCAGATCTTGAAAATTTATGTGAAAATGTTTAGAATAGTGTAGACTTATCAAGGTTTAGTCATACATATTTTGATAATTTGGGTAAAGTGGAGAAAAATCAAGTGGAGGAAGCCATATATGCTATGATAGAAAAGTTCAAGTCAACTCCACTAGAACTTGCCAACTCTATGCTAGATAATTTATATGATAGAGTTGAGAAAAAATGGCACTATTATCTGAACTTGGAGAGACAAATTAGAGAAACCTCACTAGCACAAGTGATGCCTGAACTAAAAAAGGCATAGATTTCTAAGTCTATAAAAAAATATTTAGTTAGGTTTGTACCTAAATATAGAGCCTTCAACATTTTACAAAATAATATTGAAGATGTAGTTAAGAAGATCACTCAGATGTGGAAGCTTACCTATGGGTTGACTATAATAAAAGAAGGTGAGGAAGAACCAATTGAAGTCAAGGATAATGAAGAAGATGATCAAGAAAATACATTTAAGAGAGGAGAAAAAATGAAAATAGATGACAAGGAAATAGTTGAGATAGAGCATCATGAAGAATAGAGTGTGCAAGATACACAAGTGTCAAGTGTCAGTCCTTAACATGTGACAAGTATGGATGCTGAAACCATCACTATTAAGGATGTTTCTGATGTCACAACACAAAAAATCAATCCCCTTACTGAGGAAGATCTCAAGAAGATACTAGACTAGTCCACATTATAGGCAAAACTTTGTAATAATCCTATACTGGTTAGTGTGGATGAACTGCAAAAGATGGTGACTGGTACTAAAAGGGAAAAGATGAATCCACAAGAGGAACCTTCTATCATCCCTCTAGTCACTAATGTACAACCTTTGGTCCAAATAGAAAAAGATACATTTTTCAAGGTTGAAACAATTTCCAAAGTTGATATAGTAGAGAAGAGCACAATAAAAACACAAGTTGCTATTGTAGAACAATAAGAAATAGGTTAGATGGAGTCATCTGCACCTATAGTACAAGACCAAGGTGTAAGTCAAGTCATTGTGGCAAAATAGGGCAAGCCTAAAGAGATAGAATTAAAACCTAAGGTGAAGGAGCAAGTTGCCATCCAAGCCCTAGTAACCTTACCAACATCTAGTACTCCTTCTACTCAAACTCTTTAGAAGCCAAGCATAGATGCTACACTATTGCAAATCTCAATGTTGAGCCTAAGTTCATCAAAGGTAAACAAAGTTATATAGTACGGAGATGTGAATCTTGATGAGGAGATCATTTTTCCCAAGTATGACTATGAAACCATGACTATAGAACAAATAGGCATACTCCAACAAGCTCTAGCAAGGAAGAAGCATCAAGAAATTCTTAGAAGGGAGAACAAGAAAACATAGGTAGTACAGGATATAAAAGACATATTTTTAGATGCATTCAATATGCAAACTCTTGATGATACCAAGCCAATAATGGAACAATTGATAGATATAGTGGAGAAGGTCAATAATGAAGACCTAGATACAAATGCAAAACTATTAGGATGGTCAGAAAAGAAGTTCCAACACAAAGTCAATGAAAATATATCTAGTGATATAGCATTGACACAAGTTGTATTGGCAACTAAGGTTGAGGATGTGAAGAAGGTACTTGAGAACATATTCTCATTGTACACTAAATTGTGCAATCCCTCACTCTTCATTCAAGAGACCAGAACTCACATCTTGAGCTTAGAGAGCCACATCAATGCAATAGATACAAAGTTTCCTATGAATCCAACTCAGAGTGAGAAGCACCTAAAGGCATTTCTTCAAACACGAAGTTAGTTAGCTATATTGATAGTAGATGAGGCCAACATAAGGGCTAAACTGACTAGCATCTAGGCCACTCTCACCCCCCATATGGAAATTTTGCACAAGGAGCTTGGTTATGCCAAAACCATAATGAAGAAAGACCCAAATCTTTCTACCTTAGAGAGATTTGTCCACCTTTTTGCCAAGCTAGCAATCCAAATCAAGTCATTGGATGTAGCATGCGAGAACTGGGATGCAACTCTTAAGATAATATTGGATGTCCACCAGTCTTTTTTGGAAAAACACATTATAAGTGTATAGCCCATTGACATAAGTGTCAAAAGGGGGAGAATAAGACAAAGGAGAAGATATAAGAAATATTTTTGAGGAGAATAAGAATTTTATCAAGCTAAGGGGCAGCAAGAACAAAAAAGAGCATGAAGTCAAAGAGTATCAACTAAGGCATATTTACTCAATAGGAGTACACAAATTTTGGATATAGAAAACACATATCAACTTAGGGGGGGTTATTAGTTATTGAGGTATCCAAGTTATTGCACAATTTTTAAATTTTGAAGTTTTGTATATAAGCTAAGTTAAGACATGTTATGCTCATGAGATCAAGGGCATTAATTCATACTCAAGTGTTTTTGACTCTCATGTCAAAGGGGGAGATTGTTGATCTTAGATTGGTTTTGACAAGTGAGTGTTAACACACTTAAGTTATTTACTTAGTTCATCTCAAACAAGTAGTATATGCCGAGGAAAACATAAACCATGTTGAGTTCATAGTGAGTGTCGAGCCACTCATGTGCCGAGTCACTCAAATTCTGAGCAAAAAATGGATGCCAAGTGATTCAAGAGTCGAGTGAATAATGGATGCCAAGTGATATAGATGCTAAGTCACAGTATTAAAATTAGTGTATGCTGAGAATCAAAGACTTTAGATGCTGAGTAAGATAGTTTTGACATATTTTTTTGTAATGGTACAAATAACTATGTAAACCATTTTTTAGCTAACTTAAGGATGAATTATGATATTTTGGAGATAAATACTAATCTCAATCTAGATTCCCTATGCAATTACATGCAGCCAATTAGAAAATGGGAAGGATTAGGCAACATAATAGATGAAACTTAGACATAGATTCATACCTAACTTTAAGGCACCTAAGTCTTATTAAGGAAGATAAACCCTAAACTCTAAAAGGATGAATGAATGTTGAAGGAGTGAATAGATAAATTTGCATACAAAGAATTCATGGTGACTGAGGAATTATTAAGTGAGACAACATTGAAAAATTAGTTAGAGAAAAATAGAGGAGAGGTAAATGATACAACAAAGTGACATTTGATCAAGAAGGATAAAAAAGAAAAGTTTTTAGAGGTGATCTATTATCAAACAATAAAGTGCTAACCACAAGATCAATGTTGAGACATTTTAATAAGAAATTTCAATCAAAATCTCTTAAAAAAGTAGTCTTAATAGGTTGTATTGAAATCCTTTAAAATGGTGCTTACTTAGTTGTGAGTTAAAGTCCTTTAGCAAGGCACACTTCTAATAGGGTGTTAAAATTCTCTAACAAGGTGAGACCTACTAGTCTTTGTAAGCCTTTAACAAGGAAAACCTTTCATAGGGTAGATCATGTCTCATGATGAAAACATTGTAACCTTCATTGAATACACTTTACTACTGCAGTAGCAAAGATTTGTGGGTGTCACCCCACCCTAGTTTTACCTTCTCACTTGGAGGTTTCTGTGTAAACATATTTGGTGTTATGTGTCTGTGTGAATGTTTACTTGCTTAGATGCTTTATATGTACATGCTTACATGTTATTTTAGTTTATAAATTGAATGTATGAGATGGATGTGTGGTGAAAATTTTATGGGTCCAATTTTAGTAACTATGTTAGTAACATATTTGTCCACAATAGGTCTACATCAAGTTACTAACTATGTTAGTAAACATATTTGTCCCTGAAAAATTAAATACAAAGATTGACTTAAAATGCCTGAATAGAAGAACAACTGCCATTAATAATGGGAAACATTATCATGAGATTGATATCTTTCCTCTACATTGAGAGATACAACTCCCTTTTAGAAAGATATTCAAAGAATTTAAATAAACAGTTATGTCTTTTACTAGAAGACGCAAAGAATTACTAGCATTTACCCATCACTATGAGAGAAATGTGATTATAAGATTTCTAAATTGGATAGTGAGAAAAAAATTTTAAAAATCCACAAGACCATCTATCTAGTCCTTTACATAATAGGGGAAGCAAAAAGAAACATTATTTTATTCTGTAGACTATGAATGATAATGTAGAACTACATTTAAAACATGAAAGAAGTGTCTACATAATCATTTCCAATCCAAGAAAATCATGTTTATACTTTAGAATCTAATATATGAAATTCTCTTTAATTTTAGACGAATAACAAAACAATAACAATGTCATTTTATTTATGTCATTATAGTCAAGTTACATAAAAATAAAAATAACTTCTATTTCTTCTCCCTATTATAATAATTACCCATAAGAATGTATTATCCCTCTCTTTGTAGATGCAAAACTAATGGTGAAGAGAAGAACTACTTTCCTTTTTTGATGTTCCCTATTTATCTTCTTGTTTCAAAGGTATCTGGATAACTTTTTAGTTCTATAACTGATTCTTGGAAACAACCTTCTTTCTTTTTTTAAAAAACTTTTATTTACCTTTTCCTCTTGGATTACTTCCCATCTTCTAACCATTATATGAATGACTTTAAATATTAATGGCTTCAATTTTATGTGTTCTCAATGATTTAATTTTGTATTAAAATATGGATCACATGAGAACTCAAATTAATGATAAGTTTAATATTTGAGTATCCCATAGGTGTCTACCAGCTAATTAATCATGTTCTAGAAAGTTAATTGATCATTCTCCAGTAATATTGTTTGCACATGTCACTCTTCATTTATCAATAGAATAGTTCTCTAACTGGTATTCTTGTATTCATTAATACCACAATTGGTGGATAGTATGCTGCAATTGACTAATATGTGAAAGATTTTTTATTATGTGCTTGTTGTTGTCAACATAATAGGTTGCTAGCTATTGGATAGACCCACACATAGTCAGTTATAACATTAAAACCTAATTGAATTTGTTCAATCACTCTAGCGGAGATCTAGAAAATTATTTTCTTAACAAATTATCAAAACTTGAGTAAAATCCAATGGTTGGGTAAATGTTATGACCCTCGCATCGAGACTAGTTTATTTGAATGCATAAAATATATTTTCACATGTTGCATTAAAATTTATAATTAATGTACATGCCAATAGTTCTGAGTTGCAACAATAGATATATGTATATTTATGTCCCAATTATAGACATGACCAAAGTTTGGGTGGCATGATAGTCAAGAGGAAAATATTGTTCCATGTGAAGAATGGGTTGTAATTCATGATCATCTTTCTGTGATGATAAGTTGATATGAAAATCTCTTGAGTAACAAACTGACAACTTATGCTCACAAGCTTCACTTGCAATTTTCACCATCCTGCTATCAATGATTTTTAGAAGTTGGAGTAGAAGAGATAAGACCACATTAAATCAAATTAATCATCATTACGACTAGAGATTTGGTAATCTTCCTAGAGGGCATGATCCCATAAGTTGTCTAGAGCACATATAGTTCCAATGAGATCAAAGTTGATGCAATATAAATATTTATCACAATAATTTCCTCATTCTCTAGGAGTAGCAACAACCAACTCAAAATGTTTTGTGTCTCATCATAGCATGTTAGCTCTAACATTGTGACTTTTTAATTCTACATTAATTCTCTTAATATACCATATGGCTAAATGAATGAAGCTCAAAGAAAGATTGGTTTCAACATAATTCCAAGAAAATGCATGTATCTTTAAATTTTGACCTTTTGCTGTTGACTAAATCTTTGAATTTTGGGCTATTGAATTTTGGTCATGAGCTTGCACTTTCAAACTAATGAACTTGCACTACCAAACTTCAACTTGAACTCTACACTGACAATCTTTGGGATTTTGAAGTTGAAGTTGAACTTTGCACTTGAACTTGAATAGACCCAAAGGTTCAAGTTCAAGTTCAAATTTTGCATATGCAAATAGGATGACTGATGGCTGGGAGAATGAATGACCTTCTTTTAACATTTCCTGTTAGTGGCTAAACTTTAACTAGCATGAAGTTTCAAGTTCAAGTTTGACTTATGCATTCCAAGACTTAAACAGTTGACTTTAAGGATGAAGAAATTTTTTTATTATTAAAAGTTGCATATAAAGAAAGAACATGAACAAAAAGGGTTGTCCATGAGCAATAGACTGGTACAAGAGAACACAAAACATTTTTAGTTGATATATGATTTCCAAATAACCCATGCATCAGAAACCTAGGATATATTAAGAATGATGTCCACATCAGGAAACACTAATATTTTGAGAAGAATAATAGAGATTCAAGTCAGTTTGAGATATCTGTGAACTATCTTTAACTAGTTTATTTTTTCACTGAACTAGATATTCCTTATTGCATTTTCCTCTAGTGATCTTGCTCACTTTGGTATCCAATATTTTTTCAATTCCCTATGTCTTCATCTTAGGATAATAAAGATTATCAAACATCTCTTCATTATATTTGAAATATTCATAAATGTCTAAAATGTTGAATATAGGTGAAATTTCCATGTCTTTAGGTAAAAGAATTCCCACTGTCACATCTCTTTATGATCTTACAAGGTCCAAATGTTCTCTTCTTCAACTTTCTATAAGTACCAACTAGAAATATGTTCTTCATATGTACCATTGCTTCATCTCCAACCTAAAGATTTTTATGCTTTCTCTTCTTACCTTGTCTCCCATTATATTTTACTTATGAAAATTCTTCATAAAGTTTAGTTATGCCCTAAATATATGTTCCCTACCTTTTTGTGAGCAAAAATTTGGGTCCCATCTTTTCATTTTTTGGTCTTGCCTTTTTTGAGGTAAGTCTCTTTAGTTTGTTTTGGTTTTTTGGTCTTTGGGCTTCTGCATTCCTTGTCCAGTATACGATCCCTTTAGTGAGGAAAAGGAAGTAAGGTTCTTGGCCCAATAGAAAGCTCTTAGTCTTTTAAAATGTTACTCTAGGATCAAGTGGGAAATTTTTCTCATCCGTCTTTGATAGTGGGGGGAAATTTCTATGGTCTTAACGCTAGACATGTGGTAATACTCATTAATGAAATGTAAGTATAGTTAACTCACCCTTAAGACTACTATGGTCAAGATGTTATTTAAGGTACCTAAAGAGGTTAATTATCACTTTTCTCAATCATCAAAATTGTGCTCTATAAGTCAAGTTGTCCACTAAACTGTCACTATGACTAGAAATGGCTTTGGTTGTGCTAGTTTGTGAAGTGGCCTTTAGTTATGAAGTTAGCTCTAGTTCATGTGTGAATTAGGTTATTTTTTGGCACCACAAAGTTCTTTATTTTTGTCTCCCAAGTTCATATTCCAATTCATTCCTTGTTGTATCTCTTTCCTATTTTTTAGGTCATGTTAGCCTGGTTGCTTTTCTTTTGTGGGTTTTTCTTTCCTCTTTCCTTTTTCCTTTGCATTTTTTTTTACTTTTGCCTTTTGGCATGGTCTTTTTTTAGAGGGGCATATGGTTTTGTTTCTAGTCTTCCCATGCCTCTATTCACTCTTTCTTTAGTTGTTTTTTGTGTGGGTGGATTTGCTTTAGATCACCTATAACATGTTGTTAGACTAGTTTTTAAGCCCTTTATTATGATGAACTTAATACTAGGAAATATGGGTTCTTGTAAAAGAAAACCATGTTTCATGGTGGAAATATTATCTCATTGAGGGGAGACATAACTATTATCTTGTTTAGTGTCTTAGGTTTGATGGTGTGAGTTCCTTGTGTTGGAAAATGAAGATGGGGTAACTGAGAGGGGAGGGGTGAATCAGTTACCACAAAAACATTTTCAAAAGTCCCAAAGATGCCTTAAACTTAGTTGCTGCTGCTACTCGATAAACACAAAAATTACTGCTTAAAACTTGATAGATGTTTAGTTAATTTATGAAGCATTTACTAAAATAAGTGACTATGCAAAAGAAAGTAATCATTAACACAGCAGACACCAGATTTACGTGGAAACCCAATATGGGAAAAACCACCAGCAACTAGTCACCAATTTTCACTCTTATGAAGTGAGCCCTGTTAGGAGCCAACCCTGTTAAAAGTTACAAAACACACTATTAGGTGTGACCCTGTTAGAGGATTTAATCACCCTGTTAGGAGTGGCCTTGTAAGAGGTCTTTTGAACAATTCAACTGAATTTCCACCCTGTTAAAGGATTTATGAAATGGCTATTAAACCAACTCTGTTAGGAGATTTTGGAATCACTATTACAATGGTTAGAAAGCAACAATGAATGATCTGAAAATACATGCAACTTATCTTGCTGAATACAGATCTCAGTTTAGCTCCACAAGATCCTTACTGATCAAATATATCTCTGCAGCTCCAAGATTTCCCTCTGCTCAATTCTGCTTAGGCACACACAAGTCTCTTCCTTACACTTCCTTGCACTATCCGTACATACTCTCTCTATCCTCTTTTCTTTTCACATCTTGAGCACCTCTTTATATATTATTCATAATACCAGGTCGACCCAACCAACTTGTCAAAACAATTCCAAAGTCGGCTTGAACTAAAAAACAAAATTCTTCACTAGCCGATGCTGCTCGGTCAATACAGAACAAAAACTTCCTTCCTGTGTTAACCGGAAGAACTCGGTAAAAACTATAATTATCGGGGAATTCGGTAAACCTGCCACTTCCTTTGGAAACTGACTAGACTCGGTAAAAGCTGTCTTTGACTACCGAGTGAGCTCGGTGAAAACTCAGCTTTCCTTAGCTTACCGTGCGAACTCGGTTAACACTAACCGTTCGCTACAAAATCCTTTGATACCCGAGTGATCTCGGTAAGAACTAAACTTTCCTTAGCCTACCGTGCGAACTCGGTTAACACTAACCGTTCGCTACAAAATCCTTTGATACCCGAGTGATCTTGGTAAGAACTAAACTTTCCTTAGCTTACCGTGTGAACTCGGTTAACACTAACTCACCGTGTGACATACAGGAACGCTCGGTATACACTGCAAAAGGCTTTTACTGACCAACTGAGCTCGGTAGACTCTGTAAACTGTTTTCCTGGTTGATAGAACTCGGTAGACTCTTTCTGATAACTGATATGACATTTGTGTAACATCAAAGACAATACACAATTACTTAATTGTATCCAACAATCTCCCTCTTTGGCATTGATGGCAACACAACATGTCATAGCAGAAATGAAATTTGAAAGCAAGTCTACTGCAACACAACACAATTAACAATTCTCCCTCTAAGATAGAGAACTCTCCCTCTTATAGTAATCTCCCTCTGTGAAGAAATTACTTAATCAAATTTCGGATTTCGGAAAAGATATGACAGTAAAACTCTCCCTCTTTGACAACACATGCCAAAGACCATCTAATTTCAAATGAATTTCATTGTACCTTTAGTACTAATTCATATGCAATATTTCCTTGATTTGCTACATCAATTGATGATTGTTCAATTTTGTAAGAGCTGATGCATCACTAAAACTTATTTTAGTGAACTTCAGATAGGGGAATAACCCCTAACTTACCTCTAAGATACAAAAATGCATCCTTAGGTAAAGGCTTTGTGAATATGTCAGCAATCTGTTCCTTTGTATGGACATATTCCAATCTGATTTCCTTGTCCTGCACCAATTCTCTGACAAAGTGATACTTGATTGCAATGTGCTTAGTCTTAGAATGCATTACTGGATTTTTAGATATATTAATTGCACTTGTGTTATCACAAAACATGACGACTGGTTCCTTGATTTCCATCTTCATGCCTTGTAGCAATTGCTTGAACCAAACAATATTAGAACAGTTTACTGCTGCAGCAACATACTCTGCCTCTGCTGTTGATTGAGCTGTACAGTTTTTCTTTTTGCTTATCCAAGAAACCAACCTCTTTCCAAGAAAGAATGCACCTCCACTTGTGCTTTTTCTGTCGTCAAGGTTTCCTGCCCAATCAGCATCAGTAAACACTTTTAAGTCTAGGTTTCCTCCAAGTTTATACCATAATCCATAATCTTCAGTTCCTTTCAGATATCTCATTATTCTCTTGATTGCCATCATGTGATTTTCTCTTGGTTTGGCTGAAAATCTTGCCACAATTCCAACTGCAAGAGCAATATCTGGCCTAGTATGAACTACATATTGCAACTTTCCAATCATAGATCTGTACAATGTCTGATCTATTTCCTTTGAATCATCTTCTTTGGTAAGTTTTAGTCCAGTACACATGGGAGTTCCAACTGGTTTACAGTCTTCCATACCAAACTTTTTCAATATCTCTTTGATATATTTTTCTTGAGTGATGTAGATGCCATTCTTGTTCTGCTGAATTTGAAGTCCCACAAAGAATTTGATTTCACTGAACATTGACATTTCAAATTCCTTGCTCATTTGTTCTGAAAATTCTTTGCAAAGATCATCATTCCCTGTGAAAATAGTATCATCTACAAATATTTCTGCCAGGACAATCTTATTTTCTAGTCCTTCCTTGATATACAAACTACTGTTATCATTATTTCTTTGAAATCCAATTTGAATAAGATAGCTATGCAATCTTTCATACCATGCTCTAGGGGCTTGTTTCAGACCATACAATGCCTTGTGCAATTTGCAAACCATATTCTTTTTATCTGGATCAATAAAACCTTCAGGTTGTTCAATGTAGACCTCTTCATCCAGTATACCATTTAGAAATGCTGACTTGACATCCATCTGATAAACGTTAAATCTTTTGTAGGTAGCATATGCTAATAAGGTTCTAACACCTTCTAATCTAGCAACGGGAGCAAAAGTTTCTCCATAATCTATGCCTTCTTCTTGAGAATATCCTTTGCACACTAATCTAGCTTTGTTTCTTGATACTTTACCATTTTCATCCAACTTATTTCTGAAAACCCACTTTGTACCGATTACATTTTTGTCTTTAGGCTTGGGTATAAGAGTCCATGTTTTATTTTTTTCTATCTGCTCTATTTCTTCATTCATTGCTTCAATCCAATTATCATTTTCTAATGCATCTTTGACAGTTCTAGGTTCAAAATCAGCAAGTAAACAAGTACCTTTCAACTTACTTCTTGTGATGGTTCCATCAGATTTATTTCCAATGATCTGATCTGCTGAATGATGTCTCCTGACATATTTGGCTAGAACAGGTTCTTTTTCTTTTGGATGAATTTTGTCGTTATCTTCTTGCATTTCTCCTCCTTGCTCGGTTTGGTCTGGCTCGGTATCAACTGGCACGGTATGTACCTGCTCGGTTACCTCAAGCTTGGTAATCTCTAACTCGGTATTTTTTGACTCGGTAGACGTTGGCTCGGTAGATGTTGGCTCGGTAGATGTTTCCTGCAACTCGGTTAGTGATGACTCGGTAGAAGAAGATTTCTGATTCTCAGATGCAGTAGATATTATATCCGAATCACTGAAGATGAATCTTTTGTAATCTTCTGGTTCTTTTCTGCTCTCTTCTTCAGTCTTTTCTGCAAATTCATCAACTTTCACATGTATACTTTCTATGACTTTGTGAGTAGATAAGTTCAAGCATCTATATGCTTTACTCTTGCATGAGTATCCAAGAAATATACCTTCATCACCTTTTACATCAAATTTACCTTTTCTAGATTCTTTCAAGATATAACATTTGCTTCCAAATATTTTCAGATAACTTACATTGGGTTTATAGCCATACCATATTTCGTAGGGAGTTTTGAATGAGTCCTTTTTTAACTGTACTCAATTTAAGGTATGAACTGCTGTACTGATAGCCTCCTTCCAGTATTTGATAGCAACATTCTTTTCTATCATCAAGGTTCTTGCACAATCCATGATGGATCTATTCCTTCTTTCAGCTATGCCATTTTGTTTAGGAGTACCTAGTGCTGAAACCTGTCTTTTGATTCCTATTTCAATACAAAAGTTATTAAATTCATGTGAAATAAATTCACCACCTCTATCTGACCTTAGGCATTTCAATATTTTCCCTATTTCTTTTTCTACTCTTTCCAAATACCATTTGAACTTTTCAAATGCTTCTGATTTGTTCCTTAGGTACATGATGGTCATCATTCTTGAATAATCATCAACAAAAAGAATAAAATATTTTTCACCAGTATAGCTTTCAGTTTCAATAGGTCCACATAAGTCAGTATGTACAATTTCTAATAAATCTTCAGACTGATAATTTTTTCTTTTGAAACTAGACTTACCCATCTTTCCAATTTGACAATTCTTGCATAAACCGACCTCTAGTTTCTTTAAATCAGGAATGCCTCTCACTTTCTTGAATTTGCTTATCTTTACCAGATTGTCAAAATTCACATGACATAATCTTTTATGCCATAACCAACTCTCTTCTATTTGAACAATAAAACATGAATGTTCATCAAGTTCAAGATAGAACAAGTTACCGTTAGTTTGAATACCAGATCCAATCAGCTTTCCTTTACCATTCAACAGTCTTGCTTTGCCTTGGATGAATTCTACTTTGATTCCATTGTTTAGTAACTATGCTACACTCAATAAATTGTGCTTTAGTCCTTCTACCCAATAAGCATTATCACATACAAGTTCCTGGGTTAGAGTGATTTTTCCTTTTCCTTTGATGCAACAAGGTTCATTGTTTCCAAATCTTACACTGCCACCATCATACTCTTCAAATTGATCAAACTTTGTTTTATCTCCAGTCATATGATGTGAGCAGCCACTATCAATGATCCATGTATCATTCTTACTTATGTGAGAGATGAGTGCCATTTCTTCATTGTCAGGTTCATCTTTTACAGCAATGTAAACAATCTCATCCTCTTCTTCATCATTAGAATCATTAGAATCTTTAGCCATAAAACATGATTTCTTACTTTTGTCCTTAAATGATTTGAAATCTTTCTTACTGTTCCATTTATTATCTTTCTTTTCATCTTTATCTTTCTTGTTTGGACACCTTGCAGCAATATGACCGACTTCTTCACATGAAAAGCAGATTAGGGGTACTTTACCTCTGTATTTACCTCTTCCTCTTGAATATTTCTTTGCAAGTAGGGCTTCAATTACTTCAAGGTCACTGTTAGAGCTCTGATCTGATTGATCTTCACTCTCTGACTGAGATTCCTTCTTCTTTTTGCCTTTGTCCTTGAGTGAAAGCTTGGCTTCAAATGCAGACTCAATGTTCTTTGCAGCTGGAACATAATTATCAAAATTATCTAATTCAAATGCTGTCAATCTTCCAACTATGGCCTCTAGGTTTATCTTGTGATTGGCCTCACACCTTCTTTCTTGAATGGTTGATATCCTGATGGCATAAAATGGAAGTAGAGTTCTAAGAACTTTACTTATGACTATCTCTTCACTGATACTTCCTCCAAAAGCTTTGATAGCACTGACACATGCTTTAATTCTTTCAACATATTTGGCAATATTTTCATCTTCTTTCATTTTCATCTCATCGAACTGTCCTCTCAGACTTTCAGCTTTGGCTCTTCTGACATTGTCATCTCCACCATAGATCTCTTTCAGTCTTTCCCACATTTCATAGGCAGTAGTGCAGTCCTTGACATCATAAAACTCTTCATAACTCAAGGCAGATGCAATATCAATCATCATAATGTTATGAGTCTTCTTTATAGCAATGTCATTGACTAATAATGTACCTGATGGTTCTACATATTTCTCATCAAGATATTTCAGACCAGTGTCACCAATGGAAGCTAGATGAAGTCTCATTAATCCCTACCATGTTGAGAAGTTGTTTCAGTTAAGCCTTGGGATTTCCCTCTTATAAGACATCTTGATCTTTGGCTTAGATCTTTGAAATCTTGTCCTGCAAGCACCAAAAGCTCTGATACCAATTGTTGGAAAATGAAGATGGGGTAACTGAGAGGGGAGGGGTGAATCAGTTACCACAAAAACATTTTCAAAAGTCCCAAAGATGCCTTAAACTTAGTTGCTGCTGCTACTCGATAAACACAAAAATTACTGCTTAAAACTTGATAGATGTTTAGTTAATTTATGAAGCATTTACTGAAATAAGTGACTATGCAAAAGAAAGTAATCATTAACACAGTAGACACTAGATTTACGTGGAAACCCAATATGGGAAAAACCACCAGCAACTAGTCACCAATTTTTACTCTTCTGAAGTGAGCCCTGTTAGGAGCCAACCCTGTTAAAGGTTACAAAACACACTGTTAGGTGTGACCCTGTTAGAGGATTTAATCACCCTGTTAGGAGTGGCCTTGTAAGAGGTCTTTTGAACAATTCAACTGAATTGCCACCCTGTTAAAGGATTTATGAAATGGCTGTTAAACCAACTCTGTTAGGAGATTTTGGAATCACTGTTACAATGGTTAGAAAGCAACAATGAATGATCTGAAAATACATGCAACTTATCTTGCTGAATACAGATCTCAGTTTAGCTCCACAAGATCCTTACTGATCAAATATATCTCTGCAGCTCCAAGATTTCCCTCTGTTCAATTCTTCTTAGGCACACACAAGTCTCTTCCTTGCACTTCCTTGCACTATCCGTACATACTCTCTCTGTCCTCTTTTCTTTTCGCATCTTGAGCACCTCTTTATATATTATTCATAATACTAGGTCAGCCCAACCAACTTGTCAAAACAATTCCAAAGTCAGCTTGAACTAAAAAACAAAATTCTTCACTGGCCGACGCTGCTCGGTCAATACAGAACAAAAACTTCCTTCCCGTGTTAACCGGCAGAACTCGGTAAAAACTACAATTACCGAGGAATTCGGTAAACTTGCCACTTCCTTTGGAAACCGACTGGACTCGGTAAAAGCTGTCTTTGACTACCGAGTGAGCTTGGTGAAAACTCAACTTTCCTTAGCTTATCGTGCGAACTCGGTTAACACTAACCGTTCGCTACAAAATCCTTTGATACCCGAGTGATCTCGGTAAGAACTAAACTTTCCTTAGCTTACTGTGCGAACTCGGTTAACACTAACCATTCACTAAAAAATTCTTTGATACTCGAGTGATCTCGGTAAGAACTAAACTTTCCTTAGCTTACCGTGTGAACTCGGTTAACACTAACTCATTGTGTGACATACAGGAACGCTCGGTATACACTGCAAAAGGCTTTTACTGACCAACTGAGCTCGGTAGACTCTGTAAACTGTTTTCCTGGTTGATAGAACTCGGTAGACTCTTTTTGATAACTGATATGACATTTGTGTAACATCAAAGACAATACACAATTACTTAATTGTATCCAACACCTTGCTCTTGGTTTCCTGAGTGCTTTCTCTACTAGAGGATGGTGTTAACACAAACATGGGATAAAATATGTACTGTAGTAAAGCCCTCCACTAGTAATGCATTCTTGTATTACCTCAAAGAAGTAAACAATGGTATTTCTACCACTTTTTAGTCTATGGGAGGGGATACTTTAAAAAATGCTTATGAGATTTCCATAAGAGCAAAAATATCTTTATACAAGGAGGGAAGTTAGCTCCAAGGCCTCCAATGCCTTTCTTTACTAACATGCCCAACCATCAGCCTATTGTAGCCCTTATTCCTATTTCATCTATAAATTAATACCTTGTTGTGGTCCTAATAGCCTCCACATCCTCTAATGGAGTTGATAGGATTGAGGCCATGATGTAGACACTAATGCAATGTATGGATAAGAAGTTGCAAGACTAGGAAATGACGATGGAGGACAATAGTGCAGTGATGCAAACAATGAGAAATGAGTTGGTGACTATGAAGAGGCAAAATGATCAAAATAATAAGCCTCCCTAACTCTAGTTTCAAGGTCCCATTAATAATAGATCCCCAAACTAGAGTCATGTTCCCCACAATCATAATAGATCTATCAACAACACCCATACTACAAACACCAACCTAAATAGGGTTTTAGTCCCTCAAAACAATCTTGCTCAAGACCAAGATTTATGCCCTTCTTGTAACTACTCCTATGGATATTGCATGTGTGAAAAGGGAGAATCTTACTTGGTTTTAACTATACTAGAATAAGAAATTTCCCACAAACACAATTCTAATCAACATGTCGATGCTTCTCAACAAGGTGGTTGTTCTTTCATGAACCGTTAGGTGGAAGAGCATTGTAATGTAAACCATAATTCTTTTACTCATAGTACTAGGAGAAAAAGAAGAGTCACTAAAGATTATACATCTCCTTCACCAAATAAAGCTTCAACATCAAATGCAATACCTCATGTACAGGAAGTATACCAACAACACAATGGTAACCAACTTGTTGATGCTTCTTAGCAGCAAAGGCAAAATAATAGTAGGAGAGATGTTAATGGTCATCAAGTTATTCCATCTCAACTTTCTACACATGCAACCCCCAAGGTTTCTACCAAAGCACCTAATGCATCATTAAATATGGTGGAATAGATGAAGAAAATAAATGTGAACATTTCTATGTGGGATGTTGTTACTACTATGCCTATGCAAAAGAAGTTGTTGTAGTAGGAATTGAAAAGTATTGAACCAAAGGATTTGTTACCTAGTATGGAGAATGCCACAAGTCTTGTACAACCAAAAAAGGAAGGAGAAAAAAGTAAGAAAATAAGACCTCTTCTCTTTTATGTCTCTTTGATTATAGGTGATAAGATAGTCCACAATTGCATGATTGATTCAAGGGCTAGCAGTTTGGTAATGCCTAAATGTGTTGCTGATGTCTTATAAATGAAATGTGAGCCCATTGTTAGGGATGTATTGTAGTTGGATGGTAGTACTATGAAGACTATAAGAATCCTTAGG
Source organism: Cupressus sempervirens (assembly GCA_028749045.1). Classification (NCBI taxonomy): domain Eukaryota; kingdom Viridiplantae; phylum Streptophyta; class Pinopsida; order Cupressales; family Cupressaceae; genus Cupressus; species Cupressus sempervirens. The sequence goes on from CM053783.1 coordinate 103,022,768, forward strand.
AATATTTAAATGGCACTAGATTCATGTCCTAGTTGTACTATAATCCAAGATATATTAGTTGCTAAAGTCAAGGCACATTTTGCCATTTGTCTCTCAAGGGATTTCACTACCCAAATAGATGGTTACATATCTTCTAATTGGTCTTACATATTTTTTAGAACAAGATATGGAACCAAAGCTTTGATCAGAGTGGAGCTCTTAGCCTTCAATCATATTGAGCCCTACCCTCCTAATCTCATCAATATGAATTGCACTATCCTAGAGATAGATGAAAATGATATAGTGCAAGAACCTATCACTTCCTTAGTAGAGATACCTAATTTTCTCTTAGATGAATGGGCTAATGCATATCCATTTGATCCTATGTTAGAAACAATGGATATAGGCCTTTGTACTTATTATATATCAAAGAAGGATTCTCTTTTCCCTAACCTTATGTAGAACAAAGAGGATACAAGTGGGATATGGAGCATGTACTTTGATGGATCAAGGACTAGTGTGATGTTGGTTTCCTCTACACTAGAAAGGTATTACTTCTCATTTAGGCTTCAATTAAATTGTAATAATAATGTAGTAGAGTATGAGGTGTTGATTCAAGGTCTCCTACTTGCTCAAAAATAAGGAATTCAAGTTAAGTGTATATGGAGATAGCAAGCTGATTTTTCACCAACTGAGAAATCAAAATGTCACCAAAAATGGCTTGCTCAAGTTTTATAAACATAGAGTATGGGATTTTCTTGAAAGTTTCAATGCATTTAATATTCAAAGTATCCATGGGAAAGAGAATAGACATGTCGATAGACTTACAATAGTGTGTGAATCTTATGATGTTCCAAGGAGCCTTGAAGATGAGAAGAAACAATAAATTAGAGTGATGGTTAGGCCTAATGTCCTTTTTAATAATATTAATTGGAAAGTCTTTGAATTTGATGCACAAATTATGAGCTTCTTGCATAATGAAGTAGAATTCTTAGAGAGAAATCACAAAAGGCTACGTGACCTATATGGGGATTAGATCATCAATCTTAGTTCTAACAAGTTGCCTAAGGGTCTTATTACCTTAGAGAGTATTTTTAATCCTGATGACCAAGCAAGATATAGAGGCATGAACCTTGCTACAAACAAAGATGATCATATACCAGTTGTAATTGCTGATGGGAGGACTCTCAACATGGGGAAGATATATTATAAAATTGAGCAAGAAATTTTATTTCATCTATGTCAATAATTTAATGATGTATTTTCTTGGGCATATGATGATTTAAAGGGATTTGACCCAAGTTTGCTTCAACATACCATATATTTAATTAATAATATCAAACCTATTAGCTAAAGGAAAAGGCCAATTAACCATAAGATTGAGTCATTAATGAGAAAGGAGCTATCCAAATTGATTAAGGATAATATCATTTTCCCTATCAAACATTCCTCTTGGGTAGCCAACCTTGTCTATGTTAGGAAGAAGAGTAGAGAAATTAATTTATGTGTAGACTTTAGGGATCTTAACAGGGGCTCCCTTAAGGATCATCATCCCCTGCCTTCCATGGAACAAATATTGTGTAAGGTTAGTGGTCCAAAGAGATTCTCTTTCTTGGATTGATTCTTAGGTTATAACCAAGTGCAAGTCAAGGAGGTTAACATATATAAGACTACTCTCACCACCAAATGGGGCACCTATGCCTATAGTAAAATGCCTTTTGGAATAACAAATGTAGGTGCCACATTTCAAAAGGAAATAGATATGGTCTTCAAGAACACTCTAAAAGGATGATTAAAGAGCTTCATGATGGTCATAATGATGGCCACTTTTTAGCAAGAACCACCACCATGAAGATAATGAGAGTTGGTTACTATTGGCCATCCTTATTCCATGATTGCCACAGACATGTAAGGAATTGTGATAAATGTACTTTCTTTTTAGGTAAACAAAGACTTGTTGCCTTCCACTTCATCCTATCCAAGATGAGCAACCCTTTTCTCAATGATTATTAGATTTTATTGGTCCTATCAATCCTTCTTCTAGCTTCGGCCATAAATGGATTCTAGCTGTTACATATTATTTTACTAGGTGGAATGAAGCAATTGCATTAAAGATCCTACTAAGAATTCAATTGTTGAGTTCTTAGATGTTATTGGCACAAGGTTTAGTGCTCCTTCCATTATCATTTTAGATAATGAAAATTCATTTGTAGGATCTCATATTTGTTCATGGGTTGTAGATCATGGAATTTACCTTAGAACATCTTCTAACTACTATCCTCAGGGTAATGGATTGGCTGAATCATCCAATAAGAATCTAATTAGGATATTAAAAATAACTGTTGAGGATAATTAGAGGTGTTGGTATCAAAAATTGAAAATAGCTCTATGGGTTGATAGGATAGCACCTAAGAGGGCCATAGGAAATTCTCCATTCATGCTAGTATATGATAGAGAAGCTAGGCTTCTTATTTCATTAGAATTTCCTACTCTTGAATTGGCTCAGTAGTTGGACCTAATTGAAGATGATGTTTTGATAGTGATAATAGAAGGATTGATGGAGTTGGTGGAGAAGAGAAATAAAACCATGTAGATCTTGGAAACACACCAACAATAGACCAAGAAGAGCTTTGATAAGAAGGCTAAGTTTAGAATTTTTAGAGAAGGTGATCTTGTGTTAAAATGGGATGCAGATAGAGAAAAAGAAGGGAGGCACTCAAAATTTGATGCATTATGTACTTGTCCTTATGTGATTATCAGTTGCAAGTAGGCCAATAATTTCTAGTTAAGTAGGCTTGATGATGAAATCTTGCATATTCTAGTCAGTGGAATATACTGCAAACCTTATTTCTGATAGAGTTGTTGTTTCATGTATATAGTTAGTTTGCTTCTTGTTCTTTCCTATTTTCCAAGAAGTGCATGAGCACATGTTTTGTTGTAGAGAGTTTTCTTTTTTCTTTTTTGTAGTTGCAAAGAGTAGTTTTTAGGTTTTATTGGGCATTTTTTTTGCAATTTTAGGGTTTTTGGGTAAATTTTTGTGATTTCTATGACTTTTTTGCCCAGTGGATGTGCAGGCTACTAATTCATGCACAAGAGGATTTTATCCCCTCGAAGTCATCAAAAATGTTAGCCAAAGATGCCCCCCTCCAAAAAATCAAATTTAAATGATAGGTCGTTCAATGGTCACCTAGGGTTTTCAAATTTGAAATATTAAAAAGTTTCATGAAATATTTAGCAATGGCCATGTATTTTTTACCCTAAGTCTTGTGACCCTTATTTTCATGTCATTTCTTTGAAATATTTTGAGTTGCAACCATGCGAATCACTCTTTGGTTCACATTTGTGGTAGAGTAAGAGCTAACCTAAATTTGAGTGGCGATAAGGCAATTGCACTATTTTTGCTCAGTCATAGTGGGTTAAGGTTTGACTGAGGTTTAGGCCCCAACGGTGTTATTCTAACATTTTTGCATAATCACAACAAAGTAAGGGCTAACACAGGTTTAAGTGTTGACATTGAGACTTTCTTTGTATCACACAATTACAATGGTTGAAGAGTAGACTATAGTTAGAGTTGTGATCAAGGGATTCCCTTTGTTTTGCTTGGTCACAAGGTTAAGAAATGAAACTCAAGTCAAAGCGATGATGGTGGGAGTGCATTTAAGTTCTTAGTCTTTGAAAAGTCATAATGATTAATGCACACTATCAAGGGAAATTTGCATATGAGTGATAATAGTTTTGATTGCTTAGTCACAAGCATTTGATTGTAGTTGAAAGGAAAGGTGGCAAAGCCATGATTATATGAGATGGTCAAATCAGGAAGACTTTGTGGAGTGGTAGAATGGTAAAAGGTGATTGGTCCACATGGAAAGGCTTGAGGTTTGAATCTAGTTGACCAATGATACAATTGACTTGGCATACTTATGACAAAGGAAGTAGCTCTTTGATGATAGATCTAATATTTTTTATCTCCTGCAACTACTTTCATTATTCTCCAAGTATGATAAATGCATAAGAACACTCCATTGCCACCCGTAGATCCATCTACTTAGTTAGAAGTTAATGGTCATCGTCCCTAACCTCTTAGAGCTTTTTTTGGTGGACAAGTCAATTTCCAACATCCATATTTGTACCATGATTATATATTTTCCAAATTTGTAGTAGTGGTTGGATGTAGTGGTTGTGAAGTAACTGTTAGTTAGAAATATCTTAGTTATGCTTGAGCTATAAAAGAAAAGTTGCAATCCTTTGTAACAATTGATTCTTCTCTATTTCTTTTGCATTGCTCTGGCATGCTTATTATAAATTCCCTTTGCCTCTGATCTACTCATGATATTCTATCTTATCTCTTTCAGCCATTGATGTATTGTGCGAGCTCTATTTGCCTCTCTTCAATGTACTTTGAATATCTATACATTATTTACATGATTATATCACTTTTGGCCTATGAATGATGTAAAGTGAATCCCTTCTTCCTTATGTCACTCAATTGGTTGTCTAATCTAGATGTGGTTGATAAGTTAAACAAGTATAAATCTATATATCTTTGGTGTTATGATAGTTAAATGTGCATGTATGAGTAGAGATAGGATTAACCATCCTATTTTGGTGCATCACCTCCTTAGAATAGATTAGGTAGGTTTATTTCATGTGTTCCCCCTCCCTTTTCCTCTCCAAGTGTAGTTTAGGAGCATAGTAAAGGAAGTCAGCCTTCTCCAGAGATTCAATCTCATAGTTCAAGTCCCATAGCTTGGAGGTTGTTTCCATGTTTCACAAGGTTGTTCTTAGGTAAAACCGTTGGACAAGGGTGCAAGATTTTGTGACAATAGATGGTCTATGCCATCTAGGTCTAGTATCCCATTTTGGTCCTAGTTTTGGTATCAGGTAGGATACAACTAGTCAAGTCTTTGTTTACTTGGCCAAGGAAGTTACACATACACCTCTATGAGTGCCTAGATGTTAAGTTTTTTAGCTCTGAAAGATAAAATGTACAAAAAAAAATTTCACTATTACATGCACACAGGAAATATCAACTATGGTAGGATGAGTAGTGGATTTCTTGGTGTTACACCAATAACTCTACAATATTTTGGGTGGTGGTAGATAGTGGTTTGTCACTCCTCACACTAGCCTGGGTGTAACATTCTTCCTCACGCTAAGTTTCTTGCATCATTCACAATGTATTTTCTTATAATTTTAAATTTAAATGATTATCACACCAAAAGTACTTAGCATTAAATAATCCCATGTGTTGTGCAATTGGATGTTAAATATTAGTATTTTTAATTATCTAAAGGAAATTTAGCATCATGAGCCACGTTTCCAAAATTTTGGTCTAGGTAGCATAGTTTTAGCTTCCTAACATAAGAACAAAATAAGATAACTTTGGACCTTGAAATTTTTCTATGTATGTGACATTAATGAAATTGCAGGTTCTTAGGATTCAAGGATTCTTCACCTAGTTATCAGTATTGTAAATTTTGTTAGTGCTCCTCTCAGGATTTGTGACAAGGGCTTAACTACATTGTGTGTACTATAAGTTGAATGGTTGTATCAGGGATTGGTAGATTGATCTTTTGTTGCAATACAAACCTCATTCTAATAAGTGGTATCAGAGCTTGGTCATAGGTTTGAATCCACAGGCCCTTAGGTAATGTTGAAGGGGAGATTGTTGGAAATCTGGTTAGCACTCCCTCAAGATTTATAACAAGGACATAACTACCTCCTATGTACTATAAGTTGAGTGATTGTATTAGGTAATGACTAATCAATCTTCTAGTCCAATGAAAACCCCACCTAACAATAAGGGAGATACAATTTTCATGTTCAAAAGGTACATCTTCTGGTTACCTTTTCTTTTGTTTTTTATACCAGTTTAAGTACTTGTTTGGGATTTTGGGTTTCACTTCTTCTCCCCAAGTGACACATTTGTCATTTTACAGGGATAAGAAGGAAGAGAACCCCAGATTCCTAGAAATCTTAAAGCTTGATAAAAGTTAAGTTATATGAAAAGAAGGATCAAAATACTAATGAATGTCATGTCTCCATAGGTGCTAATGGGTAGTGGCTTTGGGGGACAAGCAAAATTATTTGGGTATCATGGTTGGAAAAAGACCAGTGCAAATTTCGAAAAAGGGAGACCACCTAATAAAAAGGGTATCTCTAGAAAAAGATAAGAAGGAAATTTCCTAGTGGGTCTAGGTCAACCATATCCAAAGATCAAAACCATGGAAGGCTCATTTTTCAACACAAGAGGTGAGGGTTCCCAGGCACACAAGCCTTAGAAGTAATGAGTTAGAAATGGAAGAGGCACTTGCACGATTGAAACTCTATGAAGGTAGACTCGAGACACTTATCTTCATGAATAAATTGGGCCTCCCCTTCTACTTTTTAACCCTTTGGTATCATGAGGTGGGAGGGTGCACCATGAGGATTCCTTTGCAAACAATATTTTTAGCATGCATAGTTCCTTTTGGCCATTATTAATACCTACTCAATGGTAGTTTCACTTGCTTCCTAGAGCACCACAACTCTACAAAATGAAAGAACATTGATGTGCCTCCAAAAGGCCATCATTCTAAGTTCTTTTTATCTTACTTTTAAGCAGTTATCTTGCAAACAGTTATGACTTTATGGTTTCAAACATAGAATTTATGGTTTTTTATGGATATGTTATGTGTGTGTGCGTGTGTGTGTGAAAACATGAAGTAGGAATACAGATAGTTTGAAGATGCTATTTTTTCTTGAATTCATTGACATAAATGATATAATTGAGTAATGATACATGTTGATAAATGTTTTTCCATCTATGCTATGTTTTGGATATTTTTCCTCCTATAGCCATAGGATTTGCAAGAGTGGTAATTTGAACCTTACATCTTTTCTATAATATTGATGATGAAAATAAATAAATGTATGTGAAGGTTATGTGTGAATTGATTGTTTTGTAGGTATTTTCTATAGAATATTCAAAGATCAACACCTTAGCACTAAAGTCAAAGCTAACCGGATTGCTAAACCATCACAAGTAGAGAAAATCATTATATGCTTTCTGTTATTGCAACACATGAATATAGCTTCCACAACTTGCTATATCCTTGGAGGATTTACTTGTGATCAATGTTGTTTTTGTTTCAAAATTTATGAGTTTATAATTGATCCTCATTAAAGGAGTGGTCGTAGAGTTAGGAAGTAGTTGTAGTTTCCTTTAAATAATGATTGTTGTATCTTTGAACATAGTTTTGGAACAAGAATAGAATAAGTTGATTTTCATAGTAGCATAGTGAGATGCTATTTTTAATAAAGTGTAATATTTCACTATGAATGAATAGAATGCACCCTTCAAGCTTATATCTCTTATCTTGATGGTCTTTTCTATTTTTCTCTTAGAATAGATTTCAATTCCCTATTTGCTTCATTTCAAGATAGAATTAAGTTGCTCCTATAGCCATTGATAATAGAATCAATGAACTATTTTCTTGCATCATAGGTACATAGATAAGTTTACCATTTACAGCATTACCTTAATCTTTAAGTTAAGTTGTTGTTTTATTTTCTAGCATATATTTCTTGCAACATTTCCTTTTCTTTAGTTATAATGACTTAAAGAGGAATTAGAGCATATACTTTGTAGTCACCCTCTCAAGTTTGCGCTCCTAGATAGACAAATTAAATGAGATTAGTATACTATTTTATGTAAAAAAACATGATTTTTTCTAACCATAGAATCACTATGAAAGGATGTTTAATCCTTTGTTGCTAAGGTATAAAGCTAACTAGACATTTTTGGCATCATTGCTAGGGAAGATGTTAATCTGGTTTGACTCTAAAGTCATTATGCTAGTTTACAGTCTGCATTATTTTGCATGCAAATAAGAAGAGACCTCCTTGGGAGATTTCTTCCTCGTAATAATCAGGAAGATATTTTTAATCCCAAACTTGAAGAACCTCACAGTGAGAATGAAGAAGAAGAACCTTTTGAAAATCCATTCGCTGCTACTCAAGAATGAATACTGTCATCCTCTGAAGAATCCTTGCATTTGAATGATCCTTTTTCTCAAACTAAATACCAAGACAATCCAATTGCCCTTGTTATCTATCAACTACTACCACTAGGTCCTCCTCCAAGAATGGTTCAACCATAGCCCACATTTTCTTTTCCTATCCCTCCTTAGAAAGGTTATCAAAACTTGAAGCACATAGCTTTTGCTACACTTCCCAAATTCTATGGCCTAATTACTAAAGACCCTAAAACCTTCCTCTTTGAGTTTGATATCCTGTGTAGAAGTTATGACCATACAACTAATGCTCACAAGATGAAGATGTTTCAATCCACTCTAAAGGAAGTTTCTCTAAGATGGTTCATGGGGTTGGGTGCTAATGTTGTAGCAGATTGGCCTACAATGAGCAACTTATTTCTTACAAAGTATGAGGAATACTACAAGGGTCAAGATTTGAAAGGGGATGAAATTTTCAAAATGTCTAAGAAGGAGGATGAAACATTGGAAGAATATGTTTCATGGTTCATGTTCAACTTGCAGTGTAATACATAGCACCAGTTGAACAAGGAATCAAAGAAACATCTTTTTATTAGAGGTTTAATGATTGAAGTATTGAGGCTCTAGATCTTATGGTGGGATGAGATATCACTCAGAAAAAAATGATTAATAGATAGATTATATGTGTGAATTATTAAAAGGCCATTGTGAAGAAAGGTAGGGGACTTAGAGACCAATCACATAAATCTAATGGTGGTTCAGGAGTATCAAAGATGGAACTATCCAATTTGTTGTTAGATTTCAAACAAGACATCATTAATGATGTAGCCACTCAGCTCAATACCATGTAGGCAAGAATGAAGAAAGATGAAGTTGATGTCCTATTAGCTTAACACTCTCCACATTATTGGGAGAAGAAAAAGAACTGTGTTGGGCGGTCATTATGCACAAGGTCAATGATAGGAATCCATTGTGCAATTCCTCTCTTGAAAAACTAATCTTTTGGGGATCAACTCCAAGGTTCAATATTTGTCTTGCAATGTACCAAAATCTACTTAGTTGAAGATAAATGTGATTTTTCATGAGGAGGCCTTTGCTGGTTCTAATTATAATCTTGGAATGAAGTAAATCTGTTTGCTATCTCAAAATCACACACAAAAGAACAATATTTTTGTATTTTCTAGTTTTTCGGTGAATGCAATTCTAACAGTGCTACTAAAATGAGTTCCTATTCTAACAAGGAGTTAGCAAAGAAAATAACAAAAATGAAAGCACATAACAAGAAATTGAAATCCTTAACAAACATAAGCTATAGAAAACAACATGTTGCAAGTTAAACTTTTGAAGAAATTGGTTGGAAACCAATGAAAACAGGAGCAACGCTTCTTAGAATCCAATGCTGCAATCATTGATGAGAAAATTTAACAATTGTATGTTATTTTACCTTTCATCAAATCACAAGGTGACAAAAAGTGTGCTCATGTGAGACAAAAAGCTACACAAACAAAATTTGATGATCTCCTCTCAAGCTTGTTAGATTAGCGAAATTTGTACTCTTGCTAGCTAAGTTCCTCCCTATAGGGGCACTTGTTATTCCTCTTCCCCCTTTGATTCTATTTCTTCTTCATCTCCCTCCAGAATGGTTTTGGGAATAGATGGATTAGGCACTAATCTTCTACTGATCCTTTGCCTTTTCTTCTATTTCTTGAAGGTAGAAGGAGATCTTGTGGAGGAGGAATGGAGACTTGTGGAATCTATCCCTCTTTTGGTTGGCTAGAAACAATGGGAGGCAACTATGGTTCATCCTAGACTTGGGTAGCTATAGTACTTAGGACCCTTGTGCACTTTTTTCCTACTGCTAGGGAGGTGCCTATTCTATCCAAATCCTTTTAGGAGAGGTCATCTTTCCTTTTTTCTTTCCCTTCCTTTCAGGAGGGTGATAATATCCAACTAGGTGATCAAGCTAGTACACTATTTCTATCCTAATAGGAGACTTAGCTATGAAGGTAGGAATTGTGAATTTCTTTCCTCTACCTCTTTCTAGGTGAGCATGTGCATGGAAGACTACAGTATCAGGAATTGGATTAAGTGGAAAAGGTTTCTTGATCCAATCCTTCATCATCCTTGCTTGATGATTAATATCATCCCCTTCTTCCCTGTCAAGCTCTACATTTAGAATAGGTCTTTCACCAATTTTATCTATGTTGAAAAAGGGGTCCAATAGCTCCTTAGAATCTTGTTGCCTTATCTCATTAGGGATGTTCAATTGGAGAGCCTTCTCTACTAGATAAAAAGTCATCCTACAATAGTCCCTCATGCAGACATTGTATTCATTTGTGGCATTCATCTAGTTATCTTCAATAGCATCTTCATGATGGAAGTCTTTTCCTACTAGGGTCTCCACTTTCCCAACATTGTCAAATTATGGTCGAGGAGAGTTGTATCCTTCAAGAGCATAGTTCTCCCACTCCCACTTGAAGGATAGAATATCTTGCTTCCTCTTCACCTGATAAGGTCCAATGTCCAATGGCCATGCCCAACAAGGTCTTCATTACCTCTTTATCTTCTCATAGGCTGAGTCAATTTTCCATAAAAGCTCAAATAGTGCCAACTTTTCACTAAGATATCTCGAGAGCTTCTTAGGATTGACGGATGCACCAACTACCCACAGATATGTGAACATTTTGAATTGGATAAAGTAGGCTCTGAGAGCGATGACTTGTGCTTTGGCTTTATTAGATAACCTCTTTCCATAATCTCCCTTGATGAATTGAATGATCACAAAGGTGAATGCATCCTTCACAATTTTGTATTCTTTACTCTTCACTGAGAGCTTCTTCTTCACCAGTTAGGGGTAGACTATATATGGTTAGGCATTAGGGTCTTGCATACTGCCTCTCCTGTACAAACTAGGATAGTTTTTTGCCCTTGTTGCAAGTAGGTACACCATGTAAGAAGTCATGTAAAAATTCTTCTTGTCCTTCACCATCCTCAATTTCTCACACAAGTTCTCACTTAGTGTGGTATCCCAATCTAGTGGTATCTTTTCCTGTCTAATGGTCTTAATGAAGTTGACCATGAAAGTACTAAGATGGCCCACTTTGGGTAAACCCATGACTCTACTCAGGAGAATGATGGAATAATTGATATCCTCCTTCATGTATCCTCAAGTAATATCCACTTTTTTAATTATCCTTCCACGAGGAGGCTTCTCAATACGATATGAAGATTGTATTATGTCAATGGCCTCTTCCTAATGCTCCATGTACCACCTTTCAACTATTTCATAGGAAAGTGAAATGAACTAGTCTACTCTTGGTAGGTGGAAAACCCTCTCAATGTTGTGAAGTTGCAGATCCAATACCACTTCCCCTATGATCCTCTTGACCACTCTTTCATTAGGAACAAAATACTATGATAGGGCCATGATTAGTTCAGTTGATTGCACCAACACAAGATGTGACGCTCCATTCACCAATCTGGAATCAATCAATGCAAACATCATAGCTGACCTCTTTGTTGGCTTGTTGCAATTTCTTAATAATTTTCTCAAGTTTGTTTGTCCCAGGTCGGTATCTCAAATTTCTATGTGGTCATCATGGAATCTTGACTTCGAAGGTACACCTTAAAACTTGAACATGATCAGTTTGGGTGCTATTCTAGATGTGGATTCTATTTGGTTACCTACACATTGTGAGAAAAAGAAAAAAATGTTATTAGTCCATAGATAAAATGTAAAAAAAAATTATGAATTAAAATAAACATAAAGAAAAGAAAAAAATGCCCCCATTTGGGCTTTTTATTTATTTTCATTTATTTTTTATTTTATCCTTTCTTTTTTATTTTTTATTTTTATTTTTTTGAAATTTAACATAAGAAAAAATAAAAATATTTATGGCTCGTGCATGATAGGCTTGTGATTGCTTGTGGCATTAATCTTTGGAGGGCACGCGTGCCACCGTCGACACGTAGTGCTTTTGAAATACACATGGCACCGGTGTTTTATGTGCATATAACACTTGCTGGATGGGCAACACAATGTGTTTAATAGTGCACATGGCACTTGCCACATGGGCGACCCAATGTATCCTATGTACATGAAGCACTCATCGCATGGGCAGTGCAATGTATCGTATGCATGCGTAGCGCTCACCACATGGGCGGCTCAAGGGTTTTAAGCACACATGACACTCATCGCATGACGAAAAAATAAAATCACAAATGAATATGAAGATTGGGCGGGGGATTTTATAACCCCTGTCATGCTGAGTCAAGTGCGTTACACACCTCAACATGTGCATCGGTGCTCAACATGCACTCCACCCACGCACACACTTATGGGAATGTGAAATTATTATTATATATATTTTTAAAAGAAATTAATTTTTTTTGAGTTTTTTTACTTTCTAAAATTTTTTTTGATTTTTTGACTTTTCTAAATTTTTTGTAATTTTTTTATTTTCTAATTTTTTGTGTTTTTTCAATTTTGACAACTCTAGAACTCTAATTCTAATAAAATTTTCTTCTCCTAACTCTCAAACTATGAGTCTGGGAGTCTAAAAAAGTAGGGGGTCCCCATTTCTAGTGAGGAATGGGGTGTGTGTTGTGGACACCACAAAAAACTATAGATACAAGTCTGTTGCAAGCCTAGAGACACAACTAATGCCTATTGAGTTTAAAGCCATTGATGAAAATGGAGATGTTATCTATGTTGCTCAACAAAGGACATGTTCCCAAAGAGAAGGTATGCCACAAGATCCTATTCAAAATTATAATAGTAAAAATCAATGGAAAAATTCTCAAAATAATTTGTTTTAGTAGGAACAATAATTGGAAATAGCCTCAGCAAGGTTGGCAATAGCCTCAGCAAGGTTGGCAACAACCTCAGCATAGTTGGCAGAAACCTTAGTAGGGTTGGTAGAAAACCCAAAATTGGAATACCCAACCTAGTTTGCAAGCTCTAATGCCTCCTCCTACAACCACTAATACTCCTCCCAAGAAGACTTAGCTACCAGTTCGAACTAATCCTAATCCCAACAATACCAAACAACCAATACAAAAACAAAGTTATGCTATCTCCTTGAATGGTATCCACTTAAGGTCAGACACTACTCTCCCTTCACCATAAAAGCTTATAATAACTAAAGTTGAAGATTCCCCAATAGAATAGGTAGCTGTGTCAAATTAGAAAACCTCTCCTGTAAACAAAGAACCTTTGTTTCCTCATAGGTTAATGGAACAAGGCTAGTCTGTAGAAGACCATACAGTAATGGATTTTCTTAATCAGATGAAGAAAATGATAGTAAAAATACCATTACTTGATCCTATCAAGGAATTCCCTACCTATACTAAATTCATCAAGGAAGCATTTATTAAACAGATAGAAAGAAAGAAGAAGGATCCAAAAAGTATTCATGTCTTAGGACAATTGTCTAATTTAATGTGGAAGAAATTAATTGTGCCCAAATATTCTGACCCTAGGTGTCCTATGGTTACTGTCACCATTCATGGGATGCAAGGTTAAAATATTTTAGTTGACTTAGGAGAATCCATAAATACTTGACTAAGGAGGTATTATCTAAATTTCATATTATTGGTCTCAAAGAAATACCAACCATACTTCAACTTGCTGATAATTCTACGATCAGGCCAAATGGGATATCTAGTATACTTTGTTGTCCTCTCTCTGAAGGATAACATGGGTGGATATCCTTTAATTTTAAGGAAACCATGGTTAGCTATTTTAGATTCCTATATAGCTTGTTAGTTTGGTAAGATGAAAATATCCAATGATATCATACTAAGAACCTGACTTTGTACTCCCCTGCTTAGCCATTGTTGCTAGATAACCAAGTAATCTGGCTAGACTAGGGTGATGATGATCTAGAGGTCAATTTCATCCATCAACTAATGATGATGGGTCAAGAATGATTTGTATCCTCTCAAGAAGAAGATGAGATAATTTCATCCATTATCACGAATGAGTATGAAGCAAAGTCTCAAGTGTGTCCTCAAGCTAACTACATCTTAGAAACCATATTACCACCTTTGAACACACCCCAACATTCAGAATCTTCCCAAATCCTTCACTCATTATTACCTCATGAGATGGTTTTTATCCTATTTCCTAGTTGTTCATGGCAAATAAATTTATTAAGATGGAAGTTGGTCTAGAAAGAGAGTTAAAGGTAAACAATACGTTATCATCTTCCCATATAAAAATTAAGTTGTAGTTACCATAGGAAAATTCAAAAGCATTTTCTTGGGACTACATGGACATGAAAGGTTTAGATCCTATTCTCTATACTCACAAGATCTACATTAATCCTAATTTCAAACCTATCTAAAAACCTCAAAGGAGATTTAACCCTATTTTGAGGGATATAGTTAAAAATGAGCTCCGTAAACTATTAAGTGATGGTTTTATCTACCCCATATCTTATAGCCAATGGGTCTCACCCCTAGTTATAGTACTAAAGAAAGGCATAAAATGGAGTGTTTGTGTAGATTATAGGGAATTCAATTCAGCCACTAAGAAAGACCAATTTACCTTACCATTTTTCTTGACAACCTAGTTGGAAAGAAATTTCTTTTTCTAGATGGTTTTAGTGGTTACAACTAGATACAAATGGGTCTAGAGGATCAAGAAAAAATAACTTTCACCTGCCCATGGGGTACATTTTCCCACTCAATTTTACCTTTTGGCTTGTGAAATGCCCCAACCACATTCCAAAAAGTTGTCATAAGTATCTTTTTAGATATATATGTAGACTGTATGGACATCTACATGGATGATTTTACTATTTATGGGACTACTTTTGAGGAAGAAAAAGACAATTTAGACATTGTACTGAAGAGATGCCAAGACTAGAACCCTTCCCTCAATAGTGAAAAATACTTTATGATGATTGAAGAAGGAGTAGTACTAGGTCATTTAATCTTATCAAAAAGCATCCAAGTTGATCCAACCAGGATAAAAGTCATTAGTACCTTGCCTATGCCAAAGAAGCAGAAGGATGTATGAAGTTTCCTAGGACATAGTGGACATTACAAAAGATTCATCAAGAATTTCAGTCAAATTATAGTGCCCTTTATAACTTGTTGAAAAAGGATTTTAGATTTTCCTAGGACTCTAACAGTACTACATCTTTCCTACAGTTTAAGGAAGTTCTCACCACATCACCTATTCTAATAGGACCTAGTTGGGGACTTCCTTTCCACATTCATATAGATACCTCAAACTATGATATAGGTGTAGTGCTAGGTCAGAAGGTAGACTTAGTTGAACATGTCATTTATTTCAATAATAAAAAATTTCAAGGTGCAGAGTTTAACTATACAGTCACTGAAAAGGAGTTTCTTGTAGTTATTTATGCACTAAATAAATTTAGACATTATATTGCTGGCTATGTAATATTTGTTCATATTGACCACTCTACTATAGAGTATCTGACGAATAAGCCTATAATATCAAGAAGATTTTCTCACTAGTTACTACTTATGTAGAAATTTGATATCACAATAGAAGATAAACCAAGCAAGGCCAATGTGGTAGTTCAATTTCTCTCTCATTTGTATGTCCTTGATGATCCTGCAACCATTGATGATAGTTTCCCAAATGAACACCTTTTCCTATTGTTAGCACAAAATCCATGGTATGTAGATATTGAAAATTACCTAACCATAGGAAAGATGTCAGTTCAATTCTTTGCCAAAGAAAGAAAGTCATTGGTTGAAAAAAGATTTAATTATTCTTGGATTGATGGATTTATGTTTTATACTAGTCCCAATCAAGTAATGCGTCAGTACATAAGGGAAGATGAACCATATGATATCTTTAGGGAATGCCATGATGAGCCTTGTGGAGGTCATTTTGGAACTAAATGGACAACCTTTAACATATTGAAAATTGAGTACTATTGGCCAAGTTTACACAAGGATGTAGCCAGATACACAAATAAATGTGATAAGTGTCAATGCATGGGAAGACCCACTAAATTAGATGAAATGCCGTTATAGCCTCAAGTATTTGTTGCACCCTTTGATAAGTGGGGGATTGACTTTGTATGTCCCATTGAACTCTCTTCACAAGGTAAATCTTATATCATAGTTTGCATTGATTATGTAACTAAGTGGGTAGAGGCCAAACCCATAAAACATCCAAGGGTTAAATGTTGCCAATTTCTTTTATGAATCCATCTTTACAAGGTTTGGAATCCCTAGGGAAATGACATCTAATCAAGAAACTCATTTTACATCTAATCTAATCCCTGCTCTCATGGAGGAATTTACTATTTTATATGGTAAATTAGCACCATACCATCCACAAGCTAATGACCAAGTAGAAGTTATCAATAGGGAGTTGGAAGCCATTCTCACCAAAATAGTAGCACTTCATAGGAAGGATTGGGCCATATGCCTTCCTAAAGCTCTCTGGGCTTATAGAACCACCTAGAAATCTACCACCAATTTCATTCCTTTCGAGCTCATCTATGGTAGGTCAGTTGTAATGCTTATGGAATTTGGATATAAGATATTAAGGACAACAAGACTAAATTCTGAGTTTAAATGGCAAAAATCTGCATTAAATAACATCAAACTCATTCAACATCAACAAAAATAGTGACATGATAACTTTATCAAAGATAAAAAAAATTTTGTGGGAGATTGGGCCCTTCTTTATGATTCCAAGTATCAACACAATCTAGGAAAGTTTCAAAATCATTGGTTAGGATCGTATAAAATTGATGTTGTATTTCCAAATGGAACAGTCTAGTTGTCTACTATTGATCCTATTTGATTCAAGTTACTTATCAATGGGCATTTCCTAAATCTCTACAAAAAACTAATCACTCACAAGGAGTTCCTACAATAGTTTTAGCACAGTAAAGACATACTCATTCCTACAGATGAACAATCTGGATCTTCTACCCCAACTTCTTCTAATCCTTGATTTCATTCAAGACTTACATAATAAACACTTCCATCTTGAAAGGAAAATATCTACCATATACTCCACCTCACCCTCTCTCTTCACCATCTTTCCATCCCATTCCATCACTCAATCAATTTGGTGATCTTTTTCAGAACACTTTTCCTACAACACTTGCCAGGTACATGTCACATAACCTTGCATATATTTTATGTTATTCCTTCTTTATTAGAAATTTTTGTTGTTTGGATTTATTACTCTTGCATATCCTATCTTGGTGGGACCCATGCCCTTACATAGTTGGAGGGGGGGGGGGGGGGGGTGTGTGGGATATTCATTTTTCAAATTTTTAAGTCACATGTAAACATTAAAAGTTTGTGTTTTATGAGGTGATTTTTGTCACATATTGATGACCTGTCCTTCCATGATTGTTTCATTAAGGAAATTAAGGACAGTAAAAGTTGATAATTTGTAATGTGTTCAGGGTGGCAGACCTATACATGAGTGAAAAATTATGAGACTTGATGTAAGGAAGGATATCATGATATTTCATGCATTAAAAATGTCTAAGAATCATGTTTGTAATGTCTAATCTCATAACGGTACAAGTTTTGCTAATTTTTCATTGTTGATCTCTAATAACACCATGATTTTGCTAAAATTTTGTTGTGTGTAACAATGGGTGGAGGTCTTCAGAGATATGAGTCAATCGAGCATAGGGTTTTGCTAGGTGATGTGGCCAATTGTAAGATGTTTAGGAGAAGGGAATGGTTAGATTACTACCTTAGTCTCAAGGGGTTTGATGAAGAGGTCTCTCTTCAATTTTTGAGCACCTTGAAGGATGGATTTGCAATGATTAAGGGGATAAGAATTTAATTTTTAGAATATGTGATGGTTGAAGTCACTAGGTTATCCCAAGGAGAAAATTGGGTAAAGGATTTTAATTTATGTACGGCAAGGGCACAATTTAGTCTGCATCTTGACCCTCTACTAGACATTGTCAAGAAGCAAGAAACCTCTAGATTATCTTTTTCCTTGGAGTTTATCTAGGTGCTAGCATTTTTCATTCAATACTTCATTTGTGAAGGTCATTACAAATACCTGCATGCCTTACATTTCAACACTTTGGATCATCTATGACATGACTATAAACACTAAATCTTCCCAATTTCCTATTTAATTTTGTTAATAAGAAAGCTTCTTTAGTAAAATTAAGAAAGGACTACTATATCTTCTATCATTGTTTGATAAAATTAGTCGTGGAAAGGGAATTGAACAAACAATCAATTGGGACATGGGAAGATTCTTTTGTAGTTAAATGAGGTAGAGCTTAGATTGGTCAGCCCAAGGGGCTAGGATGTTTGATGAAGAGAAATGACATCTACTAGTTTTTGTAAGGCTATTCTTAGGACTAAAAAAATTCCTAAAGCCTCTTCCTCTAGTTCTAGACCAACTAGGAAGAATATTTATAAAGCTAATGCCTCCATTTATAGCAAAAAGAAAAAAAAAAATAGAGAAGATGCTAGTGCTCCCAAGACCCCATCATTTGTAAAAACTAGGTCTACCATTCAAGAAGGCATGTTAGGATTAACCTTAGATAGAAATAATAGTTACATGCAAATATAACCAATATTAGAAAATAATAGATCACACAGAAGAGAACACAAGACAAAAAGATTTAACGTGGTTCACCTAATCCCTGGGCTATGTCCACCAACAAGTTCATTATTATTATTATCTAGTGATTACAATTCACAATCGCTTACAGCTCAATACCACCACATGAAGATAAAATATCATGATTCCATTATGAAATCCCTAACCCTAATCCTTTATATACAAGTTTTTATTGCTTACAAAATTAGGGCTAGAATAAGTTGTTCAATAGGAAAAATAGCAGCTGACACCTTTTACAATATAGGGGGATTTTTGGCTTTGGGGGCACTACCCCTTAAAAATCATACGGGGGAATTTCCCCTCAACCCCACAATATATTATGGTAGAGAGTGCACCTTGAGCACTTCCCTTGACCTCATCTTGGGGGCGCTACCCCCAACCCCATAGTATAGGGAGAAAATTGCACTGAATAAACCTTCAATTCTGATTAAGCTCCACATCACAACAAGGAAAAGGTAAAGCTATGGAAATTGAAGGGGAAAATTTTAAAAAACAACCTAATGATGAAAGTAATATTAATGAAAACTTACATTCACAAGAGGAGGAAGCTTTAGAAAAACATTCTGAAGCACCTATGGTAGAAATATTTGCAAGCAAGAGGAAACAAAAGAATCCTCCATACCTATCTACACCTCCTATGAGGTGAAGTGTGAGGCTTTCTAAAGGAAATAAAGTTGTTAAAACCTCTATTCCAATGGTTAACCTAGAGTCTCTTGAGTTTGTGAAGGATCCCTCTTCAAAGGAAAAATTGCAACAAAACATAGCCACTGATAATGAGTGTAATAACTAGAGTCCACAACTCAAAGTTGCCCTTACTATTAACTATGTACTTATTGATAGTGATAAGGACTCTGATGAGAATGAAGCATTTGAGGAGTTTGAAGAGAGTCATGTTATGTAGAACACTAATGAGAATTCAAAAGACCTTCCTTCTAAGGACTACCTAGAATTCAGGCAATAAATTATTGAAGTAGTGGAAAAGCTCAATCAAGATGGATTAGATACACTGGCTAAAGTAATAACTAAGTCTAGTAAGGAAGAGAATATGGTGGAAATGCTTGTTATGAGGAAAGAAGAATGCTCCATGCCACAAAGTTCCAATTCCTCATCCAACATCTTATTGGATAGACATTTTAAACTAGGAACCATTGCTAGCACCCAATTTTTTACACCCTTGTCCGCAAGGATCAATTTGTTCCAACAATTGTTATGGGAAAGAATTCAATGGAAGTTGGAAAAAGAAAATTTGAAATATGTTATTAATGAACAAATATATCAGTTGAAGCAAGCTCAAACTAGAATAAAATTTTAGAAAGGAGGATTGAATAAGTTATAGGGTTGATTCCTAAACTGATGGAATGTAGATCGCCATCACTAGTATATGCATTGTTTCTCAAAGAACAACTTGTAAATTTCATATTGACAAGAATTATGGAAGGACTTAATCCCTCCATTTCAACTACAAATTATTTTTATGATACATTCCAATCTATTCCAATGCCTTTGAAGAGCTTATTGTATGAATTATATATACATAATTTGGCAATGCCTAATGATATAGAGTGAAACTCACTCCTTTATATAGGAGATGTGCAATTGAGAGTAGTAATGTCTTGGATGCAGAAAAAGATAAGAAGGAAAAATCAAGTTGCACCTTATAGGGAAATTGAAATGACAACTCCTCTTCTTATGAGACCAAAAGTTCAAAACCCTAGGTGGAAATTTCTAGATTGGATTTCTATCCTAGGCAACCCTGCTAGAGCTAATAAAGTATGCTTAGTTAGAGAACAAGTCTTTGCAAACTAGGAGAAATACTCATCTCGAGATGTTGAGACAACAATTTTTGCTTCAAGACAAAGGTGGACATGGATGCCACATGACCTAAAGATAAGAAAACCCCACTCTCCTCAAAATTTAACACTTTCTACTATTAAAATTCCATGGTATATCAATTTGGGAAGGAGTTGATGCAAATAGTACCTCCCATTAAGGTTTCAACCTCCCATGCTCCTAAAACCACTACTAGTAGTGAATGGCAATATAGAGGATCATGTCATATGACAAAAAAAAGTTTGATAATGGAGAAGGATCAAGGAAAATTATGGGTACTTTGACTATGTTAATGTTGGCCAAATTTGCCTTCTGACCAAAATTGCCATATTGAATTCAAATGCTAAATAGTCACGTCCCACCTTTAATATTAAAAAATACCATGGAGATAAAAAATAAATTTAAATAAAACCTTATAATATTTCATGTTTTCCTAAGTTTATTTTTCTAGCCCCACAATTTTCTCCAACCATTAGATCTCCCACAGATCTATGGTAGTTGCTTTCTCACATTTTGGAATTGCCTAGAGTTTAACATATGTGGGGAAGTGACCTTTTGCCACATATCCAAGATGGGGCCTTGCTGCTTATTTTTGGGAGCTCCTATTTCTAGTTGAGGTGGTAGATGTGCATTGGCATATAGATGGATGTTCATTGGCCATCGCTTTCCCACATTTTGTTTCTTATCATGATATTGTATGATGCAGGAAGGATACCTTCTACCATGTGGACTTATGGGTTGAGTTTTATTATGGGCCACAAAATGACAAGGTGATAAGTCAGACTGAGTTAGCATAGGGAAGGATTTTTGGATTGCTTAAAATATCGATAGTTTTAAAAGGCAGATTGCATATTCCATCCACCCTCAAATCCTCTTAGATTAAAGACAATCTACAACCATCATTATGTCACTATGTAGAGATGTAAGGGAGTTATTCTATGTGACATGGAAAGATCTTGACACATGTTCTTTGTGGGAACATTTTCATCAGTTTGTAGAGGTGAAAGGTTAGGATTATGAATATACAACTAGGTTCCCATGTTATGATCCTACAATCCAGCCTAAGATTGTGAAGGTAATCCTTAAAGTTGTTGATGCTATGATATGTAGCTATTGTAACATGATGACCATGTATGGTCATAGT
Source organism: Cupressus sempervirens (assembly GCA_028749045.1). Classification (NCBI taxonomy): domain Eukaryota; kingdom Viridiplantae; phylum Streptophyta; class Pinopsida; order Cupressales; family Cupressaceae; genus Cupressus; species Cupressus sempervirens. The sequence continues at coordinate 103,044,324 of CM053783.1, forward strand.
AAATGTTAAGGAGGGTTGAAATCTTATGATACATAGTTGTCATAAGATCATAGATATAGTTGAGAGGGTCTTTCAAAGGCACAAAGGCAAGGCTTTTTCATAACATCATGGTGATCATAGTATCATAAGAAGACTTCAAGGATGACCCGATGTCATGATAAACTGACGATCATAAGATTGCAGAGATTATTAAGAGTTTCCTAACCATAAGATACATTGATGATCATAGGATCATAAGACCTAGGTTGACCTAATAAAGATGTTTCACTTGTTTGCGCTAGAAAAGGAAAGGTTTATTTGACCAATAAAATTGCAAGGAAGGTGCAAGGTGAACATTGAATATAATTAACTTATTGATATGTCTGAGTTGGCATGCTAGTAGTGAAGATGAAAGTACTCTTTAATGGTGGATAAAAAAATTATTGTTTACAAATTTCTTTCAGCATCCCATGCTTGGTAAATATGAAAGGAACATTTACTCATCATCTAGTTATCCATCTACCCAACTATGCATTGATTGGCATCATTTCCATCAATTTAGGGTTCACTCTAGTCAATTTTTTTATGATTTTCATGCCTTGACAAGTGTACTGAATCAAATCTATGATTGGGATCATCTTGATTGTCCTCTAAGAATTTAATGGTAGTGGTTGTGGAGTAACTTCAATTAGAAATATCCTAGTTATGCTTGAACTATAAAGGCAAGGTTGCAATTCTTTCTTAGTCGACTCTTCTCTATTTTCTCTGATCTTGCTTTGCAAATTTACTGTAAATTCCTTTTTGTTCTGCACCTAATGACATCCTACCCGATCTCATTCAACTAATGATGTATTGTGCAAGACCTATTTGCCTCTCATTAGTGTATTGTGGATATCTACAATTTTGCATGATTGTATCTCTTTGACCTATGAATGATATATAAGTGAATCTCATCTTCCTTGTATCATTTATTTAGGTTCTTTGATCTACTTTTGATTGTTAGATTAAAACAAGTCTGAATGTTTATATCTTTTGGTGTTATGATGGTTCAAAAGTGCATGTAGGGAAAGAGATTGGTTTGAACACTCTATTTTAGTGTATCACCCCTTAGATTAGAGTAGGTATATTTTATTTCTTGGATCTCTTTCTCCCTTTTCCTCTCCAAGTGTAGTTAGGTGTACCTTGATAGTGAAGGAAGTTGGCCTTCTCTAGAGACTCAACCTCATAGTTCAAGTCCCACTACTTGGAGGTTATTTCTATGTTTCAAAAGGTTGTCCTTAGGTAAAAACTTTGGATGAGGGTGCAAAATTTTGTGACAATAGTTTTTGGCATACCTAGTGGGACCACTATTACAAGAATATTTCAAGTCTAATAGTGTCAAAAGAGAAGAATTTAAAGTTGATGCTGAGAAGATAGTGTTTCTCTCAGTATTCCAAGCCTTTAAGAGGCTCATTTCTACAAAGCATTTGGCAACTCTATGCCCTTCATATATATTTTTAGACCATAGTTGTTGTGATTCGTGCCCAAAGCTGAAATAAGGGCATCTTCTAGAGGTAATTTCTAATATCAAGAGATTTCATTTTCCAATCCTAGAAGAAGGAAGACTAGAGTATCTCTATAACTAGTTAGGAGTATAGAGGAAATACATACCCCTGCAAGATCAATCTCCTCTCCTCTTGTTCTGAGATTTCAACCTAGAATGCCATAAAATCATATTAATAGACCACTCACTTATATGGCTAGAGCTCATACTTTTTCCACCTTTAATGGTGGAATTCCTCTTTTGTTAGCCCAAAGACATGACATACTAGTAGTTGAACTTAAAAGTGTACCTAAATTTACTAGCGAGACATCTATTTTTCCCTTAGAACACATTTGAGAGGTTGTGAATGTTTGCAATATCCATGGTGTTATAGAAGATGATGTAGCTATTAGACTCTTAGCTTCATCTTTAAAATGGAAATCCCTACAATGGTAAAGAGGCTTATCACATGGTTCTATAATAGATTGGGATGGACTAGGAGTAGGACTATGTGAACATTTTGAAGAAAAAAGTGACTACTTATCACTTTGCAAATAGCTAACTACTATAAAAAGAGCCCCCAATGGATGTATGACTGATTTCAACTATATATTTCACAAGACATGGGATAGAATACCTACTTTAATGAAACCTACCCCTGTTAATGCCTTGTTGCATTACCACAAAGCTTTTAATAGTGATATTACCACTATAATCCAAACCATAGGAGGAGATACTTTATCTGATGCTTATGAAATAATAATAAGGGTAGAGAACATAATGGTATAAGGGTAAAAGTTATATCAAAGGTCTCCTATGCCCTTCTTCCCTAATATCCCAAATCACCAACCAGCCATGGTCCATATTCCTACAACTTCCACATCACAACCCCTTGCTATAGTCCCTCAAGTTTCCACATCTTCAAATGGAATGGATGAAATCAAAGAGATGATGTAGTCTATGATGTTTAACATAGATAAAAGATTGTAAGGTCAAGAAAATAAATTAGAAGATATCTTCTTTGTGATGCAGAAGGTGACGAACAAAGTGGTGACTTTGGAGATACATCAAGCTCAAGGTAATAAGGCTCATCAATGTAGTATCAAACTCCAAAAAATGGTAGGCCTCCAAATCATAATTATGGGAAGACTTCTTTTGATTAGAGTAGGAAAAATAGTTATGCTTCTACCTCAAATGTAAATCACAGTAGGAACATAGTCCCTCAAAATAATATGGCTCAGGATCAAGATTTTTGTCCCTCCTACAATTACTTCTATGCCTATTGCATATGTCAAAAGGTTGAATCTTATTTGGCTCTAAAAACTCAAGAGCCTATAGTAGGATAATCATATAATAAGAAACAACCCAAAGATGCCTCACATATGCAAAGATAGGGTGATTACTCCTTCATGAATCATTGGGTAGAGGAATATTGTAATGCAAACTAGGATTCCATTGCTCACAATACTAGGAGAAAAAATAGAGTTGTTGAAGATGCTACCCCTCCTCCTCCTAATCAAGCTTCAACATCAAATTTATTACCTCATGCACAAGTAGAAAATGATCAACCCAAAGCTCCTAAAAAAAAACCACAAACTAGTAATAGAGTAGATGTGAATAGTCCCCAAGTTATTCCATCTCAATCTCCCATACATATAGCTCCCAAAGCTTCTAAAAAAGTACCTAATGCATCATTTAGTGTGGTAGAGTATATGAAGAAGAAAAATGGGAATATTTCCATGTGGGATGGTGTTACTACTATACCCATGTGAAAGAGGTTGTTGTAGCAAAAATTGGAAAATATTGAACCAAAGAATCAACCATCTAGCATGGAAAGTGCCACAAGCCTAGTACAACCATCAAGAGAGGTAGAAGTAAGTAAAAGGGTTAGACCTCCTCCATTTTATGTTTCTCTAATTATAGGGGATAAGGTAGTCCACAATTGTATGATTGATTCAAGGGCTAGTAGTTCAGTAATGCCTAGGTGTATTGCTGATGCTTTAGAGATGAAATATGATCCCATTTTTAGGGATTCTTACAATTAGATGGTAGCACCATCAATATTTTAGGGATCCTTAGAAATGTAGATATGGCCCTACATGTGTGTCCTAGTTGTACTATAACTCAAGATATATTAGTTGTAAAGGTCAAGCCACACTTTGCCATCTGTCTCTCAAGAAACTTCACTACCCAAATAGATGGTTACATATCTTCCGATTGGTGTCATATATGTTTTTTAGAATAAGATATGGAACCAAGGCTTCAATTAGAGTAGAACCCCTAGCCCTCCATCATATTGAGCCCTACACCCCTAACCTCATCAATATGAATTGTACTATCCTAGAAATAAATGAGAATGACATAGTAAATGAGCATGCCACTTCTCTAGCAGAGATTCCTAATTTTCTCTTAGATGAATGGACTAATGCATATCAATTTGATCCTATATTAGCAACCCTTGAGATAGGCCTCAACCCATATTATATATTAGAAAAGGATTCTCTTGTCCCTAATCTTATGAAAACCAAAGAAGATATGAGTGTGCTATTTAGTATGTATTTTGATGGATCAAGGAATAAATATAGGTTAGGGGCTAGTGTGATGTTGATTTCTCCTGCACTAGTAAGGTACTACTTCTCCTTTAGAATCCAATTTAGCTGCACCAATAATGTGGACAAGTATGAACCCTTTATTCATGGTCTTCTACTTGCTCAAAAAAGAGGAATCCAAGCATTAAGTGTATATGGAGATAGTGATTTGGTAGATAATTAGGTGACAAATCAGAATATCACTAAGAATGGTTTTCTCAAGCCTTATAAACATAGAGGATGGGATTTTCTTGAAATATTCAATGCATTTAATATTTAGAGCATCCCTAGAAAAGAGAATAGGCATGCTGACAAACTTGCAGTAGTAAGTGCATCTTATAATGTGCCAAAAAGCCTAGAGGTTGAAAATAAAAAATAGATTAAAATGATAGTTAGGCCTACTATTCTTGAAAACAACACCAATTAGCAAGTGTTTGAATCTGATGCACAAATTGTAAATTTCTTGCAAAATAAGGCATAATTCTCAGATAGAAATAACTCAAGGTTGCATGGCTAGTATGATGATTAGATCATTAATCTCAATTCTAATAAGTTTCCTAAGGGTCTCATTACTTTAGAGAGTGTCTTCAACCTTGATTATCAAGCAAGAAACATAAGCATGAACCTAGCTACTAATAAAGATGATTACACACCAGTTGTGGTTACTAATGGAAAGACCTTAAACATGGGAAATTTATGTTCTAAAACTAAGTAAGAGAATTTCATTCACCTATGTCAAAAATTTAATGATGTATTTTCTTGGAAATATGATGATTTGAAGGGTTTTGACCCAAGTTTATTTTACCATACTGATGCAAAAGCATTCAATGGTGTAAGGGCAATCCTGCATCACCTAAAATTATGCTTAGAGATAGTTTTTGTTTAATGTGTTTTTTTTTCTAGATACCCATTTAGGTCAAATAAAGGTTCCAACTCTCACAGTTCCACTATTAGTTTTTTGGGTTAGAGTTTTTAAGCACCTTTGGATACGTGTAAATGCAAAAAATTGTTTATTTTGTAATAGAGCCAAAATTATGATGATTTAAAGGTTGCAATTTGGAGGGATGATTATAATTTTAATTTAAAACACTCCAAAAAAAGAATCAGGTTAAAAGATTTTACGGTTAGAAAGTTATTGCAGTTTTAAGTTTCTTAGAGACCTCCTAAGAGTGCTTCAAAGTTAGATATGAGGCACTAAATGGCCTTGTACAAGGCCAAAAAATGGGGAATGAGTGGAGCTAGTCCATAGGGCTATAGAGTGCTTCTAGAGCTTTCCAGAAATGTAAATGGTTCATCAACTGGAGTCTCAGTTCAAAAGTTATGCCTCTCGAAAGTTGGACTACCATTTCTAGATTCTTCTAATTTTACGTCGACTTCTAACATGACTTTTGGAACCTTCTATTTTGGTGGTGGATGCAAAATGGAATATTATAGAATGTATTCCTAACCCTAAATGAATTGGGGTCTATTTAAGAACATTTCTAGCATTGTAAAGGCAGTTCTTAGTGGAGTTAGAAAGAATGTACTGTGTGGAGGATATATTTTTCCAGAATCATACTATTGTAATCCCATAGGGCACTTTGCATTGATAATAATATTTCCCTTTTCTTGTGTGTTCATTTTGGTCATTGGTTGTGTCTCCATCAAGTGGTATCAGAGCAAGGTTTTCCTGAGTGTGTAGATACAATGTTGACTGTGAGGTAGTTTGCACCAGGACTATGTGGTTGTGGGTTTGAGAAAAGAAGATGCCTCCACAAAGGGAATGTGGTGGAAGGGCCAAAGTTTTTACTCTCAAGGTTAGAGCCCTCCAAAGACAAGTTCAAGCATTATAGGAGGAGATTCACAAAGGACTAAATGTTGTTGTAGGAAACAAAAGTGAGGAAGAAAATGAAGAAGAAGAAAATATTGGACATGAAGGGGAAGGTGAAGAGGAAGTCCTAGATTAGGTAGAGGAGAGGCTTTTTAGGGCCATTTATAAGCTTGGAAAAAGACCTAAAATTGGTGTGGGTATGTTTTCGGGAACCCTAAACCTAGATGAGTTGATCAATTGGATCAATGAACTAGAGGAATATTTTGAGTATGAGGATATCAGAGACCTAGAGAGGGTTAAATTTTTGAAGGCCAAATTGAAAGGCCATGCCAAAATTTGGTGGTAAGAGGTTCAACTGGAAAGGAATAGAAGAGGAAAGGATAAAATCACAAGGTGGGTTCGCATGGTGGAAAAACTAAAGAAGCAATTCATTCCTATTGATTACAAGCTTGATTTGTTCAAGAAAATGCAAGGGTTAAAGCAAGAAGGAAAATCTATCTAGGAATATATGGAGGAATTTTATCAACTTCTTATTAGGGCAGACATGTAGAAGCTAATAAGGAGAAGGTTTCTCATTACCTTAGTGGGATATGACCTAGCATTCAAGAGGAGTTAAGTCTAGTTAGAATGACTAGCATTGAAGAGAAATACTAGTTTTCCATATGAGTTGAAGAGAAGCTAAACAAACAGTTTGATGGAAGGAAAAGAGGGTGTAGTTAAGGAGGAAGGAGTGGTGGTAGGTCATTTGGAGACTGAAATGAGACCCAAAAGAAAAATGAAGATGTGGGTACTAGTAGGAACCAAAGGAATGAGGGTTTCAACCACTCCTATGATCAAAACTTTGGAGATTAGAGAGGAAGAGGTAGAGGACATGGAAAAGGTTTAGGAAGAGGAGGCTTCTATGGTACCTATTTTCATTGCAATAAAGAAAGTCATCGTGCATTTGAATACCCTCAACAACAAGGAAGGATAGATAGGAAAGCTAAAGGTCAAGCAAGGGTTGCTCATGTGGATGAGGATGCACAATCATCACATTCTAAGAATGCAGAAAGAGGAGAGGTTCTTGCAAATGAAATGGTCTAACTAAGTGGTGAGACTGAACTTGGACAAAGGAGGAGTTTGTTTTGTACTAGGTGCAAGTGAGAGGATAAGTGTTGTGATGTGATTGTTGATGGTGGTAGCACTGACAACTTGGTGTCTGAGGAGATGGTCTCTAAGCTAAAGCTCAAGAGGGAGAAACACCCCTAACCGTATTAGATTGCTTGGGTGAAGGATGATCGTAAGGTCCTAGTTAGTGAGTAGTGTTTGGTGAATTTCAAGATTGGGAGTTACCATGATGAATTTCTTTGTGACATTATTCCAATTGATGTCTATCATTTATTGTTGGGAAGACTGTGTAAATTTCATAGAAATATTGTACATGATGGTCATGCAAATACATACTCTCTGAAAAAGGATGGAGTTTTCCATAGATTGAAGCCCTTGATAAAGGAAGGAAAAAAGTTATGTAGTAGTGCTAGGATATGTCTTGTAGATGGGGGAAATTTTTTGGATGGTGTGAAACATCAGTGTATGTGTTATGCTTTGATTCCTAGAAGAGATAAGGAAGGTAGTAGTGAGATTCCACTTAAATTTTTAGGCCTATTAAGTGAGTATAGAGATGTCATCTCTGGTAATGTTCTAGAAGGGTTGCCACCAGTAAGGAAAATCAGTCATCAAATAGATTTAATCACTAGAGCTAGTTTTCCTAACAAGGTTTCTAATAGGATGACTCCTACTAAAATTGAGGAGCTAAATAGATAAGTTTAGGAGCTATTAAGGAAGGGTTTGACTTGAGAGAGACTAAGTCCACATGCAATACCTATAGTACTAACACCAAAGAAGGATGAGAGTGGAGAATATGAAAAAACTCTTGAGCTATAAATAGAATAACCATCAAGTATCGGTTTCCTTTTCCAAGAATGGATAATCTTATGGACTGCTTGAGGGGAGCTCAGTACTTCAAAAAGATAGATCTCAAGAGTGGCTATCATTAGATATAGATATGAGAGGGATATGAGTGGAAGACTACATTCAAGACCAAGGAGGTTCTATATAAGTGGTTAGTTATGCCCTTTGGACTAACACATGTGTGGAGCACCTTCATGCGGCTTATGAATGAGGTACTAAAGAAATTCTTTGGAAAAAAATTTATTGTCTATTTAGATGATATTTTAATTTTCAGTAAGAATTTGGATGAACATTTATTGCACATTTTTAGTTTCCTTGAAAGGTTGAGGGAAGAGAAAATGTTGATTAATCTAAAAAGATGTAGCTTAGTAAAAAAAGAGTTAGTTACTTGGGGTTTTTTGTATCATCTAAAGGTCTCAAAATGGATCTAGAGAAGGTAAAGGCCATCTTGGAAAGGCCTACTCCAAGGTCTACTACTTAGGTTAGATCATTTCATGGTTTGGTTAGTTTTTAAAGGAAGTTCATTAAGAATTTTAGTGGTATATGTGCACCCCTGACTGAAACAATAAGGGGGGATAAGAAAGAGTTCAAGTTGACTACAATATCTACAAGGAGTTTTGAATTATTGAAGAAGAAGGTGATAGAACAACCTGTGTTGGAACATCCTAATTTTAGTAAAGTGTTCCAGGTAGATTGTGATGCTAGTGGCAATGCTATTGGGGCTGTATTGAGCCAAGAAGGTAAGCCTATTGCATATTTTAGTGAAAAATTGAATGATGTAAAGAAGAAGTATTCTATTTATGATCAAGAGTTCTATGCAATCATTCAAGCATTAAAGAAATGGAGGCATTATTTATTGCCAAAATAATTTGTCTTGTATACTGATCACCAGGCATTGCAGTACCTAAATGGCCAAGGTAAATTGAACCAGAGACATATGAAGTGGGTAGAGTTCATGCAAAACTAAAAATTTGTATTGAAACATAGAAGTGGAAGGTCTAATAGGGTTTCAAGTGCATTGAGTAGGAGACAATTGTTGCTTACAATAATGCAGGTTGAAGTGGTTGGATTTGATGAACTTAAGAATCTATACCCAGAGGATCTTGATTTTGCTAAAGCATTGAAGGCTTGTAAAGAACCTATTACTATAGACATAACTAGGTGGCTAGATTATTTGATTTAGGATGGTATGTTGTTTAAGGGAAATCAATTATGCATTCCAAGGAGTTCCATGAGGGAAAAATTGATCAAAGAGAAACATAGTGGGGGAATGAAAGGACACTTTGGTCAAGATAAGACCATTTCCATCCTTACAGAACTTTATTTTTGGCCTCAAATGTCATAAGATGTGAAGAAATTTGTGCAAAGTTGTCAAGTATGTTAAGTAGCCAAAGGATTTAGTTACAATACTGGACTTTATCAGCCATTGCCTATTCCATCGAAGCCATGGGAGGACATAAGTATGGATTTTGTTCTTGGATTGTCGAGGATTGTCGAGGAAACAAAGGTGTAATGACTCAATGTTTGTGGTGGTTGAAAAGTTCTCCAAGATGGCACATTTCATCTAATGCCACAAGACTCATGATGTTGTACATATTGTAGATTGTTTTTTAGAGAGGTGGTCAGACTACATGGTCTCCCAAAGAGTATTGTTTCTAACAGAGATACTAAATTTGTGGGGTATTTCTGGAGGACTTTATGGAAGAAGTTGAGGATAGAATAAAGGTTCAATTTTACACATCATCTATAGTCTGATGGATAGACCAAAGTGGTAAATGAAAGTCTGGGTAATTTGTTGACGTGTTTAGTGGGAGATAAGCCCAAGGGATGGGATTTGATTCTACCACAAGTAGAATTTACTTACAATAATACTAGAAATAGGAGTACTCATAGATCACCATTCTAGATTCTGTATGGAAGTAGTCCAACGACTACACTAGAATTGAGGAAGATGGAGCAAGGGGAGAGGACAAGTGCCGAGGTAGAAGAATTTGCTGAACATATCAAGAGCCTACATGAGGAGGTCCATGCACACATCACCAAGATGAATCAATAGTATAAAGCTAGGGTAGATCAAAGGAAGAGACATAAGGAGTTCCAAGTAGGGGATCTGGTCATGGTACACTTGCAAAAAGAACAGTTTCTAGTGGGTACTTACAACAAGCTAAAGATGAAGAAATTTGGCCCATACAAAATTTTGAAGAAATATGACTCAGGAAATGCATATGAGGTGAAGTTGCTAGATGGGATTCACATTTCTCCTATCTTCAACATTACAGACTTAACAAAATATCATGATGATGGTACAGATGAGGGGTTGATGCTAGAGCCATACTTAATTCCTACTTCTAAGAAGGAGGAGATAGAAGAGATTCTGGATAGTTGTATGGGCAAGAGTACTAGAAATAGGTAGTATGAAGAGTACTTGGTGAAGTGGAAAGGATGACCAATAGATGATTCAACTTGGATATCAGTAGTGGAGGTTGCCCATTTGGATTTTCCTCCACCATAAAATGATAGGGTCACTTTTCAATCTACCCTAGGTGTCTGATGTAGGAGCATCAAGTGGTGTAAGCGCAATCCTCTATCACCCAAAAATATGCTTAGAGGTAGTTTCTATTTAATGTGTTTTTATTTTTGGATACCCATTTGGGTCAAATAAAGGTTCCAACTCTCACAGTTCCACTATTAGTTTTTTGGGTTAGAGTTTTTAAGCACCTTGGGATACGTGTAAATGTAGAAATGGGTTATTTTATAATAGAGCCAAAATTATGATGAGTTAGAGGGTATAATTTTGAGGGATGATTATAATTGTAATTTAGAACACTTTAGAAAAAGAATTAGGTCAAAAGAATTTATAGTTAGAAAGTTATTGTAGTTTTAAGTTTCCTAGAGACCTCCTAAGAGCACTTCAAAGTCAGATATGGGGCACTAAATAGCTTTTTATAGGACCAAAAAATGGGGGACAAGCTAAGCTAGTCCATAGGGCTATAGAGCACTTCAAGAGCTTTTTGAAAATGTAAACAGTTTGTCAATCGGAGTCCCGATTCAAAAGTTATGCCTCCCAAAAGTTGGACTACCATTTCTAGATTCTTCTAATTTTACACTGACTTCTAACATGACTTCTGGAACCTTCTATTTTGGCGGTGGATGCCAACTAGCATATTCTAGAATTTATTCCTAACCCTAAACAAATTGGGGTCTATTTAAGAACATTTCTGGCATTGTAAAGATAGTTCTTAGTGGAGTTATAGAGAAGGTACTGTGTGGAGGATTTCTTTCTCCAGAATCATACTATTGTAAGCCCATAGGGTACTTTTCATTGATAATAATATTTGCCTTTTCCTATGTGTTCTTTCTAGTCTTTGGTTGTGTCTCCATCACATACCATAGATTTAATTGATAATGTCAAACCTATAAGACAAAGGTAGAGGCCAATGAATCCTAAGATTGAACCATTAATGAGGGAGGAGCTATCAAACTTGATTGAGGCTAATATAATTTTCACTATCAAGCACTCATCATGGGTAGAAAACCTTGTGCCTATTAGGAAGAAGAATGGAGAAATGAGATTATGTGTAGACTTTAGGGACCTTAACCAAGATTCCCTCAAAGATCATCAGCCCCTTCCTTCCATGGAATAGATATTGTCCAAGGTTAGTTATTCAAGGAGGTTCTCATTTCTTGATGGATTCTCTAGTTACAATCAAGTGCTAGCCAACGAGTCTGACAAATACAAGACTGCATTCACCACCAAATGGGGAAACCTATGTTTACAGTAAAATGCCTTTTGGGATAAGAAATGCAGGTGTCACATTTCAAAAGGCAATCGAGATGGTCTTCAAAGACATGATTGAAAGGTTTATGTTGGTCTATCTTGATGACATCACAGTGTATTAAAAAATGTAGCAGATCATTTTGGTCATCTCAAACAAGTGTTCATAAGATGTAGAGAGTTTGGAGTATCCTTGAATCCAAGCAAATGTGTCTTTGCTACTAATCAAGTAAAATTGTTAGGATATATTGTATCTAAGGATGGTTTAACCATTGATCTAGAAAGAACAAAGGCAATACTTGCTTTCTCTCTTCCTAGCCACAAAAAGGGGCTACAAAGTTTTATTGGTAGGATAAATTTTGTAAGGAGATTTATCCCTAATTTAGCTACTATGGTGAAACCTCGTATAGCCATCCTTGAAAAGAATATAGTGTTTACATAGACCAAGGAAGGGAAGGTAAGTTTTAAAGAGATTAAAGTAGCCATAGCCTCAGCCCTTACTCTCATAAATCCAAATTTTGAGAAGGATTTCATTCTTTATACCTTAGGTGGTGAGTCAAGCATTTTTGCTATCTTGACTCAAAAAAATGATGAGAATGAAGAACAACCTATTACCTTACTTATTGAAAGGCTTAAGGAATATGAAGACAAATATAGTTATGTAGAAAAGAAAGCCCTTGCAATCATAAGAGCTTTAAAGAAATTCAGACACCTTCTATCTCATAAAAAGACCCATTTGTTAGTACCCCATGCTAGTGTGAAGGACTTTCTTTTGAGCAAGGACATTAGTGAGAAGAGATTTGAATGGATCACTCAGATGATGAAGTATGGTGTTCACATCTAGATTACTAAGTTGGTAAGGGCACAAAGATTGTGCAAACAAATGATTTCATCTTGAGAATTAGATGAGGAAGTTGTTTAGTATTGATAGAATAGAAAGAGGCAAGAAATGATAATCTAAGGAATTGGATGGATGACATGATGACCTTCTTGTCTGGCAACGGATATCCTCAAGGATTTGATAAAATTAAAAGGAGATAGTACATGTTGTATTCAATCCCTTATGCCACAGTTGATGGTATCCTTTTTAGGAGGGACTTAAATGGAGCCCTATTGAGATGCATTGATACAGACCAAGATAAAAGAATGATCAAAGAGCTTCATGATAGTCCTGATGGTGGCCATTTTTTAGCAAAGATAATTGCAATCAAGATCATGAGAGCTAGTTACTACTAGCCATCCTTATTCCATGATAGTCATAGGTATGTAAGAAAGTGCAAGCAATGTGCTTTCTTTTCTCATAAGAAAAGGCTTGTAGCCCTTCCTCTTCATCCCATTTAGATAAATCACCTTTTTCTCAATGGGGGTTGGATTTCATAGGCCCCATCAATCCTCCTTCTAGATCTAGTCATAAATGGATTCTAGTTGCTACATATTACTTCACCAAATGGATAGAAGTAGTTGCATTGAAGGATGCTACATAATCTTTAGTTGTTGAATTCCTTGATGGAATTGTGATTAGGTTTCACTAGTACATTTGATCTCATTTTTTGATGAATATTGGTCAAAATTTTGACCAACTTACTGGTTGGTTGAAATTTTGACCAATATGTTGGTTGAAAAATTTTAAAATTCTTGCTGAAATTTCTACCAAGCATTGGTCAAAATTTCAATTGATGCTTGGAAGAAAACTGCTAGGCATTGGTTGAAATTTTGATCAATATGTTGCTCAAAACTTTCAAAACTCCTAGTGTGATTTCTACCAAGTGTTGGTCAAAATTTAAACCAATTCTTGGTAGAAAACTATCAAGCATTGGTGGAACTTTTGACCAATATGTTGGTCAATAATTTTAGAATTCTTGGTGTGGTTTCTACCAAGTATTGGTCAAAATTTTGACCAATGCTTGACAATTTTCTACCAAGCATTGGTCAAAATTTTGACCAAGTTTTTGTAGAAAACACCCAAGCATTGGTCAAAATTTTGACCAATGCTTGGTAGAAAACTACCAAGCATTGGGAAAAATTTTGACCAATGCTTGGTCAATTTTTTTGAGGTATTTTATAAAACAATTCACATGCCTTGCCTATGATTTGAAATTTTGCATGCATCCTACACTCTCTCATCCTGATGATGGATTACAGAGAGTGATCTAAAATGATGATGCTAGAAAACACACAAAATCAAATCCAAAATGAACTTGCATTACAAATGGATTGTGGAAATATGACATTTTTAATTTTGCATGCATGTCTACCAGGACAATCACAACTTAAACATATGTATAAAAGATTTTATAATATGTTTAAGTTGTGATTGTCCTGGTAGACATGCATGCAAAATTAAAAGTATCAATTTTCCAAAATCCATTTGTAATGCAAGTTCATTTTGGATTTGATTTTGTGTTTTTTTTAGCATCACCATTTCAGATCACTCTCTATAATCCATCATCAGCTAGATGAGAGAGTGTAGGATGCATGCAAAATGTCAAATCATACATAAGGCATATGAACTATTTTATAGAATGCCTCAAAGAAGCTAAGAATATTGAAATACTTACAAGGGTGTGAGGCACTTCATATTTGTTGATCACACAATATGGTTTAAGAACTCCTCTTCATTGATTAACTTGCACCACATAATGACAATCTCCATCTTTATTATGGGCTTCTATCCCCTATGTGAGTGCTAATGTCGAAGCTGAAGCAAAAAAAAAAAGTGAAAGCAGGTTGAATAAGGTTTCTAATCTCAACTTGGTCAACATTGTTTATTTAAGGGCTATGGATTTGACAATTCTTCAATGTCCAAAAATTAGGGATAGCATTGCATCTTCTTTAACTATTACATGTATAGCCTTAGTAGGAAATAGGTTGTTGGCTACTTCTTCTAGCCTAGAAGGATATGACTATAATAAATACTAAGCTCAATCAAATATTCCCACATTCACAGTAGCTTCTACAATTTCAATTGATTCACGTACAAATGTAGAAAATAACCATTTACCAAATGTATGTACTAATGGATTCAATCTCAAGCACCAAAAGAAAACTATATATATAATACATTCCATTTGGATACATGACAACAACAAAGATTTTGAGTTCATTTGAATATCCTCAGTTCAGTGTAGTAAGCTCAGCAAAATGATTTATCAAGCCAAAGTGAAACCCTTAGATAGGTTTCCATTTGTCTTGTGTTGCAAAAAGTTCAAACCAAAAAGGATATGAAATCCCATCATTCCCTTGAATCTTTGGAGATAAATCTATGAATAGAAGCAAGCTTAGTAGATACCTTCATGAATCTTAGTTGCTTAACAATGTGACAGTGTTAAAGCTCTATTATTTGCTTCCATATTTCTCTTTCTTGGTTGAAAATATTTGTACTTCAAGTGCATCACTAGTAATATATCATAAGATGCAGTTGTATTTGATTATTTTGGAACATTCTTTTGTATTTTTATGTTGGTATAACTCAGGGCTGAAATATTAATTCAATCTATATTTTGCAGGAAAAATGCAAAAACCATTGCCAAAGTTATTATAAGATTATAATCTTCCCTCGGGACCATTCCACAAAAATGCTACCAATTATGATTTTGATGAATTGAGAGAAACATTTATTGTCTATATACTTTCAGTTTGTAAGGTGGGCTTCAAAGATTCTTTAGTTGTGAGATGTGCTACAAGAGTGTTAGGCTTTCTGTTGAGAGGAAAATTAATAGGAATTGAAGGAATGAAAACCAAAGTAATCTTATGGGTTAAAGTTACCACAATTTTAGTAGATGGCCCATGATCAAATAAGTTGCATTTCACTACAAGCATGAAAAAGTTGAGGCCAAGAGAAGCATATGAGGTGCTTTGAGATGGAGTAGTTGTTGATGAGTTTTAAACTAGATCTAATGTTTTAGGGGAAATAGGTAGATATCTATTAATATTTTTGTCAATATGATGTACTTGGTTGATTGTAAATTATTGATTCTAGGTAGAAAAATTGGATGGAATGCATCAACTAGCCTCATTGACAAGTATTTGGTTAGAAAATATCTTATGATCAAGTGTTTTAGTTTCTCTATATTTCTTAACTTTTGCAATGTCCTATCCAAATAGAATTTGATACTTCATTTTGTTTAACAAAATACCCACTTGCCATTACATAGAACTTAAACACAGCTACATTGCTATAGAATAGATTTAAAATGTGAAAAAAAAGGTAATAATTTTAAAACAAAATGAACTAAACATGCTGATGAATATTATAATGACACCAAGCTAAGGAGGCTATCTTTACTATTAGTCTTAACATTATACACACTTATATTTAAAAGTGATATTAGTATTCATGGACTATAGAAAATTCTTCCCATCTAATTAAATTAATGTAATGCACTTTCATTATTTTATGTGCATACCAAAAAGAAATGCCTTGTATGGATTTTTGAATAATTAAATATTAAATGGTTTTGTTTCTTTATCCAAAAGTTGGCATCCCATTGGCATATAAGTTAAATGCTTTGACATGAATATATTAGATGCAAACTTGACCCCTTATATATTCTATAATCATTGAGATATTCAATTAAATTTAACTAATTAAATAACTCATAAACTCCATAAAATGGTAATATTAAACTAAAAATTGAGTTGCTCAATTTGTTGAGAAAATTGTTGATGCTCAAAGGAAATCATTTAGGAGATATGGAATATGAGGAGAGTGGGACAATCCCTATCTTAACTTGCTCCAAAATATGAAGCTATACAGATTTAAGCATTTGGGTAAATGTTTTTGCAGTGCCATTATAGAGGCCAAAAACTAATTCGTTGGAGTCCCTCATCTTGCATGGCTTTGGCTAAGATTGAATTGGGGAGAGTGGGACAATCCCTATCTGACCCTTGCTCTAGAATATGAAGCTGCATAGATTGAAGTATTTGGTTAAATGTTTTTGTAGGGCCACATTTATAGAGGTTAGAAACCAATTCATTGGAGTCCCTCATCTAGCACAACGTTGGCTGAGGCTAAGTTGGAGTATCTAGAGTGACACATATCAAGAAGTGTTTAGGCTATTTTCAAAGTGGCTAGTTAATCTAGTAGACATAGGTCCTTATTTTCTCAAAGGACTTCTACCCAGTTCGAGTTTGGCTATCTAGACTACAACCCCATGTAGAATTCATAGAAATGTTACTATTGTAGTCAATGGTCAACTTCTTTATGCAATGGTCCAAGTAAGAACAAAATCATCTATGGATACTACTATAGAAGCTGTAAAAAGGTTGTTTTTGAAAGTCGCCAACATATTATTGTTGCAAAAAATTTAGTTAATACTCTATAACTAAAGTGGGGGGTTGAACTTGATGTTTTGGGAACATTTTATGGTTTAGATCTTGAACATTGCATTTATACCCATCCTTTAGAAAATAGGGAATGCCCTGTTGTTGTGGGTGGAGATTACATAATGATGGAATCTAGAACAGGGCTTGTTCATACTGCCCCAAGCCATAGCCAAGAAGATTTTTTGACTGGCATGAAATATAAGATTCCAATATTGTCTCCTGTAGATGATAATGACAATTTTACTAAAGAGACTAGGTAGTTTGTTGGTTTGGATGTCTTGGGTAATGGAAATGTGGCAATTGTCAAGAGCTTAGATAAACATTTATGCCTTATCATGGAAGAAGCATACAAATAATAAAGTGACTCTATTATTTGTCAACTATGAAATATAACATAAAGTTTTCTTATGAGAAATGAAGTGTTTTTAGTGAAACATGTAACCAATAAGCTACATGGCATCTGTTGTGAAGATAAACTCTAGCTCTAAAATGTTATAAAAGTGCATTCCTTGCAAGAAGTCGATTCATTCTTTTGTCTTTATGTTTATGCAAATTGAGAAAGTCTAAGGGGTTTGTGTGAGTGTTGGGAAATTCTAAAGTTTGATCATTCAATTCCAATATGAGTTGGCCAAAATTGTCAATGAATTTTAAGTTGCTTTCATGATTTGAAATCTGCATTTTGATCCATGTCTGGAGAGTTTGAGCTAAAAAATGGATGACACATTAATTGCAAATTGGTTGAATCTCGTATAGTTATAGATAATGTGCAAGAAACTGGCTTCAACTTCCTAAACAATGCAAAGAATAGTCTGATTGACAAATTTTGTTCCATCAAGTGGATTTTTCAAGAAATTGAGGCTTTGAAGGACAGGAACAACTAGCCCAATAACTAGGATACTGACAAGGACCAGGAAGCTAGAGGAAGCAAGGACTAGGTGGGTAGCTAGGAGAAAGATAGTGGCCAGGTCTCCAAAGACCATCAGGATGACAGGCTCACCCAGCTTGAGAAAAAGGTCCAAATGCTGGATTCTGTCCACCAGATAATCACCAAATAGATAGTGGACACCTTCACACCTTGAATGAGAATAGTGTCAATCTGGGGGACTATCTGACTACTACTAGCCTTGAAAGGGATGCAAAGTAGAACACAGAGCAAGGATTCAACTGGGATGAATTTTAGAAAGAGGCCAGTGACTAGGTGAATCAGGGGAACTAGATGAACACTCCTACCAGGATTCAGGAGGATGTGGCCAGTCAGAAGTACAATGATGCTGCAAAAACCCTACAGGCCATGGACACGGATGGCCACTAGCCTATTCGCCTAGCTTTTCTTTTCTATCTTTAGCCTTTGTACTTTGGATTCAGGCCTTCTTTTGTCTCCAACCTTTTGTGGAAATTTTTTGTTTGTTTAGTCTGTTTCATCTTGCTCTTTTTGTTGTAAAACTTTGGGTTTTAGGATCCCTATAAAACTTGTTTTACCTAATCAAAAACATTGACATATCAAAGATATGTAATTTGACTACAAAATCACCTTATTTGGATGTACATACACACAACTTAAAAATTGCAAATGTGAACTTACTTCAAGTATTGTCAGCCATCAAAGCCACCAAGAGCATACAAAGCTCCACCCAAAACTACTCCAAAACTACTCTTGCTAAAGCAAATCACTGCTAAAGTAGAGATCTAGACAAACAAAACACAAAACATTTATATTAGCAATAAGTACAAACATATTTAGTAAATAAGAAAAAACTACAATCAAGGGCAAACAAAATTGAAGTATACCATGACAGAATTATAAGAACCCTGCTCCTTTATTTGACTAAAATGGGTTAAATGTTTTTCTCAAAAAATCAAATTCAAGAAAGACAAAGGCGATATGCTTATTCAAAAGATGCTTTGTCGAATATAATTAATTTGATTACAACTTCTTATTTGTATAATGTAAATTTAAAATCAACTTATGATTATTTATGCACCAGTTATGTTTCTACATTCTGTTTAAACCTTAAAGTAAAAAAGAATCCCCTCTAGTAACTAAAAAAATTGGGTCACACATGCATGGGTGCATGTGTGTTCTACAAATATTGTATCTAGAATAGATGTTTCTTTACTTATAACATGAAGTCAAATAAGATCAATTATTCATAAACCTAAGATTCCAAACTCTCAATGCTAGTAAATTACTAAACATTTTAGAATATTTATCTCTATAAATAAGTAATCAAGAAATAACATTGTTAAAGATATTGAGAAAAAATGTTATACTTGATAAAAATATATTGTACAATATTATGTATAAACATTACATACCTAGGTAATTCAATAATATTTTTGAGAACATTATATTTGGTTGGTAATTAGTGGCTAGTGCAAGGTCCAAAGAGAAAATCACGAATGTAGTTAGGAAGGAAAAAGAAAGCTAGTGAAGGTCCAAATAAGATACCAAATGGTATACCATTAAACTTATCTGCATGATGAATCTGTAGTGACATGAACATAAATTTTTTATATTTCTTTCCTACCCAAATATATACATTCTGACTTATGAATGAATTGAAGATTTTAAAATGCCACGCACAAAAGTAAATTGGCTATGAGAAGGGGGTTTATAACACAAACCTGATGTGTCACTGCTACTTTTTGAAGGTATGGAATATCATCAAGTGATCCAATAGGAAAACTTCTATCAATAAGGCCATCATGGACTAGTATATATGCAACCCCACTAATGGTGATTTCTATGCCTTGGAAAAAGTTTTCAGACCCATTAAAACCCTTCACATGTAAACATAAGAATTAAGTAAATTTTCAACAATATCTCGTTCATCATTGACCTAGATGATGGAATATAAAGTAACCCAAATCATTATTGCACAATTTTCCAAGATTGAATTCATACAAATATAGAAGACAAGGTAAGGGGCAGTCCATACAGCACCAAAACAAAGACTTGGCACAAGGCCTTTGTAGCAGAGTCCATATGTTAGTAATAAATTGGCAGGGATGGAATTGAGGATGGTAAATATATCGTTCATTTCAAAAGGTCCATCTCTAGGCCCATGATGAGACTAAAAAACCAAGTGACTGTTTGATTAGAATAGAGGAATTAAACCTTTTTTTTGTTACAATGGAATTTTAGGGTTGAAGATCATTTTTTTCATCCACTTTAGCTCAAACTACAATAGCATTAATTTCATACCTTGTGGATATTCCAAAGAGCACCATGCCAAAATTTTCGGTGAGCTCATCGAGCATAATGCTCCATTCCAACTTGTATACACAAAAATGAACTTGGCAAAAATCATGTCAAAGCCAACCACTATCGTGGGAGGAGATATCAGGATTCATATTAGATAATCTTGTTGGATAATCTTGTATACACAAAAATGAACTTGGCAAAAATTATGTCAAAGCCAACCACTATCATGGGAAGAGATATCAGGATTCATATTAGATAATCTTGTTGGAAAATGGGGTCATATAAGCATTTTGCCTAATTTTCCATATTTGGCCTAGTTGAGGGCTAGTGTCCCTAAAGCCTTAATTTGACCCAAGTTTTCTAAGAGCCCTAGATAGGGGGTAAGACCTTAGAGAACTGGATTCCACTTGGAGAGATAGAAGTCAGCATTGGGTAAAGGTTGGTAACTTTGCTTGGCATCTTGCAGTGGGTTGGGTGCTACTAGGCACTTAAGAAGATTTTGGTGGATTAAGGTTGTAAACTCTACATTAGTTGAGGTAAGATATGAGCACATATTTGGGACACCTTACAAGTTACACTACCTCAACTTGGTGATGCAAGCAATTGGCATCCAAATAAAGTGCGTGAAAGAAACAGTGTGCATTATTCAAGCACATCATTATTTTCTTTGGAGCATTATGATTTAAGGATATGTAGATGATTAATTGATCAGGCTTTAGACCCTTCCAAATAAAAGTGGCAGAAAATATGACTTATTGGGATGAGAAGATGAGAGGTAGATGTATTTGGGTTTTGCAATTCCTTGGTATGTTAGTTTGAGCTTCACTTGGTTTCAAGAATACTATAATATTCTCTACTTAACAAGGCTAACCATATGAAGATGGAAGTGCATCTAGCCTCAACCCCCTCCCCCTAACATCAATCTAAATTACCCATTATCATCTAATTACATACTTCATTCATTCATTCATCAATTTATGAACTATAACATTCAATCAATACAATCACATAACATTCATTAATATGATATAAAATTCATTAATACAAAATACTAATGAAGACTTCATTAACACATAACAATACTCATTAACATAAAATAAAAATCAATATTAATACACATCATTCATAGATAATTACTTAAAATAAAGTTCTTTCATTATCCAACAAGGTTTATCAAAGAGCATTTTTAAAACATGATTTCTTATTTTTGCTTTTCTTAGCTCTCTTAAGAAAAATGATCAGAGGAGCATCCATATCTTCCTCATTGTCCTCCTCTTCTGGCACATGTAATTTCAAATTATAATGGTTCCTTCTCTTTGGAGGAGTAGGAGGCTACTAGACTAAAGGGGGCTTTGTTGCAAAAACAAGTAAATGGGATAAATTGGCATACTCTTTTTCTTTTTTTAACTACTACAATTTTGTAATTAAGTAGTAGTACAACATAACATGCATTTTTCTTACCTGAAAATGCCATATCATGTACATTAACATTTTTATTTGCCACCATGTCAACATGTTGTACACTTGGAACATGCTCCACTCCTTCACCATGATGTTCAACATGCTCTAAAATATTCAAAAAAGGATACACGTCAAATTACAATTGAAGATGTTAACTTGTGTTCATAATTACATAATTAATTTCCAATAGAAAATTAATACCTCCACCACTATAATTCACATCATGGCCTTCATCACAAGTAGGTTCTATGATAGGATATAAAGGTTGTAGTAAAATGTTATGCACATTGTTATGTAGTCAATTTACATTCAAAACTAACACCAAAAAGGAATCTTCTCAACAATTCAATTTCATTTACTTTTCATCTAACCAATTTACTTGTGAGATATCATTTGGTGAACTGGATTCTTGGGCAAGGCTTTCAAATTGTTTGCATAGGCATGCAACCACGAATTTATAGCCTTCCTTCAAGGCAATTTTTCTATCTTCATTTGTGAGCTCCACATTGAATTTTGTGCCTTGTATTTTTTACTTAATAACGTTAGTTTTCCATGAAATTTCATATAAAAAAATAAATATGAAATTTCATTGCTCTTACTTACAAGTCGAGACTAAAGATTCATATAGCCACCAGAGCCAAGTCTGTGTTGGCCAACCTTTTGTAGTCTCTCTTTTGTAGCCACGGATGTTTCTTGTAGTCTATGAACAATTTCAAACATCTTAGATTATAAATTTACAAATATCACTAATTAGTGCATGATTACAATGTACTTAATACTATGATGACATACCTTTTTTTCCCCTATGCTATTTCATTTACTTTATTTTCACATAGCCTTTTCTCCTTTGCATCTTCTATTATTTCATTTCACTCCATTGGTAGAATCATAGGAGGATGGTCATACTTTGGGTTCTCCTTTAGATCACTTCTATATTCATCCCTCATAGTATTTATAATATTTCATGCTCTTTTAGAAGTAGGCCAGTGCCAAAAATGTCTTTTTCCAAATTTCTCCTCAAAAGATGTAATCAACTAATTTTTTAATTCCATAGCTTGTAAATCCCACCTTTAAAAAAAAAAAAGATTATTAGATCAATAAATTTAATATAGTACAATAAATGGAAGAAAAGAAAAATTATATAGCAATGATATGAGACTATGTACCTTTTATGTATTGTGGGTCCAAATAGTCTCAATGTCATATCAAAAAGATGATCAAAGAAAACATTATTACCTACAAAAACATAAAGGGATTATCAATCCAAAATGAGTAATGTAAAAGTAAACTAAATTTACACTTCAAATAATAAGAATTTTAAAGCACCTGGAAGCAAAACATAGTTTTCTTGTTCAACAACAATGTCCCTACATATGAACAAGTACTAATCACACAGACTACTCCAAGAAATGGATAAGCTTTATTAGTACTGCTCTCCATTGGTCTATCAACTGAAGTTCTATCTATTAGTGCACAAAATAGGTAAATAAGTACAAAATTCACCCAACAAAAAAATACATGATTAGCACATTATAAAATATAGCAAAACAAGGTTTTACAAGTTTTAGTGGGCATAGATGAGGATGTTTTCATGATCCTTGTTGACAACAATGCACAAGGCAATATTGTACCATTGACCCAAGGAGGCACTTGCACTTCATCATGAGCTAAAGAATACAATATTGTTAGCAAAGACATTTGTAATGGATAAAGATCAAATGGGATAGTAGCTAGAAGCATCCACAAAAAAAGGTAAGTGTTACAATGTTGATGAAAAAAAAGAAAGAAAGTGTTACTTACATGAAGGCTATGCGCTACAACCCTTACCATCTTCACTATGTAATGTCACAACTGTCACATATTTCTATACAAGAAAACATAAAATTAAAGATCACGATCCATAAGATACTATAATATATTAACATCTATTGAACTTTTATTATTGCTTTAGTTGAATTACTGCTTATCCTAGAATCACATGTTTTATTTGTTTCATCTGACATTTTTGTGCAAAATTTATAGCCATGGTAGTACATAGCTTTGTGGCATTTGACTTGCAATTATTCAAACATGTTAAGATTATTTGCATCGATCTATGAGTTGATATTAAACTTATGTCTCATGATTAGTAATCTTATGCATACCTTTGTATCTCTTAAGCCATATACTAGATCAAGTACCATTAGCATAACATTGGGATCTCCATTACGATGAGCTTCTTTAACCAATGATGTAACACCATCCCATTTTAATGAGTGACCATTTTCTTGAGATTTTTCAATCCATAGCGTCATCCAATCAAAGATTGTTTACAATATACAAATGTAGTACATCTCACTCATGACCAACTATAAAGAAAACAATTACACCAGTTAGAAATAACTTATATATATATTGATGATGGATAAGAATTATTAAACTACAAAAAAAAAACTTATAATTACCTCTCACTCTCCTCAATTTACCTTTCTCTATCAAGTACTCCCCTTCAAATTTTTCATTAGAGTTGGGATCCCAAATGCGATCTACATGGATATTTACTACAAACTTTCGAAGATATTCACTAATGTACACCATGGTCTGGTATACCATAAATCCCTCTACCATAAAACCCTAGAGACATGCTCTTTGTTGAACCAAGCCCTTCATAAATTTCAAGTGCCTCTTAATCATCCACATTGACCTAGTTTGTATAGGTCCACACAATTCAATCTTCTGAACTTGATGTATAAGGTAGTATTCTTGAGCATTGAAAAAGGTTGAAGGTAAACACTTTTGCATTTCACATATAAGCTATAAAAATTTTCTCTTCCAATATTTTATATCTTTTTTATCAATTTCTTTAGATAATAACCACCTAAAAGAGATTTAACATGCAAAAACACATAAATGAGATTTCAAATAAAATTATACAATAGATTTCAGATAAAAGGTTACAAATCTAAGAAAAAATACTTCTAACCTCATGTATTTTCTAAGATCATATATAACTTGTTTAATACTATTTTCAAACTAGTATGGAAGGGATAGAGGTAGGATGTACTGCAATTATTAAAAAATGACCATTTCAATATATTATTGAATAATGCAATAGGTAGTACATTCAATTTTACAAATATACTATAAATAGAGGACATGACATACCTTGATGAAGTTATGCCAATCATGTGTTTTCAACCCTAGCCCAAAATCACCTTTCTTTGATAGAAGAGTGATTATATTTGGAGTAAACCCTATTGGAAATTTTTCTTTTTTTATGACTTCTTTTAATGCATCACTTTGTTGCTCCATTAATAACCAAGGAAAAGCACTTGTATTTATGTGGTCTCCATTGCTATTTGATTCAATGAAATCTTTTGGTGCATGATTAGATTCATGAATGCTAGTACAAATTTTGAAAAAAAATTCTCTATCATGCGTTCCATCCAACATTTTTCATAGTGTCTCTATTACATTCTTTCTGATATACATAGCATCAAACAAATGCATAATTAGGAGATCCTTGTAGTACGGTAACCTACTAAATTGAGTGGGATAATTTTTCATTCCTGTAGGAAGTTGGTCATTGATGCCTTGATGCTTCACAAGCATCAATTATAGCATTAGTAAATATAAGACAATATCAAAATACAAATTTTAAACTTAGAACAAAAAAATGGACATTACCTCGACAATTTAGTCTATTGTATTCCAACTTCCATAGATAAGGTGCCATTCTTCGTGGCCTTCATGATGTCTCTTCTTTCACATTGAAAAAAAGTCTTTTGGCAATTCAATACCTATTATTATTGTAGAGAAAGTTCCTAAACTCATTGAACACCTGCTTTACTAAACTTCTTAAATGACAAGATTTCATCTTTGGACCACAAACTGGACATGCAAATTTTCTCTTTGTTTGAACACCTAAAAGATCATGTAAAATTGGGTCATGTACAGTTATCATGTGCAACTTAAGCATACAATAGTAATATGTAAGCACTATAACAAACCAAAAATATGTGATCTTAACAATATAAGATACCACAAAAAATGAGTTAGCCCAAGGGCATCATGTATTGTCCATACAAGGATTGAATGGAATTGAAATTATTAGTGTCCTAATGGTCTAAAGATGTCATACATAGTGACACCATTCCATAAATTAAAAAACTCATCAATTAGGGAATCAATTTACAAGTTCTTATCTTTAACTTGGTACTTACCTAGTAATTGAATGAACATAAATATTACATAATTATTATGACCATTTTCATGCATTGTTTATAAATTAATTTAGAGAACTATAAAATGAAAAAATACCTAGTACAATCATTGACAACATTATGTGCTCCCTCTTTATGGACATCCAAGGAGGAATGTTATTGTTAATAACAAAAATAGGTCACACTGAGTAAACAGATCCCATATCTCCATATAGATTGACACCGTCCACTGCCAATGAAAGCTTCAAATTACAAGGTTCTTCTTTAAAGTGTGACCATGTTTCTTCTATCTCTTTAAATGCAAAACCATCGATAGGCATTTTCATAATTCCATCTTGATTTCTATTGTATGCATGATAATCCATAAATTGTGCCAAGCTAGTGCACCTAAATAATTATTGAAAACGTGGAATAATAGGAATGTATCGAAGAAACTTGTGAGACACCTTTTTTGTTATTTGATCTAATTGATATCTACTAATATGAAAATTAAGGAATTCTGTTGCAAATTAATATTGTTTATGATGTAGAATGTAATCATTGGGACATGCATGTATTGTTTGATACTTCATTCCAATCTAATTCATGATGGTAGGTAATTGTCACTATGAATGAGAAAAAATGTTTGATGGTGGTAACAAAAACTCACCTATCAACCTACAACAACAAATATGCATTGTTAATATAATGAATAGTAATTGTATGCTAACATTGAAGATGACAAAAATGGCATACCTTAGCATACATGACATTGCTACATTGGATAAACCATTCATAACTTTTAAGTTCAACAAAAACACTATAGCCAAGAGTAGAGTTTTTTGAGAACCTTTATATAAGGGTTTGTGTGCCATCTCAAGTAAAGGTATATCAAGACCATCTTCATCATCATTATTAGATTCACTAGTACCATCATTGTGAGCCTCTTCATCAACTGCTCCACTACCATCTTTTTCAATCATGTCCTCTAGCACATTATCATCTTCTTCCATGGAAGTGTTATCCTCAACTTGGATATTCACACCTCCATGTTCCTCCACTAGAAAATCCACATTCAGTAATGGATGAAAATTGTGGCCCCCTTCAATGTGACCATGTTGCCTATAATGACTTTGGGCTATTGTGATTAGAATTCTTCAATTATTTAAGCCCTTACACTTGTTGCAAGGACAATATTATTTATTAGGTTTTCTTTAGAACTGAGACCACAATGTACCTATTATCTCATTATTTTATTCTGGGTTAATATTGTCAGGCATGGTCTTTCTTGACAGGAAAATATATTTGCAAATAAATTGGACATGTTGTAGTTAATGTTTATATTTGTGCATATGGAAACTTTTGATTAATATTTTCAAATGTAACTAAAATGATTCTATAATTTCTAGAAGGCCTAGATGTTTTCAAAATTTGGAGTTATAGACAAAGTATCTTAATTATTTGCAAAATGCCTCAAAGAGATGTCACAAGGTGCAAGTTACTTAGGTGCTATCGGCAACATGCCTTGACTAATCTTGATACTAATGACTAATGTAATTAATGCATCAAATAATGAAGATTAATAAAATATTGAAACATATTAATGTATAGCAAAGTTTTTCTCGAGGAAATATATACTCTTCAATAAGATATAAAAGGAAATATGAATTAAATGTGATCTATGTGTGCTCTAGGGAGATGGACATTACCTTTTGAAAATCATTCAATAGGGGCATCATATTTTCATCAATTTATTAAGAGGTTTGTACAGTTTGAGATTGGAGTAAGAGATAGTTATCATTGTTGCTAAAGATTATTATCCTAAGGATTGCAGACTAAGTGTAATTAGACATTTCATTATCTATGGTTTTACCAATCTTAGGAGGCTAGCTAGGAATAGGAACTACCCTAGGAACATTTTGTGGATAGGCTTTTGGAATGAGAAAATTCAATATGATTGGCATTTACATATTTTAGGAGTTGATAAAATCCAATTCCGTAATCGCCAAGATCACCTACATGAAAAATAACCTATCGAAGGGAAACCAAGAAAGAAGAGCTAGAGCTTGGAAAAACCCTAAACAGACATGAGAGATAAAATATTACCAAAAAAATGAAATTTTATTTACAATGAGAGTGGAATGTGAGATAAAATGAGAGAGCCCAAATATAAAGGCCTCATGGAAGCTTGTAGAACAAGCTAGAAGGTGGCAGAAGATAAGGTTGATAACCAAGCACCCTTCCACAAAAGGATGGAACATGCTAGAAGAGAACAAACTCTCACGTTGTCAACAACTCATCACTACATGTATTAAATACTAAATATTAAATAAATGCATTACCCTAAGTAAGCTTAAGTAAATAGAATAAATAATTAATAATTAATTATTTACTCTAACACTCCCCCTTAAGTGCAACTTAGGAGAATGCCTTAAGCTCAAAAAACTAAGATAAAAATGTAGAATGGGTCATAGGAACAAGGCCATGTTAAGTACCCATGTACAATGTGAGAAAATACAACGTCTATAAATAGGGGAAGAGAGAAAACCATGTGGGAAAAACCTTCCCCCAAAAAGAGGTAAAAACCTAGTGAAGAACTGAAGAAGCCTCCAACTAGGGAAATGTCCCCTAAAATAGGAACAAAAGTGATCATGAAGAGCATCACTGAAGCATGAAGAAGTTGCAAAATCTTCCATCAAAAAGAAACTCTTGATCTAAAGAACCTCCATGGAAGAAGATGGAATTAATGAAGCATTTCTATATGGTAGATGAGCCATCTCACTGAAATGCATATGTAGCCAACCACTAAAATCCCCTCATATATAGGATCAACCACTGAATACGTGGCTCACACTATCAAACCATTGAACCAAGGATGTATTAGAACAATAGCATAACCCCCCCTTAATGAAGATGGGGTGAGATGATAGGCAACTGAGAAGGTGAGCCAAAATCCTCTACAGACAAAACCAAGAACGATGAGAGAGGAAGAGGTACAAACACCTATAAAGACATAGTCACAATGATGTTGCATGGGGCTAATTTCATGGAAGGGACACTCACTTGACAAAGGGAGAAGGCCTAAAACAACAAACAACTATGCCCCCCATGGTGCTTTATAATAACAGTGCAAATACAATTATCTCAAAAAATAGTGTTCATGAACCCAAAATGCAAAAGTTGTACTTTATCTTAGTGCGTATACAAAAGAGCTTACAAATGATGTCTACAATGATCAAAATAGGAAAAAATTGACACAAAAGATAGTATAGCCTAAAAAAAAGGAAATCATGCTAGGAAAATGATCCTTAGACCTAAAACACCCAAGATATCCACCATATAGAAAAAATGCCAAAAAAATGATAGAAAAAACATGGGCTAGAATCTAAGGAAAAACAAAACATTTCTAAGAAGATGACAAAACCAGCTTTCCAAAAATATAAGGTTTTCAAAAAATTGACATGGGACACAAAAGATATGCATGCCAGAGTCAAAAATAGAACTCCAGACTTCAACTAAAAAAAGGGCAACAAAACTATGTGAAAACCTAAAAATACTTATAGCAATGTCTCCATCTCAGAAGCAACTTTCTAGTACTTCTTTTGGATCGGAAAAATACCTTTGTATGCTCAAGTTATGGCCAAAAAACTAAAGGTAGGTCCAAAATGACCATGAAGGAGAGGTGCAAGAAGCTCTATCGATGCAAGGATGATGTCAGCAAAATGCTAGGTTAAAATTGATGGCTTGTAGCCCGTCGCACCAAAAAAGGGCCACGTGGCATGTCACATAGTAGGTCCATGCAGTAGCCATGTGGCAAAATATGATGTGGTAGGGTGATGTGGCAGATCCACATTGCAAGGTGCCATGTGGAAATTAGGCCACATGCCACTCGCATGTTGTACCAAGTGGCACTAAGCTATGTTAGAAATCTGACTATGTTGAGCTGATGGGGCACCTGCTGGTGCTTATTGTAATTGCTGCAAAAGAAGCGTGTTAGTTGGAAAGTGGCTGATAAATCTGATGCAACAGAGTTGACTGTGTAGCAGAGATGGGCAGAGAGCAAGCTAAAAAATGAAGTTGAAGTGGTGCGTAGGTGATAAACTTCAATGGAGGTGGTGCTTCAATGAGAGAAGCTAGTGGAGCAATCAGGGGCACCACTAGGAGGAGGCTAGACTAGGACTAGGCTAAGCTGCTGATGTTGGAGAGGCATGGGTGGAGTGTTAGCTACCATTGGATGGTGCTAGGGTGGTGCACTAGTGGCCACCTGGTGGCACCTGTGAATTTAAAAAAAAAAAAATTTAAGCCTACGCATCCATACAACTGTACAAAAAAGTCCTCCAACTAAATTTTTTTTGCCTCATAAACAAACTAGGGTTTGTGTCTCCAAATTGTGGCTTCAAAAATCCTTCAACAAAGCAGTAGCAGGGAGGCTCTGATACCATGTAAGAGTTGATGAAATTCAACTCCACAATTGCTAAGATCACCTACATGAAAAATAACCTATCGAAGGGAAACCAAGAAGGAAGAGGTGGAGCTTGGAAAAACCCTAAACAAACATGAGAGAGAAAATATTGCAAAACAATGAAATTATATTTACAATAAAAATGGAATGTGAGATACAATGACAGAGCCTGAATATAAAGGCCTCATGGAAGCTTGTAGAATAAGCTAGAAGGTGGTAGAAGATAAGATTGACAACTAAGCACCCTTCCACAAAAGGATGGAACATGCTAGAAGGGAACAAACTCCCTTGTTGTCAATAACTCATCACTACATGTATTAAATACTAAATATTAGATAAATATATCAACCTAACTAAGCTTAAGTAAATAGAATAAATAATTAATAATTTATTATTTACTCTAACACATATAGCAATCTATTGTGATACTTTCAACAATTGCAATTCTCTTGTTTATACCAAACATTTTTTTAGAGCTTATATTCAAATTGTTGGGACAATCCACTATCATTGCTGCTAGGTCTAGAGTTCTCTTGAACTATATGCTTGCTCAATCATTTGCATTAGCCACAAATTTATTTGTGCAAAATATTTTACATGAATAGGATTTAATTTTACCAATAGTCTAAATTTCTAGAAATGTGCTAATCTTCTATTTTTATGGTCTATTGGATAACTTATTTCACATATATATTAAGTCTCCCTAGTACTATATTGTAAAGAATATATCATGCTGATATGGTGCTATTAGATCCTATTATTTGGTGGGACTACTGCTAGGCATACTTATTTGTTTCACTGATAGAGTATGCCTGAAACCTCACCAAGTTTTTTGCAAAGACTTAGTATGTTTGTGGAAAAAGCTTGTCTGCATCAATAAAAAATGCCCATACATGTAGAGTAATCATTAGGTGTTTTACATAATCACTACCCCACCAACCTATTAGTATCTCCATTCTCAAACCCTCTACTAGTTGTTGGGATCTCTTGTCATATAATAAATTTGATTACAATGAAGGAGTTTGGGAGGATACCAGATTTGAGAACTTAGAAAGATAATTTTATTAGAATCATAATACCAATCACTACTAGCATTGGTAACAGAGTAACCTCACCAATTTTTTCAAAAAAACTTAGCAACTTTGTGGAAAAAGCTCATTTGCATCAGTAAAAAGGGGCCATACACAGTTTTTTCTCCCAACTAACATCTTGTGCAGCTTGCAATCACTACCCCTCCAACCTATTGGGGTCTATTATTCGGATCTTGTGTCATACAATAAATTTGATTACAATGAAGAGGAGACTAGACTCGAGAACCTAGAAAACTAGTTATATTAGAATTGCAATATACATCACCAGGAGATGGAGGTACTTGGAGACTGCCATTTGTAAATATAATTTAATATTTTTAAGATGTCATTACAATATTACACTACTCTCTAGAAAGGTGTTACGATTCAATAATGCTCTGAGCACTATTAGAAACCAAATTTTTGTGGTAAACTAGTAAGCAATAGTATAGGATATGGAAATGGTGGCATGTTTGGTCTTCAT
Organism: Cupressus sempervirens; assembly: GCA_028749045.1. Lineage (NCBI taxonomy): Eukaryota > Viridiplantae > Streptophyta > Pinopsida > Cupressales > Cupressaceae > Cupressus > Cupressus sempervirens. The sequence continues at coordinate 103,076,136 of CM053783.1, forward strand.
GAGAAATATTGTGCCCTGCTAATGTGTATTTTTCCAATTTTACAATATTGGGATTGATGAAACATCAACAGATCTCTTTGTATTAGCTTTACATTAGAGTAATGTATTATATAGAAGTTAATAGTGGTTTAACTTGGCTCACTATTGAACTAGGTGATTGCAAGCAGTTTGGTTTATTTAAAACATTAATAGTCTTAGCAAGGTTGGGGGTTCATTCGCATATCAGGTAGTGTTTAAAAATTTTCTTGTGGCTTTTCCCATTTTCACTTTGCACAAATCAGCTAACATATGCTGAGTGGAACTCCCTAGACCTAGACTTGGAGTTGGAGAAATTCCATTGTTTTAGGTTCTTCTTCTCTTCCAAGGCTCTGGTAGCTATATCTTCTAAATGGTCTAGAGTCTCAAATCATATGCCTCTGCTTGGTTACCAGAGCAGGCTAAAGCCCAATAGATTGAACACCTATGAATTTGTATACTAAGATAGCTTCATATGAAAGTCTTCTTGATCACACCCAGTAGGATCCTCAACTAATAAGCTTTGTCCATCACAATTTTTGGTGGTACCAATTGAATTGTAGGGAGAGTTTCATTCTTAGAAATCGATTGGTTTTCTATTCTATGCCACCCTGCATATAGTAGGGGTTCACCCAAGAAGATATAGTTATTATCCAAATGAAGATAACCAAACAGTGGAGCATTCTTCTAAGCCACCAGTAATAGAGAGAGCATCTGATGATGCATAAATTTGTGCTTTTAGATCTTAGGCTTTGGAGATTTTCAATTGATTTGTGTTTGAGTGTCATGTAGGCTAGATTGGGAATGAGCAAAGGCAACAGCGATGGACCTCCCTGATGACACCTCCTCTTCATTCAAGCATGACAAGATGATCCCATTTCTCTCTCATTGTGTTATTTCTAAACTTCACCTTCTATTTTCAATAATTTTTCCTAGTTTTATCACTAATGTGAGGAGTTGTGTGATAATGTAACTAGTTGTTGCTAGCAGTTTTCTTTTAGGTTTTATTCCCAAGGCCTAGCCACCTAATTTTTTTGTACAAAATATATTGACCAAGGTCTGAAATTTAACATAAATAGATGAATCAATGCCATAAAAATGTCTGACAACCTCACTCCCTAGTTTTTTTGAATAGCTTAGTTCCTACCGAAGAAGTAATAGTGGGTATGATGCAATTGGAATGCTCTCCCAAACACTATTAGCTCTTCTCTACAAAATATTTCTTGTGCATTTATTGGGATACTTAGCAATGAGCTACGATACAAATGAAAAACATGCTTCAAACATTGCCAAATCTTGACAAACTAAACTTTTCTCATTTGATTTGGGTTGTTGGAGTGGAACATGATCTCTACTCCTGGCACTTTCTTTTCAACATGTGCAGAGATGATAGTTAGTGGTATCATTGTTTCACCTTTTTAAAACCTGTTACTGAGACAAAATATGGTAGGACATATCACATATAAAATAACTTCAACCTCTTACTCTCCTATGCTTTATCCATAATATGAAAATTAAATGTTCAACATCTCCCGACTAGGTGATGTATGTTAGTGTAAAATCTAAAGAAAGAACAAATTTTCAATTTTGCTAAGGTGGGTACTTTCTCTATTTAACATGAGTTGTTCACCAAGAGCTTGGTGTTCAAGTTTCATGGACTTCAACTTCACTTAACAAGTATCTTCTCAATGATAACCACAAAAAGACTAGCCACTTATACCAATTGCTTGATCCATCAATAGGTGAGAGGGCATCAATTTTGTGAACACTTTTATCAACTATTTGATCTTATACAAACTCTACTGAGATGACATCTATTTAGTGAATTATATAAAATCTATAATTCTTTGCACTTCAATGGATGACATTGGTTTTCTTGACACTCCCATATTTGTGCAGTAGTGTGTACAAAGGAAATGTGTCCATTTGCATATGTTGAAATGTCTAAAAGCCTTTTAAAATAATTCATTTTGTGTATATTTTGCTATATAGCATGCCATGTAAAGACATTTCTTTGGGACTTTCTATCAAATATTGAATGTGCAATCTATGATCGACATGTTGCACTTGTTTATTGTTTATGGTAGTATTCTATTACACTTTGAATGAAATTCTTGTCTATCATGCATATACTTTGTCTTCAAAGCTTCATAGTGTAACGCCCCACCAAGGGATCCAAAAGAATTAACCTAAAGTTTCACTAAGTTTGCTAAACATTTTTTTTTTTTTTTTTTTTAAAGTAAGAAAGTATGACATACACATCAAACACATAGTAGCGGAAGCAATAACATGTAATCATTGACAAACATACATTGTAAGTTACATTTCTTAAAGATCTCAAGATGTTGAGTCACATTTAAATTTAATTAATTCTAAGTCTAACAACTATCACATACATATGAAAGAGTAATCAGAAACTCCAATGTCCATAATATACATTTGTTCCAAATGCTCCTTGGCAAATTAATTCGGAATGCTCAATCATCCACTGTACATGTCACAGGGTATGAAAGGCTTAAAAAAATATACATATGTAAAGATAAAGATACAACATCCTCAAATCCATGATACAAAGTACAGTAAAAATATATGAAACTATTCCCATACATGATACATCCATACATCCATAATGATAAAACATCTATCATAAAATCTAGCCATCCATCATAATAATCCAAGAACATAGTGAAGGTAAATGCCAATCACAAAAACTCTAGCCACGGTGACCACGGAACGGATCTCAATGGTAAGAGTAAAAGCACTACCACCCGACCGTGTGGAACCTAAATGGTCCACTCCCACTGCACTGAGGAGATAGTCTCAAATCCCAAATAGGATAACAAAACCTATAATCATAAATACTCTCTAAGTCCAGGAAATCCTATAAGTATGCTAACTCAAGGGTTCCTAAAAAGATCAACATCTAAATCCTAGAGGTACCACAAGACATGTAGGAAACCTAATATGCAAGCGGGAAAGTGTCATTGCAAAAGTCATGTAGAAGTTACCCGAGCAATCCCTTAGGAATCCTGGGTCCCTACTAATGACTCTTCAGCTACATGGAAGGATGCATCTAGATTACGGGATTTATATCCCTATTTGTTTATAGGCTTCCAGGAGTAAGCCTAAGTCTAGGGGGGGTGGATGTAGTGCCTGGCCCTAGTCTACATTTTCGAGCTACATTTTTGATATCATTGCCAAACTCTTTTAGGCCAATTTATGTTTAATGATTAGTATTATTATTTTAGAGATTATCAGATGATGTTTACACTCAGTTTATTATATGATGAGATTACTTGGTACTCTATATTTCATGCATGTATGATGATTATTCAATGGTTTCAGATATCGATGATGATTAGTTAGATGGTTTATTATTCCATGTCCTTCTTATGGATACTTACCCCATACTGCATGTGTATGGTGTGCGTGTTGTTTTATTTATGTATGGTGTTTCTGATATGGTTAAGGAAGGGAGTCATAGTCACCTGCTAGTCGGGATCTACATGATGCACCAATTCCTGCCATTGTCTGTTTAGCTTAGAATATTGTGTTTGTACATGCGTGGATTTTATGCAGGTTGCAGGTACCGGGTATCGACTTCTCTGAATTACCAGGATGAGCGTACCCTATCGCATTGTCTCAATGGTAAGAGAGGGGAGATAAACTCTTAAGTCCAAATCCTAAACCCTTTAGCCAATTGTCCTAATTGATAATTAGGACAAGTATCTAAGTTAAGTACCCTCTGAATGCATCAAATGATGTAATTTCATGATTATAACCCTTTTGTTTGATATGGTATGTATTTTTCTATGATGGGTTTTCGTATGTTGCTTTATGAGTCCTTGGTGTATTTTCTATTAATTAAGTCTAATTAAAAAAAGATTAATTAATGATTTAATTTAATAAAGAATTATTATGATATCTTTATATTTAATTAATTAATTAATTAATTAAAAAAATTAAATTTGGAAGATTAAAATTCAAAGATAAATTTAGAACAGGATAATGTTTATTTAATTTAATAATAATATATTTGGAGTTCATTTTTAAATAAATGCTAAATATTATTGTTATTTAAATTAATTAAATATGTTATCAATTAAGTTCTAAAATAAATTAAAAGTTGAAAGATATTAAATTATTAAGAATTTTAGATCGCATGATCTAAACATGAGTTTAAATATGAGAATTAAATTAAAAGATTAAATTATAGAAATTAATAATGTTATTTTAATTTCTTAAAAGTGCACATAAGATTAAAGTAATAAATTAATTTAAAATAGAAGTCAAGTGAAATATTAAATAAAGTTATTTAATAATTCAACTTAATGTGCATGAAAGTTGAATGTAAAAGAATAAGAAAAGATAATAAAGGTTAATTTGGAGTTAACTGAGTTGTGCAAAGAGTCTTCTCGGCTAAACGCACAATTAGTGCCCCGATTTGAGGAGAAATTGCTTATCACAACTTTGGGGGGTTCATTTTTTTGGAGATAGATGAATTTGGACGGGAATTTTTGGGAGACAATTTTTGGTAGCAAATTTCAGAAGGCTGATACCAAGAAAGTTTTCCAGGAGAAGGTTATTGAGAGGAGCGAATTCGCATACAGTTTCAGGAGATTGCATAATAGCATCAGGATCAGGTAGGGTCTTGTGTTTTTTTATTATCCATTAAATATGCAATTATCCCTTCCTGTCTTCTTCATGTCTAGGGTTTGTAGATCTGAATTCTCTGTGATGAAAGTTTTAACTGTTCAATATTGTGAATTTATTAATTGCTCTTCAATAATTTTTGTATCCATGGAGACTGGATGAATTATTAGAACCCTTGTTTTCTTGATTTACAAATTAAGATTTAATTTAGTAGGGGTTTTGATTTTTTTTGAAATTGAAAAGTTCTAGACAAAAAAAAAAAATATATATATATATATATATATAATATATATTTATCCTTTGAAAAAAAATTGTTTTATTGAAAATTAAACAAAATTAATTTTTAAAATAAAACTTGATTTATTTTATTTATATTAAAATAAAATAAAATAAAATAAAAAATATTAAAAAAAAATAATAATAATATAATGTTTTAGTGGGGGGGAGGGAATCACCCCGTACCCGCCCCCACTGTCGACGGACCGACAGTACCTGCCGCCGCAAGCCCTGTGACCGCAGGCCTACGGCCAAGCCGATGGGCTATAAACGTTGTTTGAATAAAAATAAAACTTTGTTAATTTCACTTTTGTTTTTATATATAATTTTAATTTTTTTAAAAACAAATTTTATTATTTAAAATTTTTAATTAATAAAATTATAATATATTTTAAATTAATAATAGTTTTAACTTTATTAATATTTAATAAATAAATATTAAATGCATAAACATAGTTGTAAATATTAATTTATTAATTTTGGTATAAAATTAATAAATTAACAATTAGTGAATAGATTAAGATAAGTAAGTAGAACAGGCAATTATTGATTAATTTAATTTAAAATTAGTTTAATTAAGTTAATTAATAATGAATATTATTTGACGAAATTATAGATTTGGATTATTGATTTAATGAAAGTTATTATAGAAATGGGTTAATCGTAAAGGGTAGTTGTGAAAACCTAGTTACTTGAATTCGACATTAAACTGAAACATAAACCTTACCTTAACTCAAATAATATACTTTCAGATCCAATCTCTGAGACTTTGATGTTGTCTTTGTACTTTGAATGTTTTGAGGTTGGTTTAGCGTTGACCAGTTTAGGTTGTTACCAGAGGCTCGGGGTTGTGAATGTGATGTCATGATGAATTGGTCTCGATCTTCCTTAACCCGACCATGGTAATGTGATGAAGTGCTCTATAACATGATTGTGTTTATTGTTTGTTATTGCTTTCCAGTTTCCTTGTTTGAAGCTGAGGTGTATGTATTTAAGATACCTAACTTAACCAATTTTGAGTCTCGATCAGTTATATTGATAACCATTTCTGAGTCTCGATCAATTATACTTGTATTACTTTCTGGTTGCTCATTGGAGAACCATAGGATTTTGTGACTTATCATTGATGCCTTCAGTTGCTGATAGAGAACTATCATGATTACATGATTACTATTTGATATTATCTGTTGCTCATGAAGAACTGATGTAATTTTGTGGATTATCTTTTTATGATGTTTTTCAGTTGCTTGTATAGGACTGAGGTGGTTTTATTATGATTCTTTGATTTACGAGTTCATGAGCTAGGGTAGGTTATCTATGTGTAGAGTCGAGAAGTGGCTTGCAATGGGGGTCGGAGCCCTAAGAGGCTACCTTGAGAAACCCATTGTAAGTCATTTTTAATAAGTGAAAACATTTACACTAAATGAGAGAAAATGAACCTAACAAGATAATTGTATGTTCTCTCCCATGCCTTGAGTGCTAGTACAAGGTAGGATGGGGTAGAGAGGACGCTTGGTTATGACCTTGCATTCCATAGTAGGCCTCGTCAGTACGAGAGGATACTAGTGGCTGCAGGATCAGTAGGGACCCGGGATTCCTAAGGGATTGCTCGGGTAACTTCTACATGACTTTTGTGATGACACTTTCCCACTTGCATATTAGGTTTCCTACGTGTCTTGTGGTACCTCTAGGATTTAGATGTCGATCTTTTTAGGAACCCTTGAGTTAGCATACTTATAGGATTTCCTGGAATTAGAGAGTATTTATGATTATAGGTTTTGTTATCCTATTTGGGACTTGAGACTATCTCCTCAGCATGGTGGGAGTGGACCATTTAGGTTCCACGCAGTCGGATGGTAGTTCTTTTACTCTTACCATTGAGATCCGTTTCATGGTCACCGTGGCTGGAGTTTTCGTGATTGGCATTTGCCTTCACTATGTTCTTGGATTATTATGATGAATGGCTAGATTTTATGATAGATGTTTTATCATTATGGATGTATGGATGTATCATGTATGGGAATAGTTTCATATATTTTTACTGTACTTTGTATCATGGATTTGAGGATGTTGTATCTTTATCTTTACATATGTATATTCTTTTAAGCCTTTCATACCTTGTGACATGTACAGTGGATGATTGAGCATTCCGAATTAATTTGCCAAGGAGCATTCAGAACAAATGTATATTATGGACATTGGAGTTTCTGATTACTCTTTCATATGTATGTGATAGTTGTTAGACTTAGAATTAATTAAATTTAAACATGACTCAACGTCTTGGGATCTTTAAGAAATGTAACTTACAATGTATGTTTGTAGATGATTACATGTTATTGCTTCTGCTACTATGTGTTTGATGTGTATGTCATACTTTCTTACTTAAAAAAAAAAAAAAAAAAAAAATGTTTAGCAAACTTAGTGAAACTTTGGGTTAATTCTTTTGGATCCCTTGGTGGGGCGTTACACATAGGCATTGACAAATTCCTTGTAAAGGTCAATTTAATGCATATCATTTAATTATCTTCTTTCATACATTCTATCCAAAAATTCAATGTGATTTTTATGATTCTATAGTTTGCAGGTATATCTACATGAATTTTCCAATGTTAATATCTAAGAAGAACCTACAAAGTAGTCCATCAATAATCAAAAATTAGCGTGCACTATATACACTCATAGTTTGTATACATTTTTTAAACTGAGTTTTTGCCAAATATTTCATGTGTAGAATGTGTCATCATGGCATTGAGTATTATGGCATCTCCCTTGAGCATTTATTCAAACAATTCAAGTGTATTGTCTTTGATTCCACATTTTGCACATTGCCTACCATAGCATTTGCATTTACAACATCTGCCAGTATCTTCCGTTATGATTTCCTTTCATGTAGTGTGGAGCTCAAAACATGCTCAGAGGTTATAGTTTTTTCATGCTTAGAGGTACTCATGTTGCCATTGGATTTTTTGTCAAATTCAACATTGAAACAAATTACTTGATTTGTGGTTGAAAAGGCTTTAGTGGTATTTTTTGTGTTATTCTCTACTCATGCATTAGGTTGTAATCTACTAGTTAGGCAAGCTCTGAGTTTTGATCATAGCATGCATGGGCATAGATAAGTCAACAATATGTACATACTACATAGTCATGTGATGCCCCCTTGTTTGCATTAGAATCATAGCTGCCTTATGGATTTGCAATACATAATTCACGGATGGCCAAGGCAGATCAAACTCTAGTAGAAGAGCTTTTTGTCGATAGGCATATATAGGTTTTGGTATCAACTTCCACACTTGCATGGAAAGTAAATCTCCTTGCACATACTATAATTATAAAAGGAACTCAAATTTACAATCCTGAGAAAGGTATGTGGACTAAGCTCAGTCCCTTAGATGTTATGCAAATGCTTGGTTGAGCCAGAAGGCCATAGTATGATTCCCATGGTGAAGGAATAATATTAATAGGTCATAGTGAGCTGCAATATTATGTTTCCCTTATGAACCAACAATTACCAATTGAAAGCCAATTTATCTCAAAATTACCAAATCATTTAAATGTAGAAATTGTTCTACGTACAGTTCAAAATGCAAGGGAGGCATGCACATGGTTGGGATAAACTCACATATTTACATTCACATGCTTCAAAATCCAATTCTATATGGTCTTTCTGCTGATACTTTAGATAAATACAAAACCTTAGAAGAAAGAAGGGTAGACCTGGCAAACATAATGGTGGTTTTCAATTTTTAAGAGTCATTTTTCCTATAATATTGTTAGACACATAGGACTGCTCATTTTACTTCAATGATATTTTTTAGTGCTTCTGATAATTGAACTATTTATGTTAACAGATAAATTCAGTTGCAACTATATTGGACAAAAATAATTTAGTGAAATATGATTTAAAAAGTGGATATTTATAGGTTGTTGATCTTGGACAGATAGCCAATTACTCTGCTATCAAGTTTTTCACCATTCATTCAACATGTATTGACATCTTCCAACATGAAGCAAACGACTTATTAAGGCTAGTTGGCTTCAAATTCATTAGGTTTACTTGTCAATTCTCTTGGTGTATACTAGTCAAAACACACTTCCTACATATATTAGGTTAGTAATATCTCATTTATGTTATAGATGGCCCATTCTAGGTGAAATAGAGACAACATTCACAGAATGGCCCTAGTTACCATCAAAACCATTTCGAATCAGAAAAAGCAGTAGCATGAAATGAATCTATCAACAACGCAAAATGGAAATTCTAATGGAAATTTTTTAGTAGAACATTCAAGTCAATATGAAAATCTTAGATTAATTCACAACTACATCCAAATGTTTGATTACTCAAATGAATCAATACATCATGCGACAAACTTAAATTTTCAAGAAAATTGTTCATTATTGACTTGACTTTGTATCTCCTGTACAACTCTTTAGATCTTTGTCACTCTCTTACATCAAACACATTTTAGAGGATTTATAGACCCTATTCCAACCTTCCTCATCTGATTCTAGTTGGTTCTAATCATTACAATTTAAAAAACAATAGATTTGTTTACACCCTACAATACCTAACTATTAGGAATTTAAATTTCAAATTTGTGAACTTTTGAAATGTAAACCCCTAGACTCCTACCACTATACCTATGATCAAAATTCACCTTATTCTATTATTTAGGACTTGTTATATCCATTTTATCTCATTTGGCATCTTAGGTTCCACTTGACAACTTTTGGTCCTATGGTCTTGTTGGCTCCTAATTTAACAGAATTTGAATAACCAGGTATGCAAGGAAAGAATGCATCTATGGGTAGCTATCTCCAATAATGGACACAATTCACCAAGAACCTAGGCCAACTATAAAGCTACACTCATTCTTCACTTCAAGATCTACAAAACCTAGATGGGTGAACCTCTTAAGATTTGATTATGTGACCAGTGCAATGAGCATAATCAGGATCTAGAATAACAAATGAAACCCCTAAATATTTTTTACTTGACCAAGAAATCACAAGAATTAAATAGCTAATAACATGACTCATGAAATTGGTAAACTAAGTGAGGGTTAGACTTTGAATAACTCTCAACATAAAAGGGAAAACATGATTTAATATGTTGATATCAACAAGACCTAGATATGAACAACAAAACCTAATGATCCTATCTCTGATCAGTGCCATATCTATTGCAAAATTACATGAATTACAACCATACATCTCCTGGAAATCTTTGACATAATTCCTACATCAAGATCCTTGATCTATCTTTCACCTTGTGAATAGACATTTGCATCAAAATGAATCTCATACTCAGACTATCCCATCATGAAATCTGCAAACCTTGTGATAAAAATCAAGCAATTACATGGCTCTTTGTTCCATCAAAAAGATCCTTCAATCACATACATTCTTGAACAAAATGAAACCTAATTTATGGTCTTGGTTCACAAATTAGAAGAAATTACAAATCCATGAACAAGAGACAAGACTCATAATGAATGTAAACCCCATTGCTATGCTTTATTCATTTTCCTTGAAAAAAAATAAATGAAAGATGTATAGAAAATAACTCATAAAGCATCTAAAAAATCCAAACTATCTACATTAAAACTACAACTTTTGTTCATACAAGAAGAAATGTTGGGTGTGTGGCTTTCATAGCCTAAGCAGAGCTCCTAGAGCTGAAAATTGAAAACCAACCAATAACCTTTTCAAAAGACAAGAACAAAGAACATATAGCAAGGAAGCAATTTTGGATTTCATATAAAGATGACAAGTGCCCCTTAGAATTATTTCCTAAGAAGCTAAATAACTTCTCTCTACCTTCTCCCATTAACTGCTAATCATATCCTTTCTATTTTGTCTTTTCAAATGCAAAATATCTCAGTAAAAGACAAAAACCTAACAACTGAATCCAGATATGTGTCAATTAATCAATTTGAAGCCAAAACACAACAAAGCCTCAAAATAATCAGATATAAGGGTCACTAAACATGTTTAAGGTGCTTCTTCATTGAATTCTACAACTGACCACTCAAAACACCTGATAAAACTTTCAAATTACTTTGAGAGACAAAACATCTTGTAGCATGTACTAGTGACATCTTGTGTAGCAACCAACTTCATATTCGGAAAGCTCATCTTCTCTCAATTCTAACAATATAGTGGAGTATGTGTTTTGGATAAAAACAACCCCTTGAAAGTCATTTTGAAAAATTTTCCCTTGACATGGACAATGGCCTGCAACTTTTAAATTTTTCAAAACTTTAAAATTTCTAAAGTTCATACTTTAGAAATAACCCTTGTTTGATTTTAAAATTTTTTGAACATGTAGCTTTTTGGAAAAAAAAAAAAATTAAATGTCATTTAAAAAATATTTTATTTTTTCCTTAGCTTCAATTTTGGGTCAACCTTGTTTGATTGAGGTGCCATGTGTGAACCTCTGATTGGCTCATTTATTGTAGTCATCTGACCCCTCTAACTAGATGCTACATGTCAGCACCCCATTGGTTTCTTGACTGCCACTAAATTTCTATGTCATCACCTTGGATGACTTGCCATGTCACTAGTCCACAAAGTGACACATCAACACCACCTCATCATAGCCTTACTACCACATGTTAGCTTTTTATTGGGTCACCTTGTCACTATGTTAACCTACCTTCAACTTTATCTTGGTGACATGGCGATAGCCGTTAGATGCACCACATGTCACCATCTAGTGTATCATGAGATCTAGACCACCACATCAACATTTTATTCACAACATGCTCACCACATGTTGCCTCTTGTCATCACACAGTTGGCTCTAAGGTCCACATTAGCATCTAGTCACTATTTGTAAAAGCCTTTTTGTCTTGAAGACAACATACAATACAAGTGGAATAATATTTAAACACAGCAAAACTCTCCTAGCATATCAAATGTGGGATAATTGTTTGAAACTATTTCTCTTTTTTTCTCATTCATGCCACAACTCCATCCTGCTCATGTGGCTTCTTCTTGCTATGTCATGGGCTCTGACTACTCTTACTTTAATGTTACAGGTTAAATTGATTTGAGTTTAATGGAAAAGATGAATATGCATACTCTGGCAATTATATCATAAACATTATGTATGTGGAAAATTGGGTTCATTCTTACAATGTTCCTCCAACTCTTGCATCAATGTGACTGCCAAATTTAGGAAAAATTCTAACCAACCTAAAATATGAGATTTTGGCATTGTAGTGTTCATCAAACAAGATATTACTTGCTTTGATATTATGATTCACAATCCTTGGTTGAAATTTTTCATGAAGATAGGCAAGCCCACGAACAAATCCTAAAATAATGCTCTTCCAGCTACTCGAATCTAGGGATGGACCTAGTTCAGCACCTGCTAATAATTTTATCTGCAAGCCATCAATAATGTATATTCTATTTTATCTGCAAGAAGGCAGAGGCTTCCTCTTTTTCACATGGGTTTTTCCTTGTCCAACAACTTTTGTAGGCATCTACTTAATGAGGGCTACTTTAGCTTCATGTACTTAAGAGTAATGCATGTGATTCTTATTATATATTAGAATGAAATTATCCCTTACTATAGAAAATGGCACCTCTACTACAAATTTTTGAACATAGCAATAGACTACCACCAATTCATTTCCCATATATGTTGCTAAGATGGCAAGCTGATGATCTAGATTCACTTTTAAATCTTTCTTTGTGCTTCATCAGTAACTGTGGCCTTTTTGGGATTGTTAGCTAATTTAATCAATTTGTAATGATTTATCCTATTCATCAAATTTCATCTCCTATTTACTTTTTTCTTCATCTTGACATTGTTGTTGTTGACAAATCTAGCAATGACCTACTCACTCCCACTCACAAATCCCTTTCCAACTTTCTTGATATCTGAATCTTCACCATTCTCACCGTTAGATGTATTTTTCAATGTTTTTCATTCATTTTATCAATGACATGATTTGGATCATCGATTGCCACCTCCCATTTGACCACATAAGGAAATAATTTCTTCTTTAACTGCCTCAATTATTAAATTCTTTTTTAAATTTCTCAAAAATACAAAAGGAAAAGAAAGGAGATCTCCATTTTCCCAGTGATATATGATGAATGTTTGAATAGAAAGTGATGTTGGAAATATCTATAAGGTCTGAAACATAGAGAAGTACCAATCAAGTATAAATTTGATAAAGCTCAATGCTAATTTGAAATAGCCTCCCTTAAGGTGCATGTCTATGTAAGGAAGATATCATCATGGGAATGAGTACAAGCCATTTTAAAAGAAACATCCTTATTAATTGTCAAAAAATTACTTATCCTCATGCCACCATCATCTACTTGTCATCACACAGTTGGCTCTAAGGTCCACATTAGCATCTAGTCATTACACACATCTTCTCATCGGCTTTCTAGATTTTTTGACGGGTTGCTACCTTTTGGGAGGTCGCCATGCCACTATTGACGAGATCCTCCTATTTTCCAGTGCCAACATATCAACCACTAGAAACATCATCTTTTTTAGTGATAGTTATTTTTTTTTCTAGAAACCTTTCTCATTTACTATGTTTTGTATGCTTGTTAAAAATTTGATCCAGTTGCCAGCAACTAGGTCAAACCTATTGGAGTTTTATAACTACTAAGCAACAAAATGCTCAATAACAAAATGATATCACTCACAAAATCTAAGGATTAGCCAATTCCTATTAACAATTATGTGTGCAAACCATTTGGACCCAACTTCAATAAAACTAAAGGTGGTTTTCTACTATTTAGGCTCTACAAAAATAGTGTGGGTATACCCAGGGATGATTCAAGATTGGGAAACACTATATGAGAATTATTTTACTTTCATTCTTATTCTCATCTCAAATCCTCAAATACATGCATAATTCTTGACAATTTGATAAACACATCCCATATAATAGATATGGCCAAAATTATTCTATAGATCTGCACATGTTCTCAGCAATAGTGGCTAACTGAAGCTAAAACATTCCATGCAAACAAGTACTAGCTAACTTTGAAGATCTATGGGAAATAAAAGTAAAATTGATTATAATTCTACATTTGAAAACCATTTAGGACATATTTCTCTTCATGCCGAATCAATTTGACTAGTGCCTAATCCATTAGAGCTCAGAGTCTACTTCAAATCCTTAGATCTAATTTGTTGCCTTACAAAAAATATTATTAGCAATTCTTATCAGAATTCATCATTCAAAAATCCTTCTTAATACTATAGCAACCTTATCAAATTCATTAAAGCTTTTACTTAATCCATTGAACTAATAGCAGTGATGAATAGATATACAACCTAACAAGATTGCATTCAATTGCACAAGCCTTTACTCATACAACATCAAGATAACCAAGTAATCAAAAGGAGACAAAATTCAAAAAGAACTAATATGGGGACACCTCATAATTTGTATTCATTTTCTTTGAAAATTCTATACATTTACAGTAAACTCAAAATGACCTTAGGAAAAAGCACAAAGATCATTCTATATTCATGTATTCTTAGGAACTAATAGAGAAACTACATCATAAACTTGCATCAAACATTGGACCAAAAAAAAGACTAAGTACATCACCTAGAAACAATAGAAATTGGCCATTTTCTCTAGCCCTAGAATCTCACTTATATAGTGTGAGATGCAACAAGCTTTAGGCTAAGAGAAAATGACAGGAGTCCTTTACAAGAAATATTTACATACACCTATCACAAGATGACAAAAATGTGGGTAACAGAAGATGTCCAAATCAAAACATTCCTTTTGGTGGATCCACTTCTATTACATCCTTTATTGTTCTTAATTTGGCTGCTATTCTGATCTCTGTTTGTATGGAACTACCAAGCTAGCCAATGATGAAGATTGTTCTGATGATTGCACATTAATCTTCACCTATGGGTTTTCACTGTCTTTATCCTGTATGGTGGGAGTAACTTCTACCCTTTTCTCTTCTTCAGTTGCATTAGCATCCTATGGTCCCGGGCCTACAACTCAAAGTGACTAATTATTCTTGTCTTCTTCTTCAAGTTGGGCCTGAGTAATGACACTGTCAATAATTTGGATCTCCTCACCCTGCACCTCATCACTATCAGTTTCATCTTCATCAAAATATTCACCAAGAGCTATTTCTGCCATCCACTTGTCAAATAGTGTGTCATCTGGCCAACTAAATTGCAAAATATCTCTCTATCTTTTTAATACATATTCAGCCTCATTATCAATATCAAAAAATTCCTATTTTAAAGAATCAAAGAATATTTGGGCCTTCACCATTTCTTCCATTGTGGTAGCCCACCATGCATGCCCTGTTTCATTTACAATTCTATTCATCCTTAAACAAAAAATATCATCAAGTTCCTTTGCCCATTCATCTTTTCTTTTTAAATTATTTCTTTTATCTAGGGCATGAGGAAACAAACTAAATTTCTCGCTCTTGTACTTGTTCAAGTAGCCTACTATTAATCTCTATAAATGAATCCTTTTATTCTCAAAATCGGCAAGATCAAAAACAATGTCAAAGGTTTTTTCAATTTGATCATTAGAATTCCTTAAGACAGAAAAATACAAAAATTACTTCTCCCTTCTTACCCATTTATTCACTATAGGCTTTAAGGCCTCATAATTGGCTTTCAACTCCTCCAAGATACTGATCACCCTGGCCAACTAATCATGAATTAGTGGCCATTCAACTTTGTCCCCCAAATATGTGAGAGATTTTCTTAGTTTATCTTCATATGTTGACTCTAGCTCTACATGTAAGCCCCACAATTTACCCTTTTCTTCTTCAAAATCCTCAGTAGTGTAGTATTGTGGCCCTTGGAGTGTATCTAGTATTTCTATGAGGGGGGTGGATTTGAAGGGTTCAACTAGGGGGTGAGGGTATGTTATTCTTAGTGCTCCTGACCTACCAATTAACTTGTTCTCAACCTCAATTCTCTTCTTTACCTCTTTATTGTAGGCATCCACAACTACCTCATACTTGCTCTGCAACTTGGTCATTTCCTTTTCTTTCCTCTTTGTACTAGCAAAGGTAAATTGAGAGTAATCTACATTCACGTGAGTTGCCTATACATGTGAGGTATCTACAACTCTCCTTGCATTGATACTCCTTGTTAGTCTTGAATCATCAAGCTTTGATGGAGTAGCCTAGATCCTCTTCTCAATGACCACATAACAAGAGTAGCTTGGCCATTATTGAATGCAGTTACTAACAACTCCTTTTTATTTGGATCTTGCAATCCTGAATTATTTGACATAGAATTAAAAAACAAGGCATCATCAATGTCCCAATTGGGCAATAATAAAATATTTGCAGCCTTTACCATCTATCTCCCTTCTTCAGGGGTTATGTTCTGGAACTCTTGAATCATTTGTTCCTTTATTTGACTTTGACTGGAGGCTTCAACCATTTTTGGATGCTCTGCTTTCATATTTTTACATCTTTCCTCAAAAATGTGCATGTTTACCCTCCAAGAAAATTGATGGAAAGCCCTAGACCTTACAAAATTTTCATGAGGAAAAAATTGTTGACTGGCTTGTTTCAAAATAGGGTCTAATTCCCTTCCCCTGACATCTACTACAGTTAACTCAAAACTTGGCACAGGAGGCTCTTGAGAGTTCCCTTCATCAATCTCTATTTGGATAACAAAAACTCCCCCTTGTGATCCCATTTGTTCAATTTTCTCATTAGTAAGCTGCTCCTCCTCAATTCTCATGGGGGTTTGGGAAGGTGAGTAACTCTCATCATGTGGTTCCTCTTCCCTTATTATCTTTCTCCTCTTTGGAGAAGGTTTAGGAGGCCTTTCTTCAAAAATAGCACTAGTAGATTCAACTATCTATTTTCCTTTATCCATAATGGGCCTTTGATCCTGAATGACAGTATATCCTAACCTCCTTTGCATAACTAGTGGGCCCACCCCTATATTGGGAGTGAAAACCAATCTTCTCATCATTTCCCTGGCTTTATCTAGAAAAGAATCAATGAACTATTGCTTTTTCTCATTCATTACCTCCATTATTTTGGGGAATGTACTCATAAGCTTATTTATTCTATCTGCAGTAGTTACAACATTACTAAGAGGGTTGTAATCTTAGTCAAAACAATTAATAAAATCCAAAACTTTTGAATAAACTCTCCATTTTTCTTTCTTTGTTTCTTGCTCCTACAGAGAGTACTCATTCCTTATTACATCTTCAAGGAAATAAAATTCATGCTCAACTAGATGAAGCTTGATCCTATGCCTAAGAGTCAAATTAAAGAAACCTTCTGCATCACAAAAATGAGAGTGAGATACTAAAATTTTATACTGATCCAAAAATTTGTAGAGGAAGACCCACCCTTCCTTGGTTATAAAAACTGGTAGGCTACTGTACAAGTGGGAAAAATTGATCCTATTCCCCTTTTGTGAAAAAAGGCTTCTTCTACTCCTCCCAACTGCCACAGGAATTTAGCTACTCTTACCTTTAAAGGTACCTAGTAAGGTAGTACATGGGGTGTTCCCTTGAATCCATAAATTTTGATAACAGTTGAAACTAAATATGGGATGATATCTTCCCAATTATGTGAAAATTTTAGATTATGGGGTTTGTCCATAGGTCTAACAAGGTGCATTAGTGCCTTAGGAATCCTGGGATTGTCTCTCAATATGAGGCACCTCAATTTAGAGGCGAAGTGCCTATCTAATCTACAAAACTAGCATTTTTTGCTTCCTCGGTCATATCTCCACTCCATAATTGAATTGGCAGTGCTTCCCCCTCTTGTTCTCTATTCAGAACCATTTCTTTACCAAAGTATGTAGCCCTCTTAAACAGAAACACATGCATCAACAAGGATTATTGGCCCCAAACCTTCTCCACCTTGCCCTTTGAATCCCAACTAGTCCACTATGAATCTCATTAGCCAGGTAAGAAGAAAAATCAAAAATTATATCCACACCAAAAGAGGGGATTTGAGTAATCATATACATGAAACTCACGGGCATAAAATCTTCTTCATCCTCTCCAAAAAATTTGCATAGGGTTTTCTATATCTCTACTACCCTAGCATTGAAACATGCTTTCTTGAAAAGTTATTTAGAGGATGATGTTATTGCTGGCAGGGTTCCAATTCTGCCAATGTAGGCCTTTAGTGCACCTTGTCTAACTACATCCTTCTTTGACATATATTCTTTTTCTAAATCTATCAAATTAATGGGCACATGATACCTAGTGAGAGGTACCAAATGGAAATCTTCCCTAATATCCTCTAGACTGATGGTGATTAGAATTTCACCATTTACTCTTCTCACTACCCTAGTGGCTTGATCATAACTCTTTGCCATGGCCTCAAGGAGGTCATAGTCCATAAACATATTGGGAATAACTAGCTTTCCCAGGTCAAAATTCCATATATTGGCATGTGGGGCAAACAATTTCCTTTTTGCAAACCATTTCTTGAACAATTTTAAACCAGTTTACGAGGTTTGAGCGTCCTGGATGCAATTACCCTTATCATACAATCCATTAGCTATCCTCAACCTAGGGTTTAATGAGGTCAACTTTTAACTTGCACTATCTCTATAGTAGACTTAGGCAGCAACTCAAGCAAGTCATCATATACATTTCTATCCAAATAATTGTCTTGACCTGAAAATCCCTTCTTTGGAGGCATCTTTGATTATTCTTTACAAAACTGAGATACTTATAGAGATTATAGTAGGATTACATACTTGAATTTTGTCCTCGTCTTCCTCTATATTTTTGCAAATTTATCACGAGCAAACTACTTCAATATCTTGCCAAACTTCAGCACGATCTTCTTCAGTAATTACTTTTGCTCAAGAATAGCTCAAAATCTTTGTTCATGTAAGGTGAAATTGATAAAAATTTCTATATTATACTCTATTTTTCCTCACATGCGAAGCTTTCATGTCTAATTAATACATAGAGTGGCACCACCTTTTACATTTTAATCTGCACCATCGATCTTTAAAAATCCTACGATCATGGTATACGAAGAAAGACAACTTGGCATTACACTTGAGAAGTTGGCTAGTCAATCCAATAAAAATTGCACACATATATAGCTCCTTCCTTGATGGCATTTCTCTCTGGACCCACTGGCGACTGAGGACACATGTCAACTAGTTTCTACTTCATTATACATAAAGAACGAGCACCTTGCCATAGCAAACTAGCGACAACCATCGATTTGATTTTGATCTTGTGGATGATATATTATTGTACTGCTTAGAAGAATAGTGGTGGGCCCTTATTTGCTACCTCACTATACGTATTGTCTGAGCAACTTTTCATGGTGAGATAGGGATGACCATTGATCTGAGACTAAATCAGAGGTGCAGAAACTACATCAAGTACCTTGAAGTGTGGTAGATCCCATACTTGCTATGTCGCATAAAGTAAACAACTTGCATTTTTCCATAGTGAGATAGCGAGGACTATTGATTCTAATTTGATTTGACAATCAAGATCCCTTATATACTTTATGAATGGGGTGTGGGTCTAGTGTATTGATGACATAGGAAATTCTACCCTTCTAGCACCTAACATGACCTTACTTTAGTACTAATCACCCATCCACATTACTTGAGGTCCCACTGGCTATTGATTTCACGGCACCTCGCTACTTTGCTAACGATGAGATGTCAAATTTTTTCAATAGCAAGGTAGTGAGCTCAAGTAACTTTAATAAAACTTAGTGCCATGAAATATAATAACCCATCGAATCACCATTTCTCTTACTAACTACTTTTGATAATAGTAGTTATTTCTTGTCATGCCACCTGGACAGACCATGGTTACCGCAAAATTTTGAGGCCACTGTGTCTTTGATTTCACAACACCTCACTACTTTGCTAACAACAAGATGCTTAGTTTTTCTAATAGTGAGGTAGTGAGGCATCGAAAAGACCCTCATTCCAAAGTCGACTTCTAACTACTTTTATTGGCTCCCTTTTCCTATTTTGATAGTACTTGCAAGGTGTACATGACTAAAAATTTAGCCAGAAGAAAAATCTTCGACCACCATATCATCATTTTGTAGTCCCATTTTATAAATTTTTGGCACTCGCTACCATGCTATACATAAAAAGTGCTCATGTTCTTATAGTGAGGTAACAACAATGGTAGATCTATTTAGATCAGATGGTGAGGAATATGAGAGAAAAGGTAACTTAGGGGCACAAAAAAAAAAAGGAAAACAAAATATTCACCGAAGTTGATTTTTCAAATATTTCATGCCTAAAAATTTTTAATGGAATGATACGTAGGGTTTTCACAAAAAATTTCAAAGGCTAACAAAAGGATGACTTAGCTATAAACCCTATTCACCATTAATGAAAATAATTTGAATTTTTATACCTGGAAAAAGGAATTTTTTCATGTGAAAATTTAGACCAACAGTGGCTCTATTTAGGGACATTGAATCTTTTGGATTCAAGTGAGGGGTCAAAATTTCTAGGAGAAGCAAACCACACATCTAAGCTTTAAAATGACAACTTAGAGAGATCAAGATCATAGAACAAAAGAATATACAGGGACTATATAGAAGACACAAAGATTATACAAAATGTACAAGGAAACCTAGACTACTATTCATGGAGAAAATGAGTATTTTTCAAGAAAAATACCTCTTCAAGGACTGTCCATAAACTAGCAGTTCAAGAATATTGCCTGATAGATCTTTGAGAACATAAGAATCCTCACCCCAAGTATTTTCAATCAAATAAGGGCCTAACTAGATAGGATCAAATTTTCCATGTTTTCCTTTATCTTCTATCCTAGCATTCCACATAAGGACCAAATCTCCAATTTCAAATTTCTTGCTCACTATCCTCTTATCATAGAGTTCTTTAACCTGTAGTTGAAACTTTTGGTTTCTGATTGATGCTTCTTTCTTGGTCTTAGTTAGCCCAACTAGTTCATCCAATCTTTCTTGCATGTCATCAATGATATCCTCATCATACATTTGAATGTAGTTATACAAACCTACCAGGTTGTTCTGAGACATTCTTGCTTGAATTCCATACACCATATCAAATGGAGCTACACCAATGACTTTCTTCATAGTTACCCTATCAGCCCATATTGCTAACTGTAACTTGGAATCCCATACTTTCTTCTTATCATCCAAGGTTCTCTTAATAACCTTTAACAGGCTCTTATTTGTTGATTTAGCTTGTCCATTTGCTTATGGATGATAAGGAGAAGATGATGATCTTGTTATTCCATATTAATTACAAAATTTGATGAATTCTTTAGACCTGAAGCACATTGCATTTTTTGTTACAATTTTTTGAGGAGAACCAAATCTGGAAATAATATTATTCAGTAAGAAATTGTTAACAACTTTACTTGTTGTATTTCTTGTGGAGATAGCCTCTACCCACTTTTTAAAGTAGTAAATAGCCACTAGAATCCAAGAATAGCCAGTGCTAGACTTGGAGAAATCTCTCCTATGAAATCCATACCCCATTGTTGAAAGGGTGCTTGGACCTCCACTGACTTCAATGGAGTATTACCTGAGAACTTTAGTTTTCCAACAAACCTTTGACAAGGGTCACATTTCCTAATCATAATTTGAGAATCCTTGAAAAGGGAGGGCCACCAAAATCTAGCCCTCATCACTTTATGTGCAGTGGTCTTGGCCATATAGTGTCCACCACACACTCCAACATGCATTTCATTTAAGAATTCTTTTGCCTTTTCTTGATCAATACACTTCAACAACACTCCCTCAAAATTTCTCCACCATAACTTGCCTTGGACAATTATGTATCTAATGGCGTGTAATTTAGTACTCCTCTTTTCATTTTTAGACAAATGGGGAGGAGCTTCCATGTGTTGCAGGTAATATATAACATTAGTGTACCAATCACAATGATCCATGTCACATAAGTCAGATCTGAGATCATCAACTACCACATTTATCTGATTGGCATCCAAATTAGATTTATCCATGAGTTTAGCCAAACTTTGATCTCTTACCAACTTAGTTATCTATATTTCAATACTGAATTCTTGGATCCTATTGATCCATCTACACCTTCTTCCTGACACTTCTTGTTGAGAAAATATGTCTTTGATAGCAACACTAGGCACAAATGCAATGACAGTAGCACCTACTAAGTAGCATCTGAAAGCCTTTACAACCTTTACTAAAGCATATGCTTGTTTCTCATTTATCTCATATTTTAGTTCAGTAGGCTGTAGTGACTTACTGAAAAAAGCAATGGGTTGTCCATATCCTTCTTCATTTTTCTACAAGAAGACTGTGGCTATAGTTGAAAGGATGCAAAAGAAAAAATATGCATAGGTTCTATATAATCTTGGGTTCTGAGGACTGGGACATTTTTTATTATAGTTTTAATATCTTGGAATGCTTGTGAAGGCTCACCATTCCAATCTATAGTGGCTCCCTTCTTGAGCATCTTTGAGATAGGTCTGCTAATTTCAGCAAAATTAGTAACAAACCTTCTAAGAAAATTAACTTGGCCAAAGAAGGATTGAATTCCTTGTACATTCTTTGGCTTGGGAACTTTGTCAATAGCTACTACTCTCTTAAGATCTATTTTCACCCCATCTTTAGACACTATATCTCCTAGTAATTTGCCTTTTGTCACCCCAAATGTACATTTCTTTAGGTTCAAGGATACTCCATATTCCAGAGCTTTGATAAAAAATTTCTCCAAATGCCTACAGTGATCCTCCGCCTTCTTGGAATAGGCTATAAGATCATCCTGGTATAATGAAATGTCCCTTTTCTAATTTTGCATGATATTTCCAACCTTTAATTAGATCTTTAAGATCAAACAACTAATATCACAAAGATCCTCCAAATTTCTCAAGAAACCCCAAATCGGGTATGCCAGAAATGGTTCCAAAAGCTTCACAGCTTCACCTATTATTAATAAATCTGAAAATGGATATTTTTACAGAAATTTCAGAAGCATAACAGCCTACAAAATGACATTTCCAGATCTATATAGCCTTTACACAACAGCTCACAAATGTAGGACAAAAACTATGCTCATCGGGCTCCCGAAATTAACACAAAAATGCCCGGAAACACCACAAAAACACTAATAAATTATCTCAGAAGTTTAATCACGTCCCAATACATATATTCAGCTCTATTTTAATAGCTTAAAGTTTTAAATACAGAACCAATCAAAACTGATATGAAATGCTCAACTAAAAACACCAAACTCATGCAAAAAAACACACCCAAAAACCCACAAATCTACACTGTTCAGCACAAAGGCAAACTCTGTATGAGCATGCACATGGAATGGCTTCAAACTCCCATCCTTAGCCTTCTTGGAAACCTGCAAAATCCCATTCTTGGTTCTCCCTGGAAACTTGCAAACTCCCGTTCTTGGGTCTCCTTCTCCACAGGTTTGGCAGCCTCTGAAGAATAACAAAGAATGAGCAAAAATCAAGTTCTAGCTTCTTCCTAAAATGCCTCCAAACCCCTTAAAAGAGGGCATAACTATAACTGACATACAAAAGAGGTTAATGAAACATATTTTAATAATAATATTCATTTATTAGTCCAATAGTTTCCAAAGATTAACCCCCTTTTTCCGAAACTTCACTTTCTTGAGTCTGTCTGCCTTAGCAAAGATTACTATTTTTTTAATTATTTGAAAAGGGGACATGATAAGTCCTCCCCTCCCAAACATTGCTTGTCCTGAAGCAATGGCTGAACAATAAACCAATCAATCCACTTGGATCCCAAATGTAGTCATGAAATATACTACTACCAATTAACACAGGCTCCTGTAATATCCTCTGCAATATGACCAAGAGGAATCCATAATCAAACTGACAATTATAGCCCAACCAAACTCCAAAATCACAACTTCCATAGTCAGAAACCCACGAGACACAAACTCTTAGAACATCAAAACCCAAGTAAAGTGGACTACCAACACAGTAAATACCATCAATGCATTCCACTGGCCTATACGGAATGTACAATCCAACTCTACAATAATGGTGAATGCTCTCAAATGAAACTATACCAAGTATGGATAATCCACACACTGTACAACTCCTACAGTCAACACAACTCTGTAGATCATCGGCCACTGTCTCATAACCATAACTCCCATGCACCCCTGATGGTGAAAAGCCATCACAAGATAAACAACAAGAAATGGAACCCAAACCAAATTTTCCTGCCATCAACTCCTCAACACTAGGATCAAATGCTAACTAATGTACATACCTTGCAATATAAAGTTGATAAAAAAAACCAACCTCGGTCAAAAACTCACCATGAAAAAGTGATACAACCCACTATGACTGATCACCAACTAAGTTAGGAGATGTCATAGCCAAAGGAGTAGAATCAATAACAACACCTGCTGAAGCATCACTCTGAAATGCCTGCTCTAAGTCATGTATTATCAAGCTGTCAACTATAGAAACTATCACCATGTCATGCCCATCACAACTCTCATCCTGAGATGTCAAAATCATAGTGTAATGCTGATAGAATGCGCCAATCTCAGTCAGTGGCTGAGATTGTAATCCAGATGAAACTAACTACAATTGATCATTAACCATGTTGGAACTGACTACTACCTCCAAAGATATCACCAAGGGAGTAGTATTACTAGCAGGAACCATGCCAATTACCAACTCACCAACATCACACATGATCTTTGATACATCTCTAGTCTTCATGCCATCAGTACTAGAGGCCACCACCATCTCAGGTATACAACAATTTGCTACAACACCCAACTCAACTGAACCTGACTCTAGTGGGAATGAACCTGATATGCCAATGTTAGTATCAAAGATGTATGCATCCCCATCTCCACTGTCTCTAACAATCTCAGCCATGGACATCCTCAGATCACCAAACACCATAGCTTGTGACTGTATAGAATCAAGTAAAGACTATAGTCGCTCTAACTCCATGGTCACCTTAGCCAAATGAAACTATGACTCCTTGAAATCCAACTGTGTACTCTCAAGAATCTCAGAAGTCACCTCAAGCTGCTCTAAGCTCACTTACCTCATCTTTCTTGGCCAACAATGCATCATATGCTGTACTGCCCCACTCCATAAGATAATCGCTGTCGGCTACCAACTACATATAATTTTGTCTCAAAATCTGAATAGCCTCCCATAAAGAGTGGAACTCTATCAAGGAAAGATAACTGCCTCCCTGCTCATCACTAGTAGGAGAACACCATCCATAAACTGCTAACAACTGATGAGCAGCATTGAAATGCTGGGAAGTGATAGCAATGTCTTGGTCACTAACTCTCAACTGATTAGACACATGATGGCACTGGCTTGACTGTCTCCTACAAACCTCCTCTGATGCACTGTCTATAGGAGTATCCTCAAAGTTACTAGTCTCAGGAGTATTACCATCCATATCCTGTGAATCAAATCTAAAACTCATATCAACATACGAAGTATCAAAAACATTAGCATTGCTGTCTAACTCCTCTATACCCAAGGAAACTAAGTCTTCAAAACTGCCCACTGCATCCTCCTGGATGTCATCAATGCCAATATGATCCTGGGACTCATCTATACACACTGCCAAATATGAAATATCATCAACACATTCCAGCAAGTATGGTCGACTGGATATATGAACAAAGCCCAACATTGGTGTATAAAAACTAATACCAACATCAAACAAGATACTGGCACAAGAAAAGACAACAACGTGTAATCTGCTAATCAAATCCATGATAGCACCCAAACAAACACTACTACCAAAAAGTGTTAAAGATCTCCAGTCAACTGAATCCCAAATGCCAATATAACAATCTCGAGTCCATATCCGTAAACTAGAATCAACTGGTAACTCAAGAAAACTCCTCACCTGAGTAATATGACCAATACCAACTAACTCCACATACCTGTCATGATGAGATAATGAAGTCACAATACTATCTTTGTTCACCTTCAGCTGGCTGGACAAATCATGTGAAGTACTACCAGCCTCAACCTCATGTGATGAAGCATCTAACTGTGCCTGGTACTCTTTCTCAGCAAAGTCATGAATGCTCAATGTTTTCTCATCTCTACCAAGTATCTCACCATCTTGCACAACAACATCCTCATAATCATCATCTGAACCCAGTCATTGCCTGTTGTAACTATACCATCCTGAATACCTGTGGCATCACCCTTTGACGACCTGTAAACAATTGTCTCAATTTGAGTATCAAGTTGACCGTTACTATCAATCTATGTAATATCCTTTCCCACCACCTCCTGTGGTAGAGTAGAATCTGAGACCTCTACCTGGCTAACAGCTAGTTTCTCAAACTCCTCATGCAAGTTCTTGGGAATTGTGTCATCTGTCTTGTGAGAAAATCTGCCAAATAGAAATCCAGTCAACTTATCCACCTTAGCTGGGTCGGAAAACATGTCATTCATTATATAGTGGTGCTCAACCAACTATTCAGACATGTCATGGCTTATTTTCATAAGTTTATCTCGAATGTCTAAATAACCATCCTTTCTACTGTTTTGACTCTAGATATCAATTGTCCAAGATCGTGTCCTCTGAGACTCTGTACTATACCTGTCCATTCTGGATAAAGTAGAGTGTAACCCCAATAGGATATAACTCTTTCAAACACCAAGAACTAACATGCAAATGAATAGAAGTAGCATGCAACCATAGATTTTGACATGCAACTAATTAGAAGCAACATGCACCCACCAAATTATGACATGCAAGATCTGGGTAGTTGTCAAAACTGACATGCAAGATCTGGGTAGTTGTCAAACTAACATGCAAACTTCTACAACCACCAAATTCACCAAGAACTAACATGAAAATGATTAGAAGTAGCATGCAACCATAGATTTTGACATGCAACTGATTAGAAGCAACATGCAACCACCAAATTATGACATGCAAGATCTGGGTAGTTGTCAAAACTAACATGCAAACTTCTACAACCACCAAATTCACCAAGAACTAACATGCAAATGATTAGAAGTAGCATGCAACCATAAATTATGACATGCAAGATTTGGGTAGTTCTCAAAGCTGAAATGCAAGATCTGGGTAGTTGTCAAAACTGACATGCAAGCTTCTACAAACCCTCAAGCTGGCAAGATCATGGCTCTGATACCAATTGTAGGGCCCATTTTCCATTGCACCAAAATCCATTATTGTTAGTGAACATGGAACACCGCATAATTAACCACCTGTGGGCAGGGGAGCACGTCGCATCACCCAACAATCTCCCCCTCGACGCGCATACCAGGTGCTTACACAGGTCGGGAAGGCACCGGGGAGATTTGAACCCATGACCAAGCCAAAACCAGGCTCTGATACCACTGAAATGTCCCTTTTCTAATTTTGTATGATATTTCCAACCTTTAATCAGATCTTTAAGATCAAACAACTAATATCACAAAGATCTTCCAAATTTCTCAAGAAACCCCAAATCGGGTATGCCAGAAATGGTTCCAAAAGCTTCACAGCTTCACCTATTATTAATAAATCTGAAAATGGATATTTTTACAGAAATTTCAGCAGCATAACAGCCTACAAAATGAAATTTCTAGATCTATATAGCCTTTACACAACAGCTCACAAATGTAGGACAAAAACTATGCTCATTGGGCTCCCGAAATTAACACAAAAATGCCCGAAAACACCACAAAAACACTAATAAACTATCTCAGAAGTTTAATCACATCCCAATACATATATTCAGCTCTATTTTAATATCATAAAGTTTTAAATACAGCACCAATCAAAACTGATATGAAATGCTCAACTGAAAACACCAAACTCATGCAAAAAAACACACCCAAAAACTCACAAATCTACACTGTTCAGCACAAAGGCAAACTCTGTATGAGCATGCACATGGAATGGCTTCAAACTCCCATCCTTAGCCTTCTTGGAAACCTGCAAAATCCCATTCTTGGGTCTCCCTGGAAACCTGCAAACTCCCGTTCTTGGGTCTCCTTCTCTACAGGTTTGGCAGCCTCTGAAGAATAACAAAGAATGAGCAAAAATCAAGTTCTAGCTTCTTCCCAAAATGCCTCCAAACCCCTTAAAAAAGGGCATAACTGTAACTCATGTCCAAGAGAGGTTAATGAAACATATTTTAATAATAATTTTCATTTATTAGTCCAACGGTTTCCAAAGATTAACCCCCTTTTTCCGAAACTTCACTTTCTTGGGCCTGTCTGCCTTAGCAAAGATTATTATTTTTTTAATTATTTGAAAAGGGGACATGACATATACAACCATATATTTATCAATATAATCATGAAATGCCACATCCATAGCTCTTTGGAAAGTATCTCTTGCATTAATCAAGCCACATAGCATCCTTACATATACATAGGTCCCCCATGGAGTTGTGAAGGCTATCTTAAATTGTTCATTTTCCTTTACCAGAACTTGATTGTACCCTAAAAAACCATCCATCATGGACATTAATTAAAAACTAGTTACTTGCTACAACATGGCTTCCATATTTGGTAATCCATAATTATCCTTCAAGGATGCAATGTTCAAATTCTTGAAATCCACACATAATCTTATGTCTCCATTTTTCTTTCTAACAGGTACCAAATTTGAAACCTAGGTGGAATGTCTAATTGGTTTGATTATCCCCCCATCCCTTAGTTTCATCAACTCTTCTTGCATTTTGGGACCTGGGGTAGGGTTTACTAGTCTTTGTTTTTGTCTGAAAGGTTTTACATTATCTCTTAGTGGTATGACATGTTGGAACAAATCTTCCCTATAAGCCTTAAGGTCATCATATGACCATGCAAAAACATGTCTATACTTCCTAAGAAAGTCAATCAATGGTTTTCTAATTTTAGCAGGCAGATTTTGGCCAATATAAACCTTTTTTGGAGCTTCATTAATACCAAGGTTTATCTCTTCTAATTCATGAGGCTTAGGGTCCTTAACTCCTGGTTTGAGTCTATCCTGATTATCAAAAATACTTTCCAAAACCACTAGCCCCTTAGGCATATTGTTGGTTTTCAACTGCATAATCTCCTAGCCAAAAATGGTTTCCTTACCATCTATGGTTTGAATTAAATCATAGCAATCCATTTCTTGACCATGGTACTTGTCTTCATTTAACAACAAAATTATAATGTCTTTTTCATCCTCAAATACTTGCTAATTTTCAATGTTATTAGGTATAGAATGATTTGTATCTCAATTTGAGAGATTCCTACAAATGATATCTCCTTAGGTTTGATTGCTACATTTTCTAATAAATCGGCCATCTTATTCTAAGTCCTATCTCTCCATGAGATACCAAATGCATCAAAAGATTCTATCTGATCCCAAACTACATTTCTATATTGTCAATCTCTTGTTCTTGGATGAATAGGTTTTTTTTATCTAGGAGATAACTAGTGTCTACTTTCAAACCTAATGCTTCCATTATCTTGAAGGGCATGATGGTATTAAAGGCTCTTGAATCTATCATGCAATTTTTTAGGGTCTTTCCATTTATGATCAAACTGAGAAAAATGGGTCAATATCTTCTATGTATGCCACTGAGGAATCATCTAAAAACATTTGGGGAATTTGAGATATGATACCACTATCCTCTACTACTAATGGGATTTTCTGGATAACACTTTGTTCTACAACATTATTGTTGTTGCCTATCCCTCCCAACCATGATAAAGCCTTGCTTTGATGTTCTTCAATTCTAAGAATTTTAGACAAAGTTACTTTTATAGTTATTTGGGACAACATGGATATCAATCAATAGGTTCAACAATAGTGGGTTTTACAAGAATACCTAGAGTTGAAGTCTTTTGAATAGCAAGGGCCACTGTTTTCTTGATATTATTAGGTCTTGGTTTCTTTGGTTGCACAATTGCTTTTTTTGTTTCACTTGTTTGAAACTAAACCTTCATTTTTGGTTCCCACTTCTTAACCTTGTTGTCTTTGATCTTAGGCACATCTATATTGACTTTCTTATTTTCATCATTCGTCTTATGGGTGATATCTTTGATGAATACACTAGATGGCTTTCCTGCATCATTATTTACTATTCTATTTCTCAAATTGTAGTTACTATGGACTTGGAAAATCATTTCTGCTATGATTCTATCAATCTCCTCTTTGGAGGGCATTCTTAATCTTGTGTAACCCACATCAGAAGATGTAACACATACCTTATCTACATCGTAACCTTCATCATCTGAAAGCACTTGCTAATGATGTAAATGATAAGCAATTATCTGACTGGTAATATCATTTTTAGGTTCTTTAGAGTTAGAATCTATAAAATCATCACACATTCTTACCATATTGTAACTTATATCATCATGGCTTCTCTCTTCATTTTCTTGTTCAAGTTGCACACCTTGATCTGGGGCAAATGATTGAGCTATAGCACAATAATTAGAAGAATGAGGTGATTGACATACAATGCACCATGGTACATCATCATTCATATTCATAATGTTCCTTTGCAAGGGATCTAGGGTACCTTTATCCTTCACATTTTGTGTCTGGTTAGGAACTGGCTTACCATCTTTCTACTCAGTAGTGTAAGGGTAATTTTGCATTCTAGGTTGCCTTTTGAAATTGCTATTATTCACAAGGGTTATCTCAACAACATTTGGCTTATTGAAACTAGTGGGATTTATCTTCTTTAGTAATTCCAAAACCTGGCTATACTAGGTTCTTCTAGCTTCTTTCCTATAGGAGTTTTATCACCCTCCCTTTTGTTATTGTTCTTGGGATTAAAAAGCTTTGGATCATCCCTCCTACCTAGTTTTCTAGATGCCTTCCTATTATTCTCTATATTTACTGCAACTTTATAGGCATCCCTTAAAGTTTTGGGATCCTTATCCCTCAATTAATAAGCCATTTTTCTATCAAAAGCATTGAAATATGTTGTGAGAAAAACATCCTCATTCAACCTCATAACTTGAAACAGTTAGTACATACCTTTCTAGAATCTTACATTGAAGTCAAATGTGGACTCATTTGGGTTTTTCTTGATGTTATTGAATTCATTCAACATGAATCCTACATTAGTGTTGTCTCCATATTGTTCCTTGAATAATTTCTCCAAGTCACTCCATGAGGTGATACTATCATCAGGCAACCTTCTAAACCAATCCCTAACATCCTCAGTTAGTGAATGCACAAACAATTTCATTACCATATCTTCATGTTCAACTTCATAATCATTTAACATATCAATGAAAATCCTAAAATGTTCTTCACCAGTAACAACATTATTCCCAAAAAACTTAACCACTTTATCTCTTAAATCAAACGACATGGGATGTGGAGCACCAGGAATACTAGCAAATGATATTTGTCTATACTTTTCTAGGTATACAGGTTTCTTCTAGAAACTAAGAACATTTGAGGTACTTGCTACGTTAGCTTGGTTTAGAGGAGTAGCTTGGGATTGTTGAGGTTGGACAAAGGGGACTTGGGTGCTAATGGTGGATGATGAGGCAGGGGCAGATTGGGATATTCCCTAAGCTAAGATTATTGGACCACTAGTTGGTGCAGGAGTTGTAGATGAGATGGACAAATTTGGACATGAAGCCAATCTAGAATTAGATTTTATGAATTGGATTTTTCTCCTAGTTTCCATGGCTTGAGCTTCATTCTCAACCTTCTCAAGTTATTTTGCAAGATCTTCCTTCTCCTTTCTAGCTTTTTCCAAGTCTACATCTAATTTTGACATGGGAGGGTTTATATATTTGCTTGGTAGAGCTTGAGGTTTATTTATTTGGATTCCTATGGGTTTGCCTTTTCCTTTATCTATAGCCTTTATAGTGGGTTCTACAGGGTCTACTTGAATAGGTTTATAAGCTTGGATTTTCATAATAATAGGCTCTTGTCTTTGGCTTAAGAGCTTTTCTTGTTCTTGAACCTTAAATATCAAAGTATCTACATCTCCAAAAACATCAGTATGTAGAGTCATAGTTTTTTCTTCTAAATTTTTCTTCTACTCCTTCAAGGCAACCATCCTTCTTAGTAGAGCATCCCTTTCTATTATGGCATCCAAGGTGGCTTGCTCCTTCTCTTTTTCAAGATGAATGCATTTAGATTCTTCCTTAGCAACCCATTTCTTCAGAACTCCTATCCTAGATTGCACTTCTTTAGGGTCTATAGAAGTAGCGTATGAATTAGTAGGATTGTCTAGATCTATAAGATTGGGTTCCACGTATGGGGCTACTCTGGGATTAATAGGATCATCAAATGAAATCCTAAATCCTAGCCTATGGTTCATATCTGCTATGAGATCTAGCCTTGGTGAAGCAATTCCTACTGTGGACACATCTTTATCTTGAAAAACTCTCTCATCTGGTAATGGGGTACTGAAAAATGCCTCCTAAGAATCTTGTAGTTTTGGATTTAGAATTGAGTGAAGAAGACTCTCTCCCTAATACTGGTTGATAGTGGGAATTGTCAGATACACTACCTCTGGGTTTCTAGGTGGGATTTGGATCTGTCCTTTTCTTATTTTGGTTCTTCCTACCACCTTGGGGTAAATTAGTATACATTGGTACATTAGGATTGGCTCTCATGTAAGCTCTTCTGTTCTTTCTCTTTTCAGCCATATTCAGCTTTTGTTAAAATAAGCATTAGCTTCAAAACCTTGACTGAGTCGCCACCCTATTCTTGGGAAAATACACAATGACAATTATTCTTGACTCCAAGAAAATAACACACAAATAGAAAAAGAAATATCTAACATAGATAGACCAATCACTAAGATCATAAGACTGGAACTCTTTCTTGTTAGATAAAACACTTGGATAGGTTGGATATGTTAGTGTGTCACTGTGGTAGTTATGCTATTCTCCCTTTAAATTCTCAAGGTTTGTCACTAAAATATTCCCTTATAACCACGTGCAAAACTTAGATAGCCTAACCCACATGGACACAGCAACATCAAAGAAACTATAGTACTTTTCACAGACATGTTGGACAACTCCCCAACAGAGTCACCATTTTGTTGAAGTTTTATAACTACTGAGAAACAAAATGCTCAATAACAAAATGATATCACTTACACAATCTAAGAATTAGCCAATTCTTATTAACAATTATATGTGCAAACCATTTGGACCCAACTTCAATAAAACCAAAGGTGGTTTTCTACTCTTTAGGCTTTGCAAAACCAAGGTGGGTATACCTAGGGATGATTCAAGACTGGGAAACATTGTATGAGAATTATTTTAGTTTCATTCTAATTCTCATCTCAAATCCTCAAATACATGCATAATTCTTGACAATTTGATAAACACATCCCATATAATAGATCTGGCCAAAATTCTTCTATAGATCTTCACATGTTCTCAACAATAGTGGCTAACTAAAGCTAAAACATTCCATGCAAACAAGTACTGGCCAACTTTGGAGATCTATAGGAAATAAAAGTAAAATTGAGTATAATTCTGCATTTGAAAACCATTTAGGACATATTTCTCTTCCAGCTAAATCAATTTGACCAGTGCCTAATCCATTAGGGCTCAGAGTCTACTACAAATCCTTAGATCTAATTTATTTTCTTACAACAAATATTATCAGCAATTCTTATTAGAATTCATCATTCAAAAATCCTTCTTAATACTGTAGCAACCTTATTAAATTCATCAAAGCTTTTACTTAATCAATTGAACTAATAACAGTGATAAATAGATATACAACCTAATTGGATTGCATTCAATTGCACAAGCCTTTACTCATACAACATCAAGATAACCAAGTAATCAAAAGGAGACAAAATTCAGAAAGAATTGATATGAGGATAGCTCATAATTTGTATTCATTTTCTTTAAATATTTTATACATTTATAGTAAACTAAGAATGACCTTAAGAATAAACATAGAGATCATTCTATATTCATGTATTCTCAGGAACTAATAGAGAAAATACATCATAAACTTGCTCCAAACATTGGACCAAAAAAATACATCGTCTCACTTATATAGTGTGAGATGCAACAAGCTTTAGGCTAAGAGAAAATGATAGGTGTCCTTTACAAGAAATATTTACATACACCTATCACAAGATGAAAAAAATGTTGGTAACAAAAGATGTCCAAATCAAAACATTCCTTTTGGTGGATCTACTTCTATTACATCCTTTATTGTTCCTGATTTGGCTACTATTCTGATCTCTCTTTGTATTCAACTACCAAGCTAGCGAACGATGAAGATTGTTCTAACGATTGCAGTATGGTGGGAGTAACTTCTACCCTTTTCTCTTCTTGAGTTGTATCAGCATCTTGTAGTCCTGAGCCTGCAACTAAAAGTGACTAATTATTCTTGTCTTCTTCTTCTAGTTGTGCTTGAGTAGTGATGGTATCAATGATTTGAATCTCCTCACTGTACACCTCATCACTGTCAGTTTCATCTTCATCAAACTATTCACCAGGAGCTATTTCTGCCATCCACTTGTCAAACAGTGTGTTATCTGGCCAATTGAATTGCAAAATATTTCTCTGTCTTTTTAATACATATTTAGTCTCATTATCAATATCAAAAAATTCCTATTTTAAAGAATCAAAGAATATTTGGGCCTTCACCATTTCTTCCATTGTGGTAGCCCACCATGCATGCCTTGTTTCATTTACAATTCTATTCATCCTTAAACAAAAAATATCATCAAGTTCCTTCGCCCATTCATCTTTTCTTTTCAAATTATTTCTTTTGTCTAGGGCACAAGCTGGAAACAAACTAAATTTTTGGCTCTTGTAGTTGTTCAAGTAGCCTACTATTATTCTCTGTAAATGAATCCTTTTACTGTCAAAATCAGCAAGATCAAAAATAATGTCAAAGGTTTTTTCAATTTGATCATTAGAATTCCTTATGACAAAAAAACACAAAAATGTCATTTCTTTCTCCCTTCTTACCCATTTATTCACTATAGGCTTTAGGGCCTCATCATTGGCTTTCAAATCCTCCTAGATAGTGATCACCTTGGCCACCTGATCATGAATTAGTGGCCATTCAACTTTTTCCCCCAAATATGTGAGAGCTTTTCTTAATTTATCTTCATATTTTGACTCCAGCTCTACATGTAAGGCCCACAGTTTACCCTTTTCTTCTTCAAAATCCTCAGCAGTGTAGTACTATGGCCTTTGAAGTGTATCCAGTATTTCTATTAGGGGGCTTTATTTGATGGTTTCAAGTAGGGGGTGAGGGTATGTTATTCTTGGTGCTGCTGACCTACCCATTAGCTTGTTCTCAAGCTCAATTCTCTTCTTTATCTATTTATTGTAGGCATCCACAGCTGCCTCATACTTGCTCTGCAACTTAGTCATTTCCTATTATTCCCTCTCTGTAGTAGCCAAGGAAAATTGAGATTAATCTACATTCATGTGAGGTATCTTCAACTCTCCTCACAATGATACTCCTTGTTAGTCCTGAATCATCGAGCTCTGATGGAGTAGCCCTGGATCCTCTACTCAAAGACCACATAACAAGAGTAACTTGGTCATTACTGAATGTAGTTCCCAAGAACTCCTTTTTTATTTTGATCTTGCAATCTCGAATTATTTGACACAAAATTAAAAATCAAAGCATCATCAATGTCCCAATTGGGCAATAATAAAATATTTGCAGCCTTTACCATCTATATCCCTTCTTTAGGGGTTATGTTCTGGAAATCTTGAATCATTTGTTCCTTTATTTGACTTTGAATGGAGGCTTCATCCATTTTTGGATGCTCTGGTTTCATATTTTTACATATTTCCTCAAAAATATGCATGTTTACCCTCCAAGCAAACTAATGGAAAGCCCTAGACCTTAAAAAACTATCATCAGACAAAAATTGTTCACTAGCTTGTTTCAAAATAGGCTCTAATTCCCTTCCCCTGACATCTACTACAGTTAACTCAAAACTTGGCACAGGAGGCTCTTGAGGGTTCCCTTCATCAATCTATGCTTGGATAACAAAAACTCCCCCTTGTGATCCCATTTGTTCAATTTTCTCATCAGTAAGCTGCTCCTCCTCAATTCTCATGGGGGTTTGGGAAGGTGACTAACTCTCATCATGTGGTTCCTCTTCCCTTATTATCTTTCTCCTCTTTTGAGAAGGTTCAAGAGGCCTTTCTTCAAAAATAGTACTAGTAGATTGAACTATCTATTTTCCTTTATCCATAATGGGCCTTTGATCCTGAATGATAGTATATCCTAACCTCCTTTGCATAACTAGTGGGCCTGCCCCTATATTGGGAGTGAAACCCAATCTTCTCATCATTTCCATAGCTTTATCTAGAAAAGAATCAATGAACTATTGCTTCTTCTCATTCATTACCTCCATTATTTTGGGGAATGTACTCATAAGCTTATTTATTCTATCTGCAGTAGTTACAACATTACTAAGAGGGTTGTAATCTTAGTCAAAATAATTAATAAAATCCAAAAATTTTGAATAGACCCTCCATTTTTCTTTCTTTGTTTCTTGCTCCTACAGAGAGTACTCATTCCTTATTACATCTTTAGGGAAACTAAATTCATGCTCAACTAGATGAATCTTGATCCTATGCCTAAGAGCTAAATTAAATAAACCTTCTACATCTCAAAAATGAGAGTGAGATACTACCATTTTATACTGAACCAAAAATTTGTAGAGGAAGACCCACCCTTCCTTGGTTATTACAAACTAGTGGGCTACTGTACAAGTGGGAAAAATTGATCCTGGTCCCCTTTTGTGCAAATAGGCTTCTTCTACTCCTCCCAACTGCCATAGAAATTTAGCCACTCCTACCTTTAAAGGTACCTGGTAAGGTAGTGCATGGGGTGTTTCCTTGAATCCATAAATTCTGATAATAGTTGAAACTAAATATGGGATGATATCCCCACAATTATGTGGAACTTTCAGATTATGGGGTTTGTCCATAGGTCTAACAAGGTGCATTAGTGCCTTAGGAATCCTTGGATTGTCTCTCAATATGAGGCACCTCAGTTTGGAGGCAAAGTGTAGATCTAATCTAACAAAACTAGCATTTTCTGCTTCCCCAGTCATATCTCCACTCCATAATTGAACTGGTAGTGCTTCCCCCTCTTGTTCTCTATTCAGAACCATTTCTTTACCAAATTATGTAGCCCCCTTAAACAAAAACATGTGCATAAACAAGGAGTATTGGCCCCAAACCTTCTCCACCTTGCCCTTTGTAATCCTAACCAGTCCACTATGAATCTCATCAACCAAGTAAGAAGCAAAATCAAAAATTATATTCACACTAAAAGAGGAGATTTGAGTAAGCATATACATGAAACTCACGGGCATAAAATCTTCTTCACCCTCAGCAAAAAATCTTCACAGGGTCCTGTATATCTCTACTACCTTGGCATTAAAACATGCTTTCTTGAAAGGTTCTTTAGAGGATTATGTTATTGTTGGTAGGGTTCCAATTCTACCAATGGGGGTTTTTAGTGCACCTTGTCTAACTACATCCTTCTTTGACATATATTCTTTTTCTAAATCTATCAAATTAATGGGCACATGATACCTAGTGAGAGGTCCCAAATGAAAAACTTCCCTAATCTCTTTTGGACTGATGGTGATTAGAATTTAACCATTTACTCTTCTCACTACCCTAGTTTCTTGATCATAACTCTTTTCCACGGCCTCAAGGAGGTCATAATCTATAAACATACTGGGAACAATTAGCTTTCCCAGGTCAAAATTCCATATATTGGCATGTGGGGCCAATAATTTCCTTTTTGCAAACCATTTGTTAAACAAATTTAAACCAGTTTACGAGGTTTGAGCGTCTTGGATGCAATTACCCTTATCATACAATCCATTAGCTATCCTCAACCTAGGGTTTAATGAGGTCAAATTTTTAACTTGCACTGTCTCTATAGTGGAGTTAGGTAGCAACTCAAGCAAGTCATCATGTACATTTCTATCCAAATAATTTACTTGACCTAAAAAAACCTTCTTTGGAGGAATATTTGATTATGCTTTACAGAATTGAGACACTTACAGAGATTATAGTAGGATTACTTACTTGAATTTTGTCCTTGTCTTCCTCTATATTTCTGCAAATTTATCGTGAGCAAACTGCTTCGCAATCTTGCCAAACTTCAGCATGATCTTCTTCAGTAATTTATTTTGCTCAAGAATAGCTCAAAATATTTGTTTGTGTAAGGTGAAACTGATAAAACTTTTTGTATTATACTCTA
Source organism: Cupressus sempervirens (assembly GCA_028749045.1). Lineage (NCBI taxonomy): Eukaryota > Viridiplantae > Streptophyta > Pinopsida > Cupressales > Cupressaceae > Cupressus > Cupressus sempervirens. The sequence goes on from CM053783.1 coordinate 103,114,263, forward strand.
TTTTTCTTCACATGTGAAGCTTTCATGTCTAATTAATATACAGAGTGGCACCACCTTCTATATTTGAATCTGCACTGTTGATCTTTAGAAATCCTACGATCATGGGATACAGAGAAAGATAACTTGGCATTACACTTGACAAGTTGGCTAGTCAATCTAATGAAAACTACCCACGTATACAAACTCCTTCCTCGATGGCACTTCTGTCTAGACCCACTGGTGACTGAGGACACATGTCAACAGCTTGCTACTTTACTATACATAAAGAACAAGCACCTTGCCATAGTGAAGCAATGATAGCCATCGAATTGACCTTGATCTTGTGGATGATATATTACTGTACTACTTAGAAGAATAGTGGTGGGCCCTCATTTACTACCTCACTATACTTATCCTCCAATAAAATTTTCATTATGAGACAGTGACGGCCATTGATCTGAGACTAAATCAGAGGTGGGGAAACTGCACCAAGTACCTTGAAGAGTGGTAGATCCCATACTTGTTATGTTTCATAGAGGAAACAACTTGCAACTTTCCATAGTGAGATATTAAGGATTGTTGATTTTAGTTTGATCTAATGATGAGGATCCCTTATATACTTTATGAATGGGGTGTGGGTCTAGGGTATTGATGATGTAGGAACTTCTGCCCTACTAGCACCTAACATGACCATACTTTAGTCCTAATCACCCATCCACGTTACTTTAGGTCCCACTGACTATTGATTTCATGGTGCCTTGCTACTTCACTAACGGCGAGATGTCAAATTTTTCTAATAGCAAGGTAGCAAGCTCTGGTAACTTTAATAAAACTTAGTGCCATGAAATATAATAACCCATCAAATCACCATCACTCTTACTAACTACTTCTGACAATAGTAGTTATTGCTTGTCATGCCACCTGGATAAACCATGGTTACCGAGAAACTTTGAGGCCACCATGTCTTTTATTTCATGGCACCTTGCTACTTCGGTAATGGAAAGATTCTTAGTTTTTTTGATAGCGAGGTAGGGAGGCATTAGAAAGACCCTCATTTTGATGCCGACTTCTAACTTATTTTACTGGGTCCCTTTTCCTATTCTGACAATACTTGCAAGGTGTACATGACTAAAAAGTCAGCCAAAAGACAAATCTCTGACCACCGTATCTTCATTTTGCAATCTTGTTTTATAACTTTTTGGCACTCACTACCTTGATATACATAAAAACTGCTCATGTTCTTATAGCGAGGTAACAACAACGGTAGATCTATTCAGATTGGATGGTGAGGAATCTGAGAGGAAAGGTAACTCAAGGGCGTAGAAAAATAAAAGGAAAATAGAATATTCGACCAAGTTGATTTTTCAAATATTTGCACCTAAAAATTTTAAATGGAATGAGATGTAGGATTTTCACAAAAAATTTCTAAGGCTAACAAAAGGATGACTTAGCTATAAACCCTATTCACCATTAATGAAAACAATCTGAATTTTTATATTTCATCATGTGAAAATTTAGAACAACAAGACCCACCACACATGCTATTATAGCTTGCAAAAGCTTTTTGTCTTGAATACAACATACAATACAAATGGAATAATATTTAAACACATAAAACTCTCCTAGCATGCCATAGCTCCATCTTGCTCATGTGGCTTCTTCTTGCTATGTCGTGGGCTCTGACTGCTCTTACTTTAATGTTACAGGTTAAAGTGATTTGAGTTTAATGGAAATGTTGAATATGCATACTCTGGTGCAAGGTAACCACTATATCCATGTTTACAATGCAATTTAAATCCATTGCAATTATATCATAAAATTTATGTATGTGGAAAATTGGGTTCATTCTTACAATGTTCTTATAACTCTTGTGCTAACGTGACTGGCAAATTCAAGAAAAAGTCTAGCCAATCTAAAATCTAAGATTTTGGTGTTGTCGAGTTCATCAAGAAAGATATTACCTACTTTGATATCATGGTGGACAATCCTTGGTTGAAATTCTTCATGAAGATAAGCAAGCCCACAAGTGACTCGTAAAATAATGCTCTTCCATCTGCTCCAATCTAGGGATGGACCTAGTCTAGCACCTACTAATGATTTTATCCACTAGCCATCAATAATGTATACTCTATTTTATCTACAAGAAGGCAATGGCTTCCTCTTTTTCACATGGTTTTTTCCTCCTCCAGCAACTTTTGCAGGCATCTGCTTAATGAGTTCTACTTCAGCTTCATGTACTTAAGAGTAATGCATGCAATTCTTTTTAAATATCAGAATGAAACTATCCCTTGCTGTAGAAAATGGCATGTCTATTGCCAAGCTTTCAACATAGTGATAGACTTCCACCAATTCATTCCCCATATATGTTTCCAAGATAGCAAGCTGATGATCTGGATTCCCACATGCTGGCATTTTGTGTTTTAAATCTTTTTTTGTGCTTAATTGGAAACTACGGATTTTTTGGGATTGTTAACTAATTTAATTCATTTGTAATGATTTGTCCTATTCATCAGATTCTATCTCCCATTTACTTGCTTCTTCATCTTGACATTGTTGTGGTTGACAAATCTAGCAATGACCTACTCACTCCCACTCACAACTCCCTTTCTAACTTTCTTGATATTTGAATCTTTACCATTCTCACTATTAGATATATTTTTCAATGTTTTTCATTCATTTTATCAATGACATGAGTTGGAGCATCACTTGCCACCTCCCATTTGACCACATGAGGAGATACTTTCTTCTTTAGCTACGTCCATTATTAAATTCTCTTTTAAATTGCTATAAAATACACAAGGAAAGGAAATTATATCTAAATCCGCTTGGTGATATATGATGAATGTTTGCATAGAAAGTGATGTTGGAAATCTCTATAAGGTTTGAAATATAGAGAAGTGCCAATCAAGTCTAAATTTGATAAAGTTTAGTGCTAATTTGAAATAGCCTCCCTTAAGGTGCATGTCTATGTAAGGAAGATACCATCATGGGAATGAGTACAACACATTTTAAAAGAGACATCCTTATTAATTGTCTAAAAATTACTTGTCCTCATCTATATTGCCATTGTAAGGAAGATACCGTCATCTATATTGCCATTGGAATGTGATTTTTCAACAAGATAGAATCCCTTTATTGTCCATTTTTAGTGTCTCAAAAATCTCATGAACATGGATGGTTTGTATTTCCTTTTTGATTATATGAAATTTCCCCTTATTTAATTGTGCATAACTTTTCACTTTTAAAACATCCTTTATTCACCTCTAAGCTTGTCAATCTTGACGGAGTTAGTCAGGCCCCAAAGTGGGTCTGGCTAAAAAAAAATTTGTTTCTAAACAATTGATCCTTAAAACTAGCCTATTGATTATCTGGCACTGATTTGAATCAAAATCTATCACTAAAACATCGTTAAAACTCATTTTACCACTTATCTGCAAACTCTGACTTTCTGTTAATAGGGCCTGTTGGTTGGATTTAAAAACTGACTCAAACATCTGATCAAACATTGAAATCAAACATATTGATTCTCTTCTCCACATTGTTGCACCTCATTGAATCTCATCTCATGAATAATTTTAGTTGAAATATATTGACTATCAAATTTTCCCTCTCAGAATTGCCTGCAAGACAATGTGTTAGAAAATAATAAATTGCATTCAGATTTGGCTTCAAAATCTGGGTAAACTAATATTTGGGGAAATGAAAACTGGGGTATTGGTTGACTATCACAAGGAGAGTATAAATCTATTATTTGGGCTCATGATGAATAATTGGGCACAAATGGTGAGCGGTCAAAGTGGGCTACTCAGATTTGTAGAATGGAAACAATGTCAGAAAAGTATTTTTTGCAAATGGAATTGACCCGAGAAAGTGTGCAAATGAATTCATCAAAACTTACAAACTGGCACACTCAAACCATTTTTAGAGTAAAACATAGTGGTACAATCCATTCAATCTCTCCTATCATGGATTTCAAGTTATGATAGCACGAATAGGGCTACTGACAAATTTGCACTTCTTGACACTAGTAAAAAGTTAGAAATTGCATTTGGAATCACATTCGTAAACTGATCAAATTTTTTTTTCATAAGCTTAAAATTGAAACATAGAAAGTTTCTAACCTCCAAAATGCAACACAAAAGGAATTTTATCATTTTGGTCAACTGGATCAAATTTATAACAAGTCAAATAGACCTCCCAAAATTTAGAACAAATTGCATCAACATGACATCAATAAATGACCAACTTTGAGGGATTCAAAATCTAGTCAAATGGATTCAAAATGACTCAAAATATGAAACATAAGCTCTTTGGTATGGACACTAAACACTTCCAAAGTTGTGAACCATGAAATGTTACTGGGTGCGAGATATTCAATTGCAAATACAACCTCCTATCATTGTTTGACACTTAAGCTAAAATGCAGATTTGACAATTGTTCAAAACAAGAATGGGACTTCACAGAATAACTTGGAATGGCAAGTTATCATCATGAAACACATAGACACACTAAATGCAAGGCATTAGAAACATTGAACACCTCTTAGGCCTCAAATGGATAAATGGGTACAAATGCATCAAAAAGTACTTATAGGGATTAATTTTTCAATGGTACTCAAAATTAGGGCTTCAATTTTGAGTCCCAACAGTGACTCTATCTAGGGATGCATGTCCCTTGCAAGCATGGAAAGGATTTAGATCTCTAGAAGAAGTAGACCATTCTCAAAACAACAAAAACCTTCTCTCAAACAGCTTTATTGAAAGCAAAAATATCTACCTCTACTATGTACAAACGATGACCTCGAGCCACCGAACTTCAACAAAAAATTTTACCTCTATCATAAATCTTATTTTCATATGAATTTTCATTAGGTAAGATAGAAATATTATTCATATTAGTCTTGCCAATTAGATTACCATCTTGAAACACACCACTTAGCAAATCTTGATATACACACCTTCACTTTCATAATGTGTATAAAAACTAGCTTCACTTTCAACTACTTGCTCATTATAAAAGTTCTAATCAGCATGCTAAAAAATATCAAACTCAAACTAAAAATATTCTTTATAAATTGATTCATGAACATCATCAAATGGAAATACAAAGGACTTATATTCAACTTCATCAAATGAGTTATATATATCGCTCATACCTTGACTTTGCATCTCCTCAAATGTTGCCAATTGGGTATCAAATGAGTAATCAAATTTATATTCACACATGTCATCAATGTCATAATTTGAAACTAATTTAGGATCCTCCAATGTTTCTTGAAAATCAACAAATGGATTGTCATCACATTAGAGTATTCATCATAAAACTTAGTACAAGGTGCATGCTTATTTTCACTAATAACTTCGTCAAACACCTGTTTATCCACATTATGAGATCCAAAATCATCATAATCATTTTCAAGCTTGGAAAAAGAACAATCTAATCTCTTACAATAGTAGGATAATGTATCATCGTTAAACCCATCCTCAATCAAATCTAAAAATTTCATGTCTTCTTCAAACAACGGGTTGATAACTCCATGTAGTGATCCTTTTTTAACATCTTGACAAAATATAGGCTGACCATCATCAGGATCTTCATCATGTAAAGCATTAGTAAACACTTTAAACTCAATACTCATTTCATCTTCATGGAGACTTTCAGCATGTGAAGAAAAATTAGAACTATATGAAGACTCACTTTCTACTCTATCAATGAAGCATGTAGAAAATAGATCAAAGTTACTTTCATTGTCTTCATGAAGGTGATTCAAATGTCTCACTAATGTATCATTTTTTATCTTACCAATAGGTTTTGATGCATTAACCTTAGAATAATTTGTATGCTAAGTATCACTACATGCATCCTCAAGACATTCGTCTACACAACTAATCAATTCATCTTTATAAATAATCTTTTTATCCTCATATTATGTAGACAACTCTTCTTCACTGTAATGCCTCTCCCATTTGACTTCTATAAGTCATCCTGATGGATACAACCTTGCTGATATTTTGTTGTGATGGGTCATGATTGTGACCATGAGTTGTCTACACCATTGAGGTGTTTGGATTTATGTTTATGTATTAGTTTCTTTGTTTATGCTTTGACTGATTTATGAGATTATGATGTGATTTTTGGTTCACTGAGGTTTGTGCCAATGGTTACCAAGATCGATGTGGTATCATGAGGTTGTTCTGTGATTACCTTGAGATGTGTGCAGAGATTGTACTATGTACTTTTTACCATGCTACACTGGACTAGGTTCCTGTAGCAGTGATTAGTCATGTTTATGACTGTGTTTGCTTATGTGTTTTAAGTGCCTTTTGTTGATTCTTTAAAAAATTATTATTTTATACTTAAAGTAATTAGAAATGGATTTTTCATGTTGGATTCTTTGGTTTCATGCTACAGAAATTTACCTTGTTATATTTTGATCTATGAGATATATGTTACTTATGTGATATTTTACATATGAGACAACCTGAGGGTCAGGTGTTATACTTTAATTTCAATATCATAGATTTTAGACTACTATGTTGTTCAGTTGATCATATTGCATGACGATGCCATTTTGAGATGATAGTGTGTTTTATGATAATATCTGGTTATCTAATATTTGGACATACCTTTGATTATGTTATGTAATGGATTTAATGCTATGGTTATTTACTTCATTCCTGCATTGTATGTGTTATGCAAATGTGAGTGATGTAAATAGACTATTTTAATATAAATTAATAAATGGTTAAATTAGGTGATTTAATGCATTTATTTCTTTGACTATGTTATTATATGCAATTCCACTTCATCATGTTGTTTAGTGTGCAGGATTTATATGCCTAACAGTGGCACATGGAATTAGTGATTCAACCTTTCATATTTTACCAATGTCATCCTGGTATGGTCGACGTATCCTTAATTAAATGTTTAATTTAAACCTTTTGGTGATTATTAAATCCAAACTCATTTGTATTATGTGATTTGATCAGTGAGTGTGTCTATGCATTTAGAGTTTCGCATTGTCGTGAAGGTTGTGAAGGAGATTTCTATGTATTGGGTTTTTGGGTTTTTTTTAATTGTTTTATTTTAATTTCTAGTAGATTTTCCATAGATGAATTCCTATTTATAGGAATAGCCTATTTTCATTTGGGTCAATTTGAAGTTGAACTAGGTTGGTTGGTTATTTTCCTAATTGATTATTCACTCGAAAAGTGAATAAATATCCAAAAATGAATTTAATTCCTCACTTCTCACTTTTGAATTAGAAAGTTTGAGAGTAAAACCCAAAATCCTCTTCATGAGGATTTACTATTTTGTTCATTGTGGGAGCTATGGGCATGGGATCATTGCGAGCTTGGGCTCATTGGATCTAGCTTGGGGAAACCTTGGATTGCTGCAATTTTAGCTACTTCTATGGGATATTTATTTTATGGTTCAAATTCCTGTTTTTCCCTTTTGGCTATGAGGTAAGGCTTTCCTATTTTATTGTTATTGCTTTGTTTCTAATTCTATTTTTGGTAGCCATTTTTTTGGAGGCTAAGAACTATTGTTCCCCTCCATTTTTGTATGTTAGTTCTACCCAGTTGGGCAGGTATGAACATTTACTTATTTTTCGAGATAAGGGTTTGGGGTTTTATGCATTATGCTGGCCATTTTTGCATACGGTGTGCCAATTTGATTTTTTTGAATTTTTGGGTTTTTGTGCCCAAAGGCCAAATGGGTTTTAATTTTTCAGTTTTGCCAAATTTTGGGGTTTTTACCTTGTTTTGCATGCTGCCCTATTTTCTCAAGTTTTCTTGGCACAATGTGGGTAGTGGACCTGGATGATCTGTTTGGATATCAGTCAGACCACTATTGCACTTTTATGTTGCATTGGGATGTGTGTTGCATATGTACTCCAGACGTTGTGTTTGGTTGAGTGATTTTATACTTAGTGTTATTGTCTCTTTTAGTCCTTTGCTTTTGTTTCATGAGTGCTAGGATTCGTGTAGAACCCATACTCTTGGATTGAGGCCAGTTGAGTGAGTTCATGATGTTTGGTCTTGTTGCATCATTGGGATTCATGTAGAATTCATACTCTCAGATTAAGGCTGGTTGAGTGATTTTATGATGTATGGTTTTATTGTCTTTGGGATTCGTGTAGAATCTATCCTCTTCAGTTGCTTTTGGTTGGGTGGTTTATTTTGCATTGTGTTCTCATCCTGTCCTTGTGTTATGATCTTTGTGATGGTGGTGCGGCACACACGAGTACGTGTGTGTATATTTTTTGAGTGACTTGTGAGGCTCGATCTTTTGTGGTACTTTTGAAAGTTATGATCATTGGGGTTGGGATGAGAGTATGCATGCCCACGGGCACTTGTCGTAGTATGAGCATGGGTAGGGTAGGGTAGCATATGGAGGGGGCTTCTATCTCACAACCTGGTGACCTCAGTCCCATAGGGTTGGTAGAGGAAGTTTTAAATAAGTGATAATTAAAGAAAATGTGTGAATGGTAATAAAACTTAAGATAATAAAGTATGTGAGCACCTGATTAAGTTCGAGGGCACAATGTGTAAGCACCCATTTAAGTTTGAGGACACATGATTTGAGCTTGGTCTTTTCGATGCCAAGTGACTCTCCATCATGTTAGCCCCTACTTAGTAGCTTATTGAGTGTCTGACCAGGACCTATACTCCTTGCATTGTCTTAGGTTCTTAGTTGCAACCATCATACTGTCTGGCATGAGTGTTAGCCTTGGATGTTGTGCTTTATGTGTGTTTGTGGCTAGATCATTATCTCCATTAGCATGGTGGGTGTGGACCTATGGGTTCCACATGGTTGGAAGGTGTAGCTACCTTTACCATTGCTAGGGACCAGTGTACAAAGATGGTCTTTTGTCCTAGTGCAACCGTTCTTGGATATTTTCACTTGATACTTTGGGTTTCAGAGTATGCTTTCTTGTGATTCATGCTTTCATTGAAATGCTTGGATATCATGTCTAGATGATGTTAGTTTACTTGATGCATTCCCATATTATGATGTTTAGCATATGATTAGATGATGTGAATTGTTGTAGTGGCATATCTATTGGTTATTGATGTTTAGCATGTGATAGGTGATGTTATCTACTATAGGATTATCTTAAGTTTTTCCACTACCATGTTAGATTCCTTATGCTTATATTGTTGCATGTTTTAGTAGTGATGTCCCTATTATGACAGTACTGACGATTTGGTTGGTGTCTTGGGATGTCATGCGCTAGGGATGGCTAGGATCCATGATGGTCTTATAATGCTATTGATGGTTGGGAGGAACTACATACTTAATTTGGTTGTTAAATTGTAATTGTGATATTATCTTTGTACATTGTGATGTTTCTTTTAGTATGTTCTTTTTTGCTATAGTTTTTAGATGGATAAATGTATCTCCTTCTTGATCTTGGCATCTTGTTGATTATGCACTAAAGTGTTCACTCCTCAATCTATGTGGATCCGGTACTCCATTGTGTGGAGGTTTTATCTATGTTTTATCTTGTTGTTTGTCCTTAGATTTTTCTTGCTTTTTCCTTGGGTGACCATGTGTCAGCATGGTATGATACAATATAGTGTCACACACCCATTTGAGGAATTTTGTATGATACTTCAAAGTATCACACACCCTCAGAAGAAATGTCATACGATACACTTCCAGTATCGCACGCCCTTTGGAGGAGTATCACCCAACCCCTGATTGTGTTGCCCTCCTTTTGGAGAAATGTTGCATGACACTAGTAAAGTATCACACTATGCTGATAAAGTGTCACACAATTTTTATGAAACTTGCACGAGTGGGCAGTGGGCACTTTTTGGTCTGATCCAAACTTTTTAGGGATGGTTCAAGGTACCCTCTTAGGTGTTCTTCAATCCTTTGGTGTTGATTTTTTATTTCTATTGTGTGTGTTTCTATAGTCAGTCTCTTGGGGTTTAAAATATATCATTTAAGTATAAGTTGACATATTTCTTATACTTAAGATATATTTTAATATATGCAATGAATCTTTTGAGATAGGTTTCAGACCTCTCGGAGATAAGCTAAAGATTTTAAGAAATTTTAGGGCTTCAGAAATCTAGGCTTAGCCAATTTTCAAGGCTTTAGGATTTTAGGTTTAGCCAAATTTTAGGTTTCTACATTCTACCCCAACTTGGTGTTTTGTTGATGAGTGGTCATTTATTGAGCCCTCATCATGTGCATTTTTCGTTGTTAGCTTTGTTTGTATGTGTCAGTTTGGTAGAGGCATTTGGAGATTCGTTGGTTGCCAAGATTGTAGTGAAGTCTTCCATTGTGATTATTGTGATCCCTGTATGATGTTGTCATGTGGATTCATACTTGTAAAAAAAAATTCTTTTCTTGTATTTTATCCTTGTTTCCAAAGATCTCCAGGTAGGGCATTACATTCACAACTTTCAACCTCAAGCTAATTCACATAACTCTAAAATGGAACTTCACTTTCAAATTTAGAAATAGAACTCATACCTTTAATCATGTAAGAGTACTCACTTCCATCATTTCTTTCTTATTCCCAACTTGCATCTAATTCATATGAAGACAAATATGTACTATCATTATCCTCTTCTTGACTCGAGCAACCACTCTCATCATTTTCTTCACATGATGCTTCTTCATAATATGTTAGATTAGAAACTTTATATTTATCACTTGAAAGATCACTTCTAGCTTCTTCATCCTCATACTGAGATGAGTAACTTTCCTCTTCATGACTAGTTATGTTTGCAGCATAATGCAAATCATCAATAGAAGAATGAATAACTAAATTTATATCTTGCATGCATACTTTGTCAAATGAATCAACTCTGTCATTTTTTTTGTAATACTAAAAACATGTGCATTACATTCAGCAAGAACAGACTCGTCTCTTCCTTGAAACCAATAAACTTCATTTGCACACATCTTTAATTCTGAATTTTCAACAAAATTATCTACCATAGTAGGGGTACCTATTTGCTTATCTAAATTTTCCACTTGATTAAAACTTATAGTAGGGGTATTGATAATTTGATTTGAAATTGAAGCATCAATACCATACTCATCCTTTCTTTCATACACATTATACTAGTACACATTTCTAACAAAATGATTTGTAGTTAATCCATATTTCATATTGTTTTCAATCTCTATAGTAGTCATAAAATCCTAATATAATGTCTTAGGTTCTTTATCTCTTAATAGGTAACTCATATTTTTGTCAAATGTGTCAAGATAAACTACTAAATACACTTGATCATCTAGTCTATAATTCTTAGGGATATCATTCAAAACTTTTCCAAATCTGATATTGAATTGAGGCACAAGTTCATTGCACTTAACATGAATCTTCAAGAACTTATCATAAGAATTAGATATGTTTACTCTTTCCCCAAATTTCTCCATGAAGGTGGAATGAAACTCACCCCAAGATGAAATAGATCATTCTGGTAGAAAACAAAACTAGTCTCTAGCATCACCTTCTAATGTCTAAACAAAAAACTTCATGTGAACATATTCATGAGAAATTTCAAAATCACCAACCAAATCATTGAAAAACTGAACATGATGACTGGCTAAATTTTCATGGTTCCCTCTAAACTTAGGCAAATACTTTCCAATATTTTAAGGCATAGGGTTTGCAAAACCATGATTTCCATAAAAAACTAATGGCATATATCTCTTGGTAGAAATAGATCTATAATTCTTATCCATGGATTGCATACTAGGCAAAGGGAAATTTGACATTTCTAACAAATTTAAAACTCATTCACCAAGGTTGCTTTCAAAATTCATTACTTGTATAAAATATTAAATTCTTTCTACCAATTTCAATTTTGAACATACTTCAAGATATGAAAACACTGGCTATGTGCAGGATCATGGTGTACCAAACTATGGCCTTAGGTGGCAATGAAAAACCAGCAAATCAGGGTTATGTCAACTTGACACATAATTTTAAAGTGGTTCTAGACTTTATATCAAAAAGTTGTAAGAAAATAATCTATAGGAAATTTAATGTAGTTTCTAAACAACAAGGCCTTATCTGGAGAAAAAATTATTTGATTGGTCAAAAGTTTGGATTTTAATGCAGTACTACAAAATTTTCAAGGCAAAAATAAAAAGTAGGTGTATCTCTGACCACCTTAATCATAATCAAATGATAATATTTTTAAATATAATTTTAGATATAAAAAGTAGACTCGTGCTTGGATGTGACACATATTTTTGGGAAATTTGATTCCAAATAAATAATTAATTATGAATTTTCTACTATACTATTTTTAGAATTTAAAAACTCTCGTGTCTAACCACCTTAACTAGTTCAAAAAAAATCAAAATTAAGTTTTTCTTATACTATTCGATGCATAGAATGTGACGCATCTTTTGGATTTCACAAATCTTATATGGTTTGAAAGTTATAGCTATTTTTCAACCAGTATGTCAATCAGCACTTTGTAGCTAACTCCATTAGAAAATAAGTAATAATTACTTATTGAACTCATAATTTGACAAGGCTTACATTTATGAAAAACTAAGAACATTCTTAAGAAACCCTTTTCATTACATTAAATTTTGGTTTAAAAAAAGTCGTTAGCTACATGCTTGAAGTAAAAAACACATAAGAACATGCCAAAAACACATTTTTGGGTTGTTTTAAAGATGACCATATAAGGTTGGTATCAAAAGATATAGTAGGAATTATAAAGGTATTAATTGTTTTCAATTAGTATCAGGATGGGTGGGAAAAAAGTTGGAATAGATTTTGAAATTCTTTGAGGCATTTCAGAACTACATATTTTTTAGATTGCCACTTTTTGGCACACCATGATCCTACACATACCCCACTTGGTGAATCTATTCTTCACAAAGTATGTTGAGATAAATGAAACCAATCTCCTACTTAGTACTGAAATTACCAATTGATGGAGAAACTTTTGTAAAGCTTACTTTCATGGAAAAGAAATCTCATGAAAGTGAGAAAATACCTTGGGTGTTGATTTCCATTCTTCACACCATTGATCAAATCCTTATAGAGACACCATCTCCTTGAGGAGAACCAAATGAAATCACTATAGTGATTCATTTTAAGATTTAAATTTCTTATGATAGCAAATCAATCAACACCTTAAAACTCATCAGTCAAGAACTCATAGACTCTCTCTTCTTGTCTAAAACTTAACATAAGTTTTAGATCTGCATTACCAAGCTAAAAATTCTTTGAAAGAATTTATCTATAACCAATCTACACTAGTATAGAGATCTTTTAGAGAGTTAACACTCACAATTGTGAGAAATATTTAAAACAAAATTCATAACATGACAAATTTGAACTAGATTTTTAACTTATAAAACTTCGCAAATCTTTAAAAACTTAGAAGAGAGAAACCACCTTTACACAATTTTGACCTTGAAATTACAGTAGTAATTTGAAAAAAAAAATAGCTGAATTGACTGAAGATGAACACTCTTTAGCTATATAATTTACATTCAACTTAAATTTATTGCTGCAAATGGATAAAACTTAACTAGGGAACACGAATCTTTAGCAAAGAAATGGAAAACACTTCATGACATTGCTATTGTAGAAAATTTTTCGTACTATATTGAATCTTTTCAAATTTTCAAGGTTTGTCAATCATACAAATTCTAAAAATTCTATTTATACCAAAGATTCTAGTACTTCTAATATTGAATTTCTTCATAGACTCCCTAGCAAAGTTGCCATTTTGTTAGCTCCTAATTTAAGAGAATTCAAATAACCTACTATGCAAGGCAAGAATGCATCTATGGGCAGCTATCTCTAATAATGGATACAATTCACAAAGAACCTGGGCCAACTATAAGGCTACACTCCTTCTTCACTTTAGGATCTGCAAAACCTAGGCGAGTGAACCTCTTAAGACTTGATTATGTGACCAGTGCAAAGAGCATAATCAAGATCTAGAATAATAGATGAAACCCCAAAATATTCTATACCTAACCAAGAAATCAAAATCATGAAATAGCTAATAGCATGACTCGTGAAATTGGTAAGCTAAGTGAGTGTTAGACTTTGACTAACTTTCAACATAAAAGGGAAAATATGATTTAATATGTTGATATCAGCAAGACCTAAGTATGAACAACAAAACCTAATGATCCTATCTCTAATTAGTGCCATACCTATTGGAAAATTACATGAATTACAACCATACATTTCCTCAAAATCTTTGACATAATTCCTACATCAAGATCCTTGATCTATCTTTCACCTTGTGAATAGACATCTGCATCAAAATGAATCTCATACTCAGACTATCCCATCATGAAATCTACAAACCTTGTGATAAACATCAAGCAATTACATGGCTCTTTGTTCCATTAGCAAGATCCTTCAATCACATACATTCTTGAACAAAATGCAATCTAATTTATGTTCTTGGTTCACAAATTAGAAGAAATTACAAATCCATGAACATGAGACAAGACTCAGAATGAATGTAAACCCCTTTGTTATTCTTTATTCATTTTTCTTGAAAACAAATACATGAAAGATGTATGAAAAACAACTCACAAATCACCTAACAAATCCAAACTATCTACATTAAAACTACAACTATTGTTTATACAAGAAGAAATGTTGGGTATGTGGCTTTCACAGCCTGAGTAGAACTCCTAGAGCTGAAAATTGAACACCAACCAACAACCTTTTCAAAAGAGAAGAAGAAAGAACATATAGCAAGGAACAAATTCTCAGATTTGATCAAAAGATGAGAAGTGTCCCCTTAGAATTCTTTCCCAAGAAGCTAAATAACCTCTCTCTACCTTCTCCTATCAACTGCTAATCATATCCTTTCTGTTTTGTCTTTCCAAATGCAAAATATCTCAGTAATAGACAAAAATTTGATAACTGAATCTAGATATGTGCCAATTAATCAATTTGAAGCCAAAACACAACAAAGCCTCAAAATAATTAGATATAAGGGTCACTGAACATGTTTAAGGTTTTTCTCCATTGAATTTTGCAAGTGACAATTCAAAACACCTGATAAAATACGCAAATCACTCTGAGAGAATAAACCTCCTGTAGCATGTACCAGTGACATCTTGTGTAGAAACCAACTTAATATTCATAAAGCTTGTCTTCACCTAGTTTTGATGGTATATTAGAGTGTGTATTTCAGATGAAAACAACCCCTAGAAAGTCATTTTGAAAAATTAGCCCTTGGCATGGACTACAGCCTACAACTTTTAAATTTTTCAAAACTTTAAAATTTCCAAAGTTCATATTTTAGAAATAACCCTTGTTTGATTTTTAAAAAAATTTGAACGTGCACCTTTTTGGAAAAAATATTTTAAAAACATTTTAATTTTTTCCTCAACTTCCATTCCAGGTCAACACTGTTTGATTGAGGTGCCACATGTCAACCTCTTATTGGCTCATTTCTTGCAAAGTCATCTGACCCCTCCAACTAGGTGCCATGTGTCAACATCTCATTGGTTTCTTAACTACCACCGAACTACCATGTCATCACCTTGGATGCACCTACCATGTTACTAGTCCACAACACGACACGTTAGTACCACCTTGTTGCTAGCTCACTACCATGTGTTAGCTTTTTATTGAGTCACCATGTTTCTATGTTAACCTCCCTACAACTTTTTCTTGGCAACATGGAAACAACCGTTGTATGTGCCACATGTCACCATCTAGTGCATTGTGAGATTTAGACCACCATGTTAGCATTTTATTCATAGCCTACTCACCACATGCTATCACTTTTCATCACATGGTTGGCTCTCAGGTCCACATCAGCATCTAGTCACTGCATACATTGTTCTTGTCGAGTTTCCAAATTTTTTGATGGGTCACTTGTTGTAATTTTAACTTTTCAAGAGGTCACCATGTCACTATCAGTGAGATCCTCCCATTTTCTAGTGGTGACATGGCGACCAGAAAAAACCTTAGCTTTTTTGGTGATGGTTCTTGCTTTACCAAAAACCTTTCCCATTTGCTTCATTTTTCTTGCTCATTCAAAATTTGATCCAGTTGCCTCTAGTTGTCAGTGACCGAGTCAGACCCACCACGCAAGCCACAGCTTGCAAAAGCCTTTTGTCTTGAAGACAACATACAATACAAATGGAATAATATGTAAACACATAAAACTCCCCTAGCATTTCAAATGTGGGATAATTGTTTGAAACTATTTCTCTTTTTTGCTCATTTACACTGTGGCTCCATCCTACTCATGTGGCTTCTTCTTGCTATGTCGTGGGCTCTGACTGCTCTTACTTTAATGTTATAGGCTAAAGTGATTTGTGTTTAATCAAAAAGTTTAATATGCATACTCTGGTGCAAGGTAACCACTGTATCCATGTTTATAATGCAATTTAAATCCATTGCAATTATATCATAAACTTTATGTATGTGGAAAATTGGGTTCATTCTTACAATGTTCCTGCAACTCTTGTCTTGACATGACTGCCAAATTCAAGAAAAGGTCTAGCTAATCCAAAATCTGAGATTTTGGCATTGTAGTTTTTATCAAGCAAGATATTACCTACTTTGATATCATGGTGCACAACCCTTGGTTGAAATTCTTCATGAAACCTAAAATAATGCTCTTCCATCTACTCCAATCTAGGGATGGACCTAGTTCAACACCTGCCAACAATTTTATCCACAAGCCATCAATAATGTATACTCTTAACAAGAAAGTAGTGGCTTCCTCTTTTTCGCATGGATTTTTCCTCCTCTAGCAACTTTTGTAGACATCTTCTTAATTAGGGCTACTTTAGCTTCATGTACTTAAGAGTAATGCATGTGATTCTTTTCAATCATTAGAATCAAATTATTCCTTGCTATAGAAAATGACACCTCTAGTGCCAAGCTTCAAACATAGTGATAGACTACCACCAATTCATTCCCCATATATGTTGCCAAGATAGCAAGCTGATGATGTGGATTCCCACTTGTTGGCATTTTGTGTTTTAAATCTTTCTTTGTGCTTCATCAGTAACTACTTCTTTTTTGGGATTGTTAACTAATTTACTTCATTTGTAATGATTTTTCCTATTCATCGCATGCCATCTCCCATTTACATGCTTCTTCATCTTGACATTGTTGTTCTTGACAAATCTAGCAATGACCCGCTCACTCCAACTCATAGCTCCCTTTCTGACTTTCTTGATATCTGAATCTTCACCATTCTCACTATTAGATGCATTTTTCAATGTTTTGAGATTTGAATTTTTATCCTTTTTATCAATGATGTGAGTTGGAGCATCACTTGCCACATCCCCTTTGACCACGTGAGGAGATATTTTCTTCTTTAGCTGCCTCCATTATTGAATTATGTTTTAAACTACTCAAAAATACACAATTAAAGGAAAGGAGATCTCCATTTTCTTGGTGATATATGATGAATTTTTTCATAGAAAGTGATGTTGGAAATATCTATAAGGTTTGAGACATAGAAAAGTACCAATCAAGTCTAAATTTGATAAAGTACAATGCTAATTTGAAATAGCCTCCCTCAAGGTGCATGTGTATGTAAGGAAGATACCATCATGGGAATGAGTACAAGCCATTTTAAAAGAGACATCCTTATTAATTGTCAAAAAATTACTTTTCCTCATGCTACCATCATCTATATTGCCATTGGAATGTGAGTTTTCAACAAGACAAAACCCCTTTGTTATCCATTTCTAGCATCTCAAAAACCTCATGATACTCAAAAAATGGATATTTTGTATTGCCTTTTTTATTATATAAACTTTCCTCTTATTTAATTGTGCATAAATTTTCATTTTTTAAAACATCCGTTATTCACCTCTAAACCTATCAATCCTAACGAAATTAGTCAAGCCCAAAAGTGGGTCTAGCTAAAAAATAAAAAAAAATTGACCAAGTGAACCTTACAACTAGCCCGTTGATTAGCTGGCACTGATTTGAATCAAAATCCATCACCGAAACATCATTAAAACTCATTTTACCACTTATCTACAAATTGTGACTTCCTGCTAACAAGGCCCATCAAATGGCTTTAAATACTAACCTAAACATCTGACTGGGCTCTAAAATCGGACATATTGATTCTCTACTCTACACTCTTACACCCTATAAAATCTCATCTCATGAAAAAATCTTAGTCAAAAGATATTTACTATAAAATTTTCCCTCTCAGAACTGCTTGCAAGAAAACATGTCAAAAAATAATAAATAGCATTTAGATTTGGCTTCAAAAACTGGGTAAATGGACACTTAGGGAAACAAAAATTGGGGCATTGGTTTACTATCATGAGGAGAGTATAAATATGTGATTTGGGATCATGATGAATAACTAGGTTCAAATGTCAAGTGGTCAAAGTGGGCTACTTGGATTTTGTAGACTAGAAACAATGTTAGAAAAGCATTTTTGCAAATGGAATTGACCTGGGAAAGTGTGCAAACAGATTCATCAAAACTTACAATTTAGAACACTCAAAGAATTTTTAGAGTAAAAAACAATGTTACAATCCATTCAATCTCTCCTATCACAAATTTCAAGTTATGAGGTTACAAATAGGGGTATCGACAAATCTGTACTTCTTGACACCAGTAAAAAGTCAGAAATTGCATTTGGAATCGCATTTGAAAACTGATCAAATGGATTCATCATAAGCTCAAATTTAAACATAGAAAGTATCTAACCTCTAAAATACAATGCAAAAGTAATTTCATCATTTTGGTCAACTGGTTCAAAGTTATAACAAGTCAAATAGGGCCTCCTAGAATTCAAAACAAATTGCATTAGCATGACATCAATAAATGACCAAATTTGAGGGATTCAAAACCTAGTCAAGCAGATTCAAAATGATTCAAAATCTGAAACATAGGCTCTCTTGTATGGACACTAAACACTCCCAAAGCAGTGAGTCATGAAATGTTACTGGGTACAAGATATTCAATTGCAAACACAACCTCCTATTGTTGTTTGAGACCTAAACAAAAATGCAGATTTGACAATTGTTCAAAATGGGACTTCGTGAAATGACTCGGAATGGAAATTTATCATCATGAAACACATAGAAACACTAAATTAAAGGTATTAGAAACATTGAATACCTCTTAGGCCTCAAATGGATGGTCAGGTACAAATGCATCAAAAAGCACTTATAGGGCTTAATTTTTCAATGGTACTCAAAATCAGGGCTTTGATTTTGAGTCCCAACAGGTCCTTACTAGGACCATTAGGACATTTGATTACATTCTTGAATTCATTACAATCCATAGCCACTATAGGCCTTAGTATTTCATAGTTAGGTCTTCAATACCCAATATCACTCCTTCTATTCCTTGATGTGTTCAAAGCCTTCATGGCATCTCTTCATGCTCTTGCACCAAGTACCCAAGTAGCCTTGTCCTCGTGCAACCTTGGTTTGAAATGTTGGGTTTTTGATCTTGATGATGGATTAGTCTGGAAATAATATTTTAATAATAACAAACCTAAATTTTCTTTTTGAGAATAATAACACATTGTCACCAATCCAATGTTTTGTTCCCCTCCTTTTAATTTCCATTCAATGAATGTTGGGCCTCGCTTATTCAATCCACACATTGTTTCATCTATGCTATCAATACTTGTAATCTTCCTTCTTTCAAAGTAATTTCTGATTTGAAATTTGAAATTGAATTGGTGGAGGTGATAGAGAAGTCTATGGATGCTACCACCCACGTAGTCAAGAGCCTGGCTTCAATACACTATTGACGACCCAATTTGAATCTATGAATGTATTAGATTGGTTGATAGGTAAGATATATTTGTAATAAGAAGTTGGTAGCTAAAGTATTGAATGAAACATTTAATGGTCCAAACCTAAATTAAAAAATCTTAAATATTGTTGAAATTATGGAATATTTCTTGAATCGGGAATAAGGATGAATTGAAATTGTTTACATTGCTGAAATCAAGAAATCTTAAACTTACAGAACTGAGAGATATCTATAATATTTCCTTTTAAAACTAAAAATTGAAAATCTTAATCATCCAAAATTCACACAAAAGAGGGAAAATTACAAAAAACTTGTAATATTCCAATAGAAAATTATTTTTCTCCACTATTATTTCTTATTAAGGTAAATCAGGTAATACATGAATAGTGCATAGTGCATTCAACACCTACAGTGCTCTTGTTTTTATTTAATTCTTCAAACACAAAAACCAATAGGTATTAAACTTTGCACTTGAAGTAGCTATCTCCTTATTGGTTTTTACAAATATGAATGACCTTTTAAATAGGTCTTCATGTTCAATATGCAGCGTCTAGTTTTTCACTAAACTAAGGCAGAACTTGGGTTGTTGTATTAACCAACTAGACTAAATCCCTATATTCTTCACATGATTGTTTTCACAATTTGCACTATATTTATGATTGTCTTGCTGATGTTCTTAGATCACCATAGTTTTATTTTTATCATTAACTTTGATATAGCATTGATAGTATATAAGTTATATTTTTTAATTGTATTTAATTCATTGAGATACCAGTTTCTCTTCTTTTTCTCACAATTTATTGCTATTTTCTATGCCTGATTTTAATTTCCATGTTACTGATCTTGGAAAGATAGCCAGTTACTCTGCTATTAGGTTTTTCACCATTCATTCAACATGGTTTCTAGGGTTCATGTTGGAAGATGTCAGTACATGCTGAATGAATGGTGAAAAACCTTTCCTTCATTAATTGTTATTTAAGATTGCCAATGTATGCTAATTGCTACCCTCTTTTTTTACAAGAGTTGTTATTCAATATATTCATTAACTATTATTTAATATTATCATTAACCCTCTTTGTTCATAAGATTTATTATTCAAATGATTTAATGTTGATTATAACAAGCCTGAATTAGATTAGTGAGAGCCTGATCACAAATATGTGTCTACTGCTCTATCTTTGACATGTCTCCATAACCATTATATTCCATATGATCTAAGAGAGAGTCCACATGTACGCATTCATTGGGGGATTCACCACTCTATTTTTTTTAAAACAACTTAGTTTGGTCAAAATTTTGACCATCACCTCATGGATTTCCACCAAGAATTGGTCAAAATTTCCACCAATTCTTGAAAGTTTTTGACCAAACATTAGAAATTTTGATGACCAATTCTTGGAAGTTTTTGACCAAACATTGGTGGAAATTTTAACCAATTCTTGAAAGTTTTTGACCAAGAATTGGTCAAAATTTCAACCATTTATTGACATTTTTCGACCAAAAATGGCAAATCAGAGTTAGCAAAGACCAAAAAAATTGACGAATGTATTCGTCAAAATTTTGACCAACCTGGATCAAAATTTCAACAAAAATTCATCAAAAATTGAATTCAAATTTACTAGTGCCATGGTGTGCATTAACTCTTACTATACGTATAGTAATACTTGTTTTAAGGCCCTTTAGCTTAGGAAACACACTTGTCTTTGATTGATTTGCTAAGCAAGATAAAAAACTTACACAAGATTTGTTGAAGAATTGTACCATCAAATAGCAAGACACGTGAACTTTACAATGAAAAACATGATTATGAACTGTAATTATATATGCATCTAGCTTATGTAGATATGACAGTCCCTTTTTGCATAAGTACTTCATTGAACTAATTTTACACACTTCATACTCACATATCCAACACTTATACAACATACTCCTTTACAAATGATTTTTTTTTTGTTTATGTCCTTTCACCTTAATGAATCAAGTGAGTCATCTCCAAAAGTGATTATTGGATGAAAAATGAAATATGACATAGGTTGGCTTCAAATAGGTGCATCATGAAGATAAATGAACCATGACTTGAAACAAGTGTATCATGAATCAACATATAATAAAGTAATTTTAACATCAAACCATAATAGATTGAAGAGAATTAAAGAAAAAAATCTACCATAGGTTACCATAAAAAGACACAAACATGTACCATAGCTTACAACACAAAGGAACAAAAAATTATGTCAAAAACCCAATGAAGGAAAGAACATCAAAAGTTAACTCAAATTATATGAAATATGGATTAAAATATTTTTTTTAAGTCTCACTACTTAAGGGGGCACATTGTTCCTTGATGGACTTGTTGAGCATGATACAAAGTTATATGTATTTGTTGAAGTGATATACTATCAACCAACAATATGCAGGAGGTTTGCAATGAACAAGAAGATTCTGAATTGCAATGACTGATGCATCTGGCTTATTTTATAGGCTTCATACTTAGAGATCTAAAATTTAAAGAACACACTCCTTAAAAAATAATTTATCCTATTTATATCCCCGACAAAGTCTCAATGCATTAATTAGGTTGGCTACAAATATGACTATTCATATAATATACATAGGTGATATCCAAATAGGTGCATCATGAAGAAACATGTGTTGTGGATCAACTCAATATAATAATTGTGATCTCCAAGATCTATATACCAAAAAATCACTTGTTTGGTATGGATTAGCCATCATTTTAGCATCCTAAAATATGTGGTCACCTTTCTCTTAGTGCCAAAAACTAGTAAGAAGAAGAGTCTAAACCAAACAAAGGAGCACCTAGCCAAAATTGAGGGGTTTAGGAAAACTAGAAACCATATTCTTGGAAAAATTCTAACCTTTACAAAAAAGAACACTAGTGAAGTATATGATAAGTACTCAAACATAAAATAGACCAACAAAGACCAAGATAATTTGAAACACTTCCTCCAATGTTTTACAGTTAAAATGACTATGAACAACTATGTTATTAGAGAAGGAAGATGAAAAAATAGAATCCAAGACCATCCAAGTAGAAATTGCTACAAATGTATAGCATTTTGGACCACCTCTATACCATCTACTATTGGTAGAAAATACATCCATAGTAGGAGTCTTACAATCAAATCATAAAGGACCACTAGAATAGGTCCAATGTGAGCAATAACACAAAATAAGACTAAGATGTTTTGAAACCTACATATTCTAACATCTTCCATGTACAAACATTGTCATGAACACATATATTTATAGAAAGTGAAGAGGAAAATTGGAAACCCAAGTCCAACCAAGAAAAAGCACAACATACATAGCATATTGGGCCATTAGAGAGAAGATCCCTAAGCACTCCAAGTTCCCTAACTTCAAAACAAAACCTCTTCTATAAATCTTCTTAACATCTAAAAAGGAAACATAAGGAAAGAAAATTTAGGGAAAAACTTGGAGTAGGAATATATTTATAGCCATAATCCTTTTGAAGAGAGATTTACTTGAGTAAATTATTAGAATCGCAAATTCTTTATTCTTTTTCACCAACAACTATCTAGCAAAGAATAATGCCTTAATAAAAGCAATTTTATGATCCTTCTAAAGACCAAGTTTGGTAATTATTAAGGTTTTAGCTTTCATTTCTTCAAGGGATGGATATGGAAGATATTATTAGAACTATTAAAACTTTTAGAATGCTATTACATGGGTGAAAAAGGACATTTAATATATTCTCAAATTATAATGATGAATAAAATTATATTTGAACAATGACAAAATCCAAGGATAGATGAATAGAGTACAAAATCGAACAAAATAGATAAATGATATATACACAAATGCACACAAGACCAAAATGTTCACTCTACAACAAATGGCATGGGTTTTAAAAGGGGCAAAGAGAGTAAGTGAGAAAGAGACCTAGGCCTTTTGCAGAGGTGTTACATGATAGCAAATCATACTGAAGCATTCAAAACTCAATTCAAAAAAGATCTGATTGAGATCAGTCTCCAAAGCATATTCCAAACATTTTCCATCCATCACTAATATTCTATTATTTCCACTTGTACTTCTATGTTTCTTACCATCTTCAAGGTAAAAACAAGGCTTTTTTTCACCCAATCTCTAATTTCTACTTTAGTAGAATTCCCCTGAATCACAACATAGAACTTATTAAGCTTTAGTATGAAATAAGAGAAATGTACATAGGATACATTTTCTTTGGACACCTTTCCATTATATTGTACTATGAGATAGCTTCCTTTCTAAATGAAAAAAGAAAGGTTTGATAACACAAGAAGAGGTTCAATATTATATACATGCTCATTCTATCATGGGTTTAAACAAAGAACACAAATTAATCTAAAAATTGATCAACTCAATACATGCATTCAGTTATTTCATACCATCAAATTCTACAAAAGTTTTTGTATAAGGTTCAAATGAAAACCCTCAACACACACTCTAGCTATTAAAACATAGTGTTAAAATGAAATCAATGTGTTGCAAACCAAGTGATTGTGTTAAAATGAAATCAACAAATTAAATAAGGGAAAATCAATGTGTTGCAGACCAAGTATGAAGCTAAGCACCACATAACCGTAAAAGTTGAATGAAACCTAGAAATGATAGCAAATGACCGCATACCCTAATTGTTATAGTTTTTCATGAAATTGATCTCAGTGATTGGTGAAATTTAAGCATTCTTCTTGGTGATGATTTAAGAAAATGGTAGATTCAAACCCTCCTCTTCTTTTCTTATTAATATTTAGTTATGAAGGGGTTTTACAAATTGCTAGATTTTTAAGAAAGTAGAACAAGAAATGTGATCCAAAGCAAGTTCTTATGGATTTGCAGATAATCTTGAGTATAAAAACTTCATTTTTTTACTGGAATGTTGTGACTTTATTGTTTCCATCCACCACTAGTGTTGTGATTAACTGTGAAAGATAGCTTCCTTTTTCATTTTAAAACATATGCCCCTGTGTTGGTCAAAATTTTGACCAACATGGGCATAGGTTTTAAATCTATGCATAAGTTTCAAAAAAAAAGAAATTTTTGACTCTAAAATCTAACTAAACCTAAAAAAATTCATTGATGGTCAAAAATTTGGTCAAAATTGAGCCTAATTTACTAGTTTTTGATGCCCCTTCAACCCTTATTTTAGACAATGCAAATTCTTTTCTAGAAGCTCAGGTTTGTGCATGGGTAGTTGATCATAATATCTACTTGAGCACATCCTCAAACTACTATCCTCGAGGCAATGGATTTCCTGAGTCATCTAATAAAAACCTAATCAGGATTATGAAAAGGACTATAGAGGATAACCAGAGGTGTTGGCATCAAAAGTTGAAGATAATACTGTGGGCTAATAGAATAACACCTAAGAGGGCGATTGGAAATTCACCCTTTATGTTGGTATATGGTAGGGACACAAGGCTTCCAATTTCATTAGAATTTCCATTTCTATATTTGGCTCATCAGTTTGAGCCAATGGAAAGTGATGTCATGATAGTAAGAATGGTAGAGCTAATGGAAAGTGATGCCATGATAGTAATAATGGAAGAGATAATGGATTTGGAAGACAAAATGAAACAGACCATGCAAAACCTAGAAACACATTAGCAACAAATGAAAAGGGGCTTTGATAGGAAAGCCAAGGTCAGAATCTTTAGAGAGGGTGATTTTGTGTTAAAATGGGATGAAAATAGAAAAAACTAGGGAGGCACTCAAAATATGATACATTATGGAGTGGTCATTGTTAGTTTCTTTTTCGACCAAGGCTGAATTTTTCAAATTTATGGTGAAAAGTTTAACCTATTTGATAGAGTTGTTCTTATTTTTTATCCATTCCTAGAATAAACCCTAGTTTTTACATAAACTTGATGGATTGATTCAAGCACTAACCATAACCCTAGGCCATTTGAATGAACGGGTTTCCTTTTCTTTAAGTACATTTTTTATTACAATGTTATGATGGAGGGTTAGAAGGAGTATCACAAGCAAGGGTTTTGGCCCTTTCAAATCTCATGATTGTTTTTGTGTTGTGTTATCATGGAAAAAAATTTGAGTTCCCCTGATCATATGATATCCTTGGTATCTTATGATCATATTGCATTTTAAGTGGTTTGCATTATCAGCTTCTTTGATATTATGATGAAAGGCTTATTGTGGTATTGTGAGCAATAAAAAGGCCAGCTACAATCTTGTGACAAGGTGTTCATCATGGGATTGTAAAAGAAATATGAAAGTGTTGCGATGGCACGATACTTTGTCATCATAAGATCGTAAGGATGATAAAGGTGAACAAGGAGATGAGCTATCAGATAGGGATCTACTTCTTGATTGGATAGAGAAAATGTACGAGTGCCAAGTATGTATGCTATCAGAGTTAGTGGGACTAGAAAAGGTTTCATAATGCATATTGAGCAGAAAATTATGGTCTCTAATCTTACGATGAATGCTTCATTGTGAGATCTTAAGGATAACAAAAGGGGCTCCTTGATCTTACGATATGAAAGTTTCAAGGGTTTGGCGTAGCATTGTAAAGGAAAATGGGATCATTGGTGATGTTACAAAAAGGTAAACCACAATTCTATGAAGCTAATTGTTGTATGACTGTGGAAAGAGAGAAAGTTGATGTTGATGTTGTGACAAATGGGATGTTATAAGATAGTAAAGGGTTTTTCCACCATGTCTAACTGGCCCATTAAGAGGGAGATTTATGTTTGGGAAGCAATAGGTGAAATAAAGGCTCTACTAGTAGGAGGTAGCTGAGATATTTTGCAAGCAAGGAAAATAAAGTATGAGGAGAAGGAAAGACTGAAGGAAAGATATAAATGTTTTTCTGCCATTTCATCGACCTATATTTTTTATCGGTCTTCTAGGAGATTGTTTTGTAAAAATTGTGGTTCCCATCTTCCAAAGTTTTTATTTTCCATTAAAATTTTGATGTGTGTCCTCTCATATGTATCTTGTTGCATTCCTATTTATGGATTCCCAAGATGAGAAGTAGAGATTAGTTATCTATAGAATTTTCATATATGTCATATTATTATTTTGTAGTCTGTCTCGAGTATTGTGTGGTTATTTGAATGAGTTCATTTGTATGCATACTTGAATACAAAAAGGAAAACATTTTGGAAAAGAGGTTTTATCTATGTGTTATATTATGAGTTTTATTAGCAATATTGAGAAAAAGGTAGAAGAATTTATCCTTAATTGTCATTATCTTTGAAGTTTTGTCTCTTTTCTATATGTCTATAAGATTTTAGATTGAATAAAAAAGTTTTTCTTCAATTTAATGCAACTCAAATGGTTGTATATCTCATATTGATTGTTGTCGATTCAATGAATTGGTAATGGCTTTCTATAATTGATAAGGTTTAGGATTTATGACAAGAATGAGAATAAGAATGAAACTAAAAGTTTAATGTTGACTCTCTTAATCACAAGTTTATTAAAAAGGTTCAAGTTGTTACTCTTTGACTCTATTACCCAACGGATAAGGCACTGACCATTCTAAAGTTCAAGGGCACACTGGAACATTCATATAACTACAAGACATTTATACAACAACAAATCAATTTTCCCTTTTTATGTATTGAAGAGCTAGAAGTGTCGAATGGCTTATTTGTTGTTACTTTCTTTGGTTGTAATTAGCTACTATAATCAAAAAATTTGTCAAAAAATTATAGAAGAATATTGACCATTTCTGCTATAGGGGATAGTCTTGCAAAGAAAATGTCAAGTTAATAAGATGAATCCCTTAGGTTTTCCCACCTTGTCTTAGCAGGGCCTAAAGTGAAGTGATTCTTGATGACTCTGTTAATGTTGGCCCAAAACAAAGATTTAGCCTTGCTAAATATAGGATTTAGCTCATCCTTAGGCTTGTCCCTATCTTTGTTTCCTGGTATCAGGTTTAAATCCACCTAATATGTTCTTTACAAGAAAGAACTCCAACAGTCCCTATGTGGTTGTTAGTTGCAAATAGGCCAACACATTCCAGTTAAGCAGGGATAATGGTAAAATTTTGCCCATTCTCGTTAATGAGTTATATCTCACACCCTATTTTTGAGATACAATGATGTTTCCTATATGTTAGTGAATAGTTTTTTCCCTTTTAAATTTAAACCTCAAAGAGAGAAAAACTCTTGATAAACTAATAGATTGAAATTCCCTTAATGAGTAAGGAATTCTCTACTTAGTATTCCTTTACAATACTATAAGGTGTAGCAACAAGATTGAAAAGATGTTCATTAATTCCTCATTTGAGGGAAAATCTTCCCAATGAGTATTTTAAAGAAAATACTGATAAACTTAAACAACCAGTTCATAAAAATGAAAAGAATGTGTAGATTGAAAAACCACTTAAATTTTATAACCAAGAGCATCCACATGATTAATCCCTATAGATGAAAATGATTTGAAGTTCACTTTTACCACTATCTATTGAAATCCTCTCAACTTCAATAGAAAGATTCTAAATCACAATAAGACAGTGAAAACCCTTTCATAAATGACCAATCTCCTCAAGCATATAAATCATTACAGAATAGATAATATTATCTATTCTAGAAAAATATTTAGAACATAAAATTGTAGAATCTTATATTTCCTTATCACAACTAAACTTTTGCATCCAAGTTTTCTTTTTAGAATGCACATATCAAATCCAAAAATATTTCTAGTTTTGCATCCACTGAGAGAGAGTCCTTTTGAAAATAGTTATTACATATATATATCCTTTTGGGCTAGATAATAGAATCCAAAATTACCCCACCAAGAGTATATGGTTATTTGGTTACCCAACCAAGCTAAACATCTAAAATAAAATAGAGAAAATAAAAACTAGAAAGCATGCACTTAAAAACATTCTAGGTGTCACACGAGCTTTTCCATGCCGGCAACAATTCTTCCAACTTTCAAGATTTCATAGATGGTAGTAAAGGAGTAGATGACTGACTGATGTGGTAGGCTAAGAGAAGTGATCTTCTACTTCCAAACTTCCTTTTCCCTCTTTATCTCTATTGTCTATCCTTTGTGCATCTCTATGTGCTTATGATCGATTATCAGCATGGACTTGACATGAGAAATGATTAAAAAATCTTGTTTCATAAGTGACTTCTTTTCTTGAAGCTCCAAGAACCCATTCTATACTTGTTTGATGATATCTTTTGTGGGTAAGACATAGTCAATTTCTCCTTCTACACACTACTTATAAAGCCACTTCAGGTCGTTGAGAATTATATCATCTATGACTCTAGGCTTAGATAGTTCTTTGACTTTAGATATACCTTGCGTGATTGCTTCTTTCCTCTATTCAATGCATTCTCAGATCACATGGAAGGTTTTATCATCAAGACCAGCTATAGGGCATTCAAGGAGGAATTTCTACAAGTCATGCCCCTATATTTCATCAATCCATAACATCATTTTCATCCAATTATTTTTCTCCTTCTCATATCCCTTGATATTTTAATTGACCTTCTTAGTGACAATAAAAGTTTCTTTATGAGTATCACTCAAGAGATTCACTTGTGTTACTACTTTAGTCTACACAGTCTAGATCCATTCTTCAAATTTATTACCTATGGCTTTACACTTTTGCAAATTATGCAAGAATTGTTGATTAGCTAGAGACTTGACATCAACAATGGCTAACATTTTATTAATTAGATCTAGTTCAGGATGTAGAATTGCATTGATCTATTG
This sequence comes from Cupressus sempervirens, assembly GCA_028749045.1. NCBI lineage: Eukaryota > Viridiplantae > Streptophyta > Pinopsida > Cupressales > Cupressaceae > Cupressus > Cupressus sempervirens. Next base: position 103,143,701 of record CM053783.1, read on the forward strand.
GGCCATACTTCCCATAGCTTCCTTCATATATTTCTTATCTTTAGCATCTTTCCATACTTGATCTGCAATCTTCTTGTTAGACACTTCAAATATTTTCATGTCCATGGATCTACTACCTTTACCTACGTCTACTTTTGACACCTAATAATCTTGAGGCATGAGTTCTTCCTAAAGTTTATCCTATGGAGGTTTGGCAATTTATGCCAACCACCATCCTATTTCTTTATCAAAATCAAGTCAAGACTCCATTTTTCCTTTCTTAACTTTAGAAGACCTTCCAAGACACTTGCTCACCAAATTTTCCACTAGCATGGGAAGTGGTATCATGCTTCTTCTTTTTTCTAAAAAAGTCTCCAACCACTTAGGCATCAAAGGCAGCTCTTTTCCATGCATAGCATTATTGTCAATCAAGTCTAGAGTACTCATTGGTGCACTATCACCTTCCATCATTTTCTGCTAGACTTTAATTGAGTCAGACATATTAGGGGCAATGATCTATTTTATTACCTATCTAGTTTCTAGGGAATCAAAATTTATTGCAATCTTGCTCTCTGCTCTATTTTGCATAGTCCTCTTGCTTTGGGTGGATGAACAAGTACTTCTTTTAGTGCTTGTTGTCTAAAGTTTAACTTGAAGTTGAATCGAAGGAATAGATACTTCAACTTTAGCTTCATTTTGACTTGCAATAGAATCACCAATAGAAACATTAGAGGGCACAGTCATCTTTCTTTAAGGCTTCTCTTTTTTAGCTCTCAAATTCTCTTTAGGCTTTTCTTGAATTGATGCTTGCTTCATCTTTTGAGCTAACTAATTTTTTGTTCTCTTCAAAACTCTTATCATGTGAGAATACAAATCATCTGCTTTTCTCTTGTTCCAATCTAGCTCAGGAATAGGGAGATATTCAATTTGTTCAATATACAGAGGTTCAACCACTTCATCATTATCATTTTCTTTTATCCCATTGATGTCAAGTTGAACTTTGAATGCTTGTATTTGGCCTATGGTTAATCTCAACCACAATCTTTTCCTCACTTCAAATTCATTAGAGAAATTGGCCCAGTAGTCTTCTAAGTGAGGGATGTGCCTAATGACGGATGCATATTTTAGATTTTCCCTAGAAAATCCTATATAATTGAAGTTCTCTCTAGCAAGGTAGGGCTTGAGGCATAGTTTAGACATTGTTGAATATATCAACATAGCCTTCTTGACATTAGGACATCTACAGTGGCCAATTTCTATAGGAAATAGGGTAGCATGAGTCTTTTTAATATTTTTAAACAAATGAATGACATGTAGGAGTTGCTTATAGATTTCAAAAAGGACAATATCATCAAGATAATAGTGAGGAAACTTAAGAGGTTCTTCAAAAAAACCGCCAACTCTGATGTAGGTGAATCTAAAGAATTGTACATAAAAACAACCATAAACCTTAATAGCTTGCATATATTCTTTGGAGATCCTACAATTCTCTTGACCTTGAAGCTCAAAAACTAGTCTTCCTAAGAAAAAATCATTAACCCTTTGAAACTCCTTGTAGGATTCCTTTGCTTGTAGACTACCATAATATTGATATATGATCATATCTTCTATCTAGGGTACATGTGCTAGTTCTTTCCATTCTTTTGACATAGCTAGGATGTAAACCAAAAAGGAGGACATGAAGAAAGGGCCAAAGTTGTTCAAACCTACAAGACTTGAGTGCAGACCTTTGGCTATCAAATCTACCCAATCAATGAATTTATATCCCTCAACAATCTTCTGAATGAAAAGCATGATCATTTCCTTTTATTTTGTTGAGTAAAAATACTATGTCAGTGATTTCTTTGATGAAATGCTCTATAGTGAGTGGTTTGGGTAACCTTGAACCTCCTAGTGCTAACTTTAAAAGCCAGGTATATGCCACAATAGAATCATAATCTTTCTTTTTGTTTTCATCCAAGTGTCCAAATTCTTCAAAATCCCATGGCTCATAGGATTATTTATGTGGTATCCTTAAAGAGGAATAGACTATAACTCTATCATTTCAGACCAGGACTTCACCTATAACCTTCTTTATGTATCTGGTATGAGGATCATAATGATTCACGCACTCAACAATCAACTCTAGATAGCCTATTGTAGTTGGGAAAGTGGTGGATTATATCAAACCACTACTAATGAGTTTCTAGTAAATGGGTCCAACTTGTGCATTCTTTACTCTCTCTACTAGTCGAGTTAGGTCTACATTGACTAGGAAAGTATCTCGTATCTTAGACATAGAGCTTAACAAATAGGGTTTCTTAGGTTTAGGAATCTTAGGTTAGAAAAATGTCATGGCCTCATTAATAGGAAATAAAAGACTTAAATATTTAAAAATAAAACTTTAAACTAGAAAAACATGAGTAAAAAAGAAAAATAGATAGAGGAAGCCAAAATGTGCACTCAGCAATTTTTGCTAAGTCAAGCACATCTAGTTTTGTTCTTACCAGGTTGACATTTTGGGCTCCAACATAGAAAGATAGTAAATTAAACTAGAAAAAGAGGGATTTTAAAGCATAATATTTTTGAAAATCAAGGATAGGTATGGAGTGTGCAAAATCATTAATACTAGTGTATGAATTTATTTGACAAGACTTTGAGTCGTTCATCATTGTTAATCTCCATCACATCAGCATGCAAACTCATTTTAATGATGAAAAATAATCATTAATTTTATTTTCCTAGAAATAATTGGTACTTTTGACACATGCCACTTAACTATCATATTTATTGCCTTTTCCATCTTTGACACATGGCAAGGAAGTGGGACCTCCTTTAAGAAAAACATACATGCTTTGTTTAACTAAATCCTTGTGAGACTAAAACAAGTGCAATCATTAGAAATAAAAGAGATGAAGTTGAAGTTGAAACTTCCTTTTTTGACTTCAACTTCAACTCCCTCTTTGTATGAGATCTATTGGATTGACAGGGACTTGGAAAAGAAGGATTCAGTATTCACATGAAACACACCAACTTAAAGTAGAAGTTGAAATAAATGGTTACAAGGTTCAAGTTCAACTTCATTTTGGAAAAATTTTGGGTATCAGTATCTCTAATCAACAAGAAAAAATTGGGGCTAACATTGTACATAGTTAGAGTAGTTTCCTTTTTGTGGTTTCCTATTTTCCAAGAGGTGCACGAGCACAGTTATCTCTCTGTGGGATGACCAAGTTTTGAAATTTTGTAGAGAGGTAGCTTTCAGATTTTTGGAAATGTTTTCTATGATATTTTGGTTTCTCTAGGTGGATCTTCATGATTTCTATGAATTTGCTACCCAATGGATGTGCACGCTACTTGTCTATGCATAGCCAGCTTGCATCCCCCCTGAGTCACCAGAATTGTTGACCACATTTGCCTTCCCACCAAAATTGCCATATTTGAATTCACATGCTAAATGGTCACATCCCACCTTTAATATTAAACAAGGTCATGGAGATACAAAATAAATAAAATAAAACCTTATAATATTTCATGTTGTCCAAAGTTTTTTTTTTGGCCCCGCAACTTTATCCAACCGTCAAATCTCCCAGAAATCTACTATAGTCACTTTCCCACATTTTGGAAATGCCTAGTGTTTAATGAATGTAGGGAAGCAACCTTTTTCCATACATCTAGGGTAGGTCCTTGCTTCTTTTTTGTGGGTTGTTCTATTTCTAGTTGAGGTGGCAGATGTGCATTAGCATACAGATGGATTTTCATTGGCCATCGCTTTCCTGTATTCTATTTCTTGTCAAGATATTGTACGATGTGGGAAAGCAACCTTCTACCATGTGGATTTGTGGGCTAGGTTTTATTGTATGGGCTGCAAAGTGATAGGGTGATGAGTCAAATTGAGTTGGCATATGGAAGGCTTTTTAGATTGGTCGAAGTACTGACAGTTTTAAAAAGCAGACTGCATGTTTCATCCACCATTATATCCTTCTAGATCAAAGATGATATACAGTTGTAATTATATCACTATGAAGAGATGTAAGGGAGTTATTCTATAAAACATGGTGAGGTCTTGGTGTGTGTCCTCGGTGGGTCTATTTTCTTCAATTCATAGAGGTGAAAGGTTTGGGTTATGAATATATGACTAGGTTCCCATGTTACAATCCTATGATCTAGTGTAAGATTGTGAAGCTAATCCTTGAAGCCTCAAATGTTATGATATGCAGCTATTGTAACATCATAATCATGTATGGTCACAGTAAAAGTTAAGGAGGGTTATAATCTTATGGTATATAGTTGGCATAAGATCCTAGGTGCAACTGAGAGGGTCTTCCAAAGGCATGAAGGCAAGGCTTCGTCGTAACATTATGGTGATCATAGTTTCATAAGAAGACTTCAAGGACCACTTGATTTTATGATAATATAATGATCATAAGATCATAGAGATTATTAATGTATGCGTGAATATGTGGCCTCTACTAACACACACACTTCAACACAGTCATTGTATGCAGATTCATCCTGAAATGAACATTGAATTGTTCATCTGAAAATCAGTCGACAAAGTGACCTGTTGCCTTCTATCTAAAGGGATTTTTCCTGTTAATATCCTCAGAATCAAGGTGCAAGCAACCAGATGCTATAAGAACGAAGGATTTGAATGCAATTTAAGCTATATGAATGTGCAAGTAATCTAGATGAAGTACAAGCAATTAATCTAAGAAATAAAAGACATTAGACTAAAAATGTATGCATTATTAAGCTAGATGAATCTAAACTAAGAATGCAAGATGTATGTAAAAATATGAGCAAATGTGAGTATGAATTCCAACAGCGATTCGATGCAAATTCTCCAAATTCATCCTCTCAAAATGAAGAGATGAGGGTCTCTTAAATAGACTTTCCTAGAATCCATCAATGTTTGAGATCGATTTCAATCAACAGTCAGGATTAAAGGTGAAGTTCAGTCATAAAGGGAGATTCCCAAATTAAAGGGAGTTAATAGATTTAATTTGCGTAAAATAAGGAGTTAACTAATTCAATTTGTGTAGAAAAAGGAGTTAACTGATTTAACTCATTTTTTATCAATAGTGAACTGGAAATTTCCCTTTTTGAACTTTGAGATATTTAATTTAATAAAATGAGATATGCTCTCATAATTACTTTTTCTATTTAATTAAATAATCTTTAATTAATTAGAGACACTTTTCTTATTTAATTAAATAACTTCATTTAATTAATTAGGAATGGCTTCCCATTTAATTAAATAACTTTGTTTAATTAATTAGAAGTAAGTACTCGATTTAATTAAATAATTTCATTTAATTAATTAGAAATACCTTTCTCATTTAATTAAATAATTACATTTAATTAATCAAGATAGCCGTATTTATTAAATTAAATAAATTTAATTCCATAGTAAATTAGCCTTAGGATATAATTATAATTTAATTAAAGTATAAATACTTAATAATTAAATTATAATTAAATCAAGTAGGTTTAATGCAACTAACATGAGTGCATACTATAGGAATTAAATAAGAAATATGATGAATGCAGATTAGGGTTTTCTACATTTGACAATTAAGTCAAGTAGCGAATAGCAAAATGAGAATTGCCTATTAGAATAGGACTTAGAAATTATCAGAAATAGACCAGAATTGGTATAATGGCAATGAGCCAATTTTGGGGTATTACATTTTGCCCCTGTTTGAATGAATGTGTGAGCAGCACGTTCAATTCAAAAAAAATCAAAAAGCATGATGTGAAGATGAGATTGGTTCCGAAGTTGATGACACAGAGACCAATTGATAAGCTTTTAAGGACTATCTCTAGAACAGAGCTTAATCCCAAGGAATCCAAGTAGAGCACCTAGATACCTAAGATTGGTAGCATTTAAAAGACTATCTCCAGAACAGAGCGTAATCTTTAAGGATCCAAACAGAACGTCTAGATACCTAAAATTGATAAGCATTTAAAAGGTTTCTTCAGAACAAAGTTTAACCTTTAAGGATGTAGATAGAACATCTAGATACCCGAGATTGAAAGAATTTAGAAGACTATCTCTAGAATAGAGCTTAACCTTCAAGGATCCAGATAGAACACCTAGATACCTAAGATCAAAACAAGATAACAAGGTCCAATCATGAGTCATAGAATCATCCCTAGAACAAGGTTTGATTCTCAGGAGTCGAGGTTTAGATTGTCCCAATACCTGTCTATCAAACTTTGAGAAGAGTCATTATAAGGTTCATCAATTGATGAAAAGATAAGATAGATGGCAAAGATGCCAGATAGAAGGGAACAAAATGCCCCAAGTGATGAGATGCCCCAAGTGACTAGGACATAATATGGGAACTAGATGCCCCAAGCAATAAGTATTTAATGATGTAATCATCCTACCCCCTCGGGAGCAAAATTGAAAGATGACACACCAGAAATATGATTTGAAGCAGTATATCATGAGATATAGAAGAAATTTGAGATTCAGTAGAAGCTAGAAGAGATCAAAATGATCTAAAGAAGATTCAGGGTTGATTTGAAATGATTGCAAAGTCGTAAAGACCAAGTTTGACCAAAAGTTGACCAAATTTAACCACGGTTGACTTGAGTTGACTATTTTCAAAAAGAATTTTGAAAATATGGAGAATGTAAAGTTGAAAAGATTTCAAGAATCACAAAGAATGAGAAAGATTTAGGCTGCACAAGCGTTCGATCGCGTCAGTCCCTCAAATTTTAAAATGCATTTTTTAGGCTCTTAGGTGTGTCAGATTTCAAATTTGATCTCAAAAATGGATCCAAAATGGTCCAATTAGCTAGGGGTGTGATTTTTGCGCAAATCTGAGCACTTTGAAGAATTTGGTCAACACCTATATAAGGGCTCAAAGGGTCATTTTCAATTCATTTGTGCTTTTGTCTTGTAGTGATTTTGAGCTTTGATAGAGACATGGTAGTAAATGTGATATATCATCATTTTGAGCGCTCCAGATGACACACCCAGCTAGCAAACTACGGACCACTGGTGAGTCATCAATTTTCCATCTTCGTACTTTATTCTTCATGCATTTCGAGGGTTTTTATTGCACGTTTTTAGAATATTTTAGGATTGTCAATTCTTTCTTCGCATGAGACCGATCTCTTCTCGTGCAAAGATCTTCTTTCTTGGCACGAAGAAAAAAGATGCGCTATTTCTTCATGCGTGGCCGGAGGATCTTCACGCAGGACAATTTTGGTTTTGAGCAAGGATGGGGATTCTTCGCACGAGACAATTTGTGTTTTGCGCGAGAATATCTTTTCTCACACAGGCAGATCTATTTTTGCATGAGAAGATCTTTTTTTACATGATGGAGAGATTCTTTGTGCAAAAAATGAATTATTTTGCACGAAATTGAATATCTTCACGTGAGATTTCATGAATCTCGTGCAAAATTTTGTGACAGTTTTGTGATTTCGCACTTTAGAAATTGCACTTTATTTCGTTTTGATGCTCCGTTTTGACTTGATACTGATTATTTGTTTGTCATTTTTTGTTATGCGTAGAGGAGGTCTTCGGAGATGTTTCATTTAGATCTCATTATCCGCCATATGGAGAGTTATTGCGGAGTTTGGATGACATAGATCAAGCACACATTGCTTGATTGGGTTTGTCTTCTCTTTGCCGAATTCCAGCCGTGATGGTGAATCACGACTTACTCACAGCTTTGGTGGAGTGTTTCCATTCGGAGATGAACACCTTTTACTTGTCGATGGGTGAGATGACCATCACACCAAAGGACATCTGGAGGATCTTGCAGATTCCTTTCCACGACGCTCAGGTGGTTTATGATACAGTGCCTCGATTAGGTACAGAGGCACTATCCATTGTATTCGAAAGAGAGCTACCAAGAGGTAGGGCCATCAGCTGGGATGAGTTGATGCATACTTATGGACCCACACATAGGTTGGCATCTATGTTGGGTATATTCTTGAGCTACTTCCTATGTCCTGACAAGGGACAGCATGGGTTGGAGTGTGGATGGGGTGTCATGCTTTGCAGGATGCTAGAGGCACCAGAGATCTTTGGATGGGGTCAGTGCATGTTGGCCCACCTTTTCCATGAGATGCATGAGGTCGTATTCCATGAGAAGAAGATCATGGTAGTAGGAGTTTATGTTCTATAGATTTGGGTGTGGGAGCATCTCCCTATATGTAGGCCAATTTTTGAGGATTCTCGGGAGCCTATGGAGCCGTACATATGTAGATATTGAGGGCATATTACCTAGGCCAACCTATGTAATACTAAGCACTGGCGAACACATCTTGATGAACTAGTGTCCATTGTATGGTGACCCTGGAGAGAGATAGAGGACTGGGATGATGCCCCCAGAGAGTTGCCATGGATGTTTAGTTCTCGACCACTGGCAGGCAAGACAACATCAATGATGGAGAGATTTGTGATCTCATTAGTGTGGCAGCAGTATGGCCGACTATAGGACATTTCACCTGAGTACTATGCCTATACTAGGGTACAGAAGGATGTTGAGTGGGGATGGACTCCATGGATAGATCCAAGGAGATCCATGTTAGATATCCATAGTTTAGCTATTGTTCAGTGGGACTACTTGTCAGAGGTAGTAGATTTAGGGATGACGCTTGCATATTAGGCATTTTTGATCAGCCATCCATTCCCACACTTCACAAATCCACTACGGATGGTAGGGCAAGTACAAGGATAGGGACAAGTGCCTTAGCAGTAGTAGGCATAGCCACAGATACCACCATAGGTCCATCACTGGGTAAAGTAGATGCCTATTCCCCCATGTTAGATGGGATCAGACCTAGGTGCTAGGGGTAGTGGGGCAAGACACAGTTGGTAGAGGAGGCAGAGGATAGAGGAGTAGGCTCCTCAGTAGGAGGTCCTACAGCAATAGGTGCCTCAGCCATAGATACCTCCACTACAGCAGGCACTTGAGATGGTAGATGAGGACATGTTAGATTAGCTGGCAGGTGGGGTGCAGGACATGGTGCGGCGGTACCGCGAGCAAGTTCGTCAGGCCTCTCGACAGTTGAGAGAGTTGTAGATTGTAGTGGTAGTTCAGGATGTGTAGTTGGTAGAGTGACAGTAGGAGATAGATTTTTAGAGGGAGCACGTAGAGACTCTAAAGCGAAGGTTGGATGAGATTCACTTCCAGTCTTCTCGGGCTTCATATTATTATGCTACATACACCAGTACCATGCCAAATGAGACATTGCAGGTTCAACGATTCTCTCAGTAAATGCGAGAGTCCAAAGGTGCACGACCTCCTGTCAGGCCGAATATGCTACCACCACCTCTGCCACCTACTACCCCTGCTCCTCCTAGAGGCAAGGGTTCGGGACAAAGTTAGATGCTCTGTGTCTGATTTTTTTGATCTCTGGCTATGTATCGATTGGTGTGCCAGCACCACATGTATCATTTTTGATTGATTGCACTCGAGTAGTGCCCATTTTTGTACTGGCCCATTCTTTGATACATATATACACAAGATTTTGAGCCAAGTATTCCTATGAATATGTCATTGTCTATTTTGTTTTGCTTTAATGTACATGAGATGTATGTTGTACTTAGATAGAATGCATATGTATGAACTGACATCTTATGTAGTGTTGCATGTTTTTGTTTGATAGTCATAAGTATTCCATTGAGGAGTGTGAATTGATGAACCAAATGATGGTGCAGCTATGGAGGAATCTGATGCATGTGGAGTATGAACAGAATTACCATCAAATTGCGTGCTCTAGCAAATAAAGTATGTAATGCAAGACTATGTTAAATGCAACCCTAGGTCTGGTTACCAAGCCTCAATGATTTATCATCATTGGATATAAAATAAAGCTCATATGTTATACAACTCCCACTGACATTGCAATCATGAAAATATGAATATAACATACGTTGTTGGGATGTTGGGATTAAATGTAAGCATTCGAGGCACAAGAAGCCAGAATGACCAAAACATTTGTCCCTTTTAATGTAGCAAGTTAACATAAGCATTAGAGAATAAATGCTAGGATGACCTGAATGTTGCTTGCATGACAGGCACACCAAACACATAGGAGATTCCTCTTATGCTAAGTATTCAGTATTCATTCTGTCCACAATGACTCTTGCGTTCGAAACTATAGACAGAAGTGTGCTAGATATACTCACAATGACCTGTACATTTACTTAATAGGACGAGTATTAGTATGTACTATAGCATGAAGAGTTTGCTCCAACAAACAAGGAGAAGAACCAATGTCATTGACGTGTCTGTATAAAAGGAGTTGAGGTACACACGACCATCCAATATGAGATGGAGGCTATTATAGTGGACATCCCTCTTATAGGAATAGATCAACTTATTGGAACTAAACTACAAATAGAAAGAAAAGAAAAAGATCATGCCCCCAGTCATTACTTCTCTAGTTGAAGATGACATCATCAAGTTGCTTGAGGAGATATGGCAATGCAAAACAAAGCAAACAAAGAAAATGCTCAGCATATCCAAATAAGTATATCATTTTTTTTGAGTTTAATGTTTTCGAGATTGATGTCAAGTGCTAATGTCCAGAACATGTAAGAAAGAACTCTCTTCAGTAGGGTGACAATAGTAGGTAGACGCAGTCAGAATGACTTGTGACTGAGGTCAAAGAAGAATCTTCATGATGAAGAACCTAAGAAGGACTAAGCAACAATAGGCAGATACACCCAGGATGACTTGTGACTAATGCAAAAGAGATCTTCCATAAAGTAATATTGAGACATGACCCAAGCAACGGTAGGCAGACATAGCTGAAATAACTGGTGACCATTGCGAAAGAGATTTTATGAGGAGAATCTCAAAAAGAGTGACACTAGTGATAGTAGGCAGACGCAGTCAAAATGACTAGTGACTATCATGATGGACATTCTATGAGAAGAATCTTGAAAAGAGTGACACTGGCAATAGTAGGCAAACATAGTTAGAATGACTAGTGACTTCGCGTAGGAGATTCTATGAGGAGAATCTCGAAAATAGTGACACTAAGGGGGAGTGCCCCCGAGCTGTGACAAGACTCAATCCATGGATACATGAGTAGGAAGAAAGAAAGAAAAAGCATGAAAGCAACTGTACAAAATAGCTAGAAGATGTGCTACAAGATGGAGCATTGGGAACAAGAGGTGCTTGTTTACCAGGTTTTCACCTTCTTGGCAAGTTTTCTCTCTTTTTTTTCCTTCTTTTTTTTTGATTTTTAGATTTATTTTTTTCAGGAAATTTAGATATGTACAGAGAGCTTGCTGAGATTAAATCAACTGTAAAACCGCTTCAAGTGGAGAGTGTTCATAGGCTCTTTAAGCACTTCTCCTTTGGTTGTGGAAAGCTAATAGGCGCCAAATCCATATACTGCAGTAATGATGTAATGACCTAGCCAGTTTGGTTCAAACTTTCCCTTTTGCATTTGTTGTTGTTGATTCTTAGGGTTCTCTCTCAGGATGAGATCACCCAGCTAGAAGTCACGTGGCCTAATTCTCCTATTGTAGCTTCATGCCATTCTTTGTTGATATGCTCATAGATGATCACAGGCCACTTGTCTTCATTCATCTAGTAACACAAGCTCTTGAACCTGAGCTATCCTGTAGTCATCATCAGTGATAAGGCATTTCATGGAGATTCTCAAGGTAGGAATATCAACCTCTATTGGAAGCACAACATCCACCCCATACACCAACGCAAAAGGAGTCATGCCCATTGGAGTTCTAATGCTTGTCCTATATGCCCATAGGGCTGGATTGATTTTGAAATGCCAGTCTCTTCCTGACTTACTGACTGTGTGATGAAGAATTTTGAGGATTGCCTTATTGGATGCCTCAGCTTGGCCATTACCTTGAGGGTAATAAATGGAAGACCAATGTTGTGTAATCTTAAATTTCTTGTACAATTCCTTGAGGTCTTTATTTTTGAACTGTCCTCCATTGTCAGTAATGATTGAGGATGGTATACCATATCTACAGATGATGTAGTTTGTGATAAAAAGTGCTACAGTTTTGCCATCAGCAATTGTGAGAGGGACTGCCTCTACCCATTTTGTGAAATAATCTGTAGTGGTGATAATGAACTTATGTCTATTGGAAGAGGTTGGGTGAATCTGCCCCACCAAGTCAAAGGCCCATTGTTGAAATGGCCATGTTGTAGTAGACGGAATCAACTCTCTGGCTGGAGTGTGAATGAGATTCCCGTGTAGCTGACACTGCTTGTAGGACCTAGCATATTTAATAGCTTCTTGCTCCATTTTAGGCCAGTAGTAACTAGCACGAAGGAGTTTGCGAGCTAGTGTTAGGCCATTGGAATGAGATCCGCCAATGCCTTCATGAATGTCAATTATTGCGCATTTTTACTCGTCGGCTTCTAAACACCTAAGGAGTGTTCTGTCTAGACCTCTCCTATATAGATCATCAGCAATAATGACATAATGTGAAGCGTTATGGATTAGGTAACGTTTCTCATTCCAGGTCAGACCTTTTGGAATGGTTTGATTATGAAGGTAGGAATAGATGTGATGGTAGTGAGATGATTCTTGTCCTATAATAGAATAGATCATCCTAGAATCAGGTGTGTCATAGGCTGGGTAGTGTAACGCTTCCACCAAGAACTCGTGTCAGAGATCATGTTCTGGCATTTGTAGAAGGGAGGCCAAAGTGGCCATGGAATCGACCACTTTATTATCTATGCACGGAACTTGTTGGAAGGTGATGTGTGCAAAATATTTCATCAAGTCATCAACCATGCATTTGTAAGGAATTAGTTTTTCATCCTTTGTTTGATATGCATCATTTACTTGGTTGATGACAAGCTAAGAGTCACTGAAGATATCCAACTGATCTACTCTCCATTCAGCTACAATTTTCATACCATTGATCAAAGCTTCATATTTAGCAATGTTATTTGTACAAGGAAATAGAATCTTGTATGCTTTGGGTAATGAGTATCTCTGTGGTGTGATGAAAAGTAATCCAACACCTAATCCTTGTTGTGTGAAGGACCCATCGAAGAACATAACCCATGTATGCTGAGTGAGTGTTAGAATTGACTCATCTAGAAAATCAATATTTATTGGTAGAAGACTCTATATGGGTGCCTCGGCCAGCTGGTCTACAATTGCTTGTCCCTTTATAGCTTTTCATTCAACATATTGGATGTCAAACTCACTTAGTATCATGACCCATTTAGCCAATCTTCCTATGAGAGCTGCCTTACTGAGCAAGTACTTTAATGGATCTATTTTAGCCACAAGCCATGTAGTGTGGGCAAGCATGTAGTGTCTCAAATTTTGGGAAGCAAAGAAAACTACCAAGCAAGCTTTATGAATAATGCTATAGTTTTTCTCATAAGAGACCAATGTTTGGCTCAAGTAATAAATAGCTCTTTCTTTGTTTTCATTGTCTTCCTGAGCCAACAAGATTCCCAAAGATGTTTCAGTGGCTGAAATGTATAAAAGAAAAGGCTTCCCATGCATAGGAGGCATCAGGATTGGTGGATTGACAACATATTGTTTAATCTATGTTAAGCTTTGCTCACAATCTTGGCTCCAATTGAATTTTACACCCTTATCTAAGGTCTTTGTGAAGGGTTGTGATTTGTCCACCAATTTTGAAATAAACCTATGAATAGATTGATGCCTTCCTTGTAGTCCTCTCATCTGACTGATGTTTTGAGGTGGTGGCATGTCCATTATTGCTTGTACTTTTTCTGAATCTACTTTAATTCCCTTTGCAAAAACAATATATCCTAACAGTTTTCCTGATGTGACACCAAATGTGCATTTCTTAGGATTGAGCCAAAGACTAAATTTTTCCATACGATCTAGGATGGGTCCCAAATCATGCAAATGAGTATTGCATTTAGCACTTTTGACCAAGGTATCATCAACATAGTCCTCCATGGTTCTATGCATCATGTCATGGAAAATTGTAGTAATAGCTTGCTGATATGTAGCTCCAACATTCTTTAAACCAAATGGCATCACATTCCAACAAAAGGTTCCCCATGCACATGTGAAAGCTATTTTCTCTTGATCTTCTGGCACAATTTTTATCTGATTGTATCCAAAAAAACCATCCATAAGTGAGTACATCTCATAGCCAGCCATCATGTCCATGATCATATCAATATTAGGGAGTAAAAAGTCATCTTTAGGACATGCCAAGTTAAGATCATGGAAGTCTATACAAACTCTAATAGACTTATCATGCTTGGACATAGGGACAATATTGGATATCCATTCAGCATGATCAATTGCACGAATGAAACCAGCCTTCAAAAGTTTCTCCAATTCATCTTTGACTAGCAATGCAACATGAGGATGCATTTTTTGAAGCTTCTATTTAACTGGTTTGATGCTTAGTGCTATGAACAAGTGATGCATGATAAGATCAGGATCCAATCCTAGCATGTCAGAATATGTCTAGGAAAATTTTATTTTCTTCTCCTTGAAAAAGGCAATGAATTGTTCCTTTTCTTCAGTTGTCAATGACTGAGCTAGATGTATCACATGAGGATGTTCTTCTGTGCCCAAGTTAATTGGCTGTGTCGGCTCTATTAACACTGATGATCTCTCCTAAAAGTGACTAGGAAGGACATCAAATATCTCATCCGTGAGTGCCTTAGAGAGGTTTTCACCCTTGAATACGTCTTTTGTTTTTACTTTTTGGGATTCGACACTGCCACAATGTGGTTTTCACCATTGAACCTCTTGCATTTTTTCTTTTTAATTATGTGACTGAGATATTTGATGTCAGCCTCAGTCATGTTGATGCTCTGCTCATTGGTGGAAGACGTTATAGGTTCGATAGCATTTAGGTAATAGGCAAGAGCATAGTCATTCTGGAATGTGGGGACTTTGTTAGATGCATTGAGGTTCTAGTCTATAAGCTCAAGATGTGTAAGTGAGAGAGTAGTGGCTAGTTCAATTGTGTTCATAGTATAGTCATTAAATGCATGGACCAGCAATTTGAGATCTACGGTGACCTCACCCACAGGTGTATTCAAATGCCTTGGAGTATGAACGTTAGTAATTGATGACTCTAAGACACTAGTTGGATTAGACCCCCATGACCTAACCCTAGACATTTCACTCACTTTAATTTGATTTTCATAGGCATGCACTTGGTCAATGTCTTTATAATAGTTGCTTCTGAAAGATTCTCAAATTCATATTCATGAGAATCAGTGCTACATGGTGAGAGACTATAGAACTCCCCAATAGTGATAGGGACATACTCTCCTTCAGCCTCTGGATTCTTACACAAATACTCAATATGGCATGACTGACTAGATTCTTCATTTTTTGAATGATATTTGAGTTGCTCAGCATTGTCCTCAGAAGAATCACTAGTATCATCCACAGTACTAACACATAGCACAAAGTCATCTGGCTCAGCAAAGAATTTAGCAAGATCATAAGGAATAGGATGAGGGTAAGAATCCTCATCATCAGATTCTTCCTCTCGAGTACCTGACTTAGATTGTGACTCATTTTTAGATGAACTTTCAGTTACGGGTATGAATTTATTTGATCCCGAATGGAAAGGGACCTTCGTAAACCCCAAGCCAGTTGTGTCACTATTGCTTTGAGTTGTCACTTTGATAGGATCTATTAAACCATTGTTATTGCACCCAATAGGGTCGGTTCCCTTGTAACCAAAATGCTTCATAAGCTTAAGACTAGGCCCATACTTCTTAGGAGTGATTTCTCAAGCTTGTTCTGTTAGGTCTACTGGAGCCTCTTCTTTGTAAAGCCATGCAGAAATGGCTCTGTTTTTGCTTTCATCTTCTAAGGGAACTATAGCTTTGACAAAAAAGACATTAAACTTGGTCTAAGGTGTCAACACGAACGACTTCTTTGCTTCTGAGGGTCTCCCAAAATGTCGAGAGGACTCTGGAATAGATGTTAATGATAGCACTGGTTCCATGTGGTACTCTCCCATACCAGTTTCTTTCAATTTAAATGACTGCTCAATTTGTTTAAGCTTATAGTTGTGACAATCAGTAGACTCATGGTTAGCAGGGACAAAAGAATCAACAACTTTGAGCATATTGAAGGTGTAGCTAGTAGTGGTAGGAATAGTAACTTTGGAGCCATGAAATGGGAATTTAATGAATTGGTGGTATGTGGATGGCATAGTGCGCATCTCATGTATCCATGGCTGTCCCAACAGAATGTTGTAGGCTAAGGGAATGTCAAGCACCTAACAGGTGACATCCCTTTCAATAGGACCGACACGAATTGGTAAAGTCACAAGACCTAGTGACTTTCATTGTACTTCATCATACGCTTTAATAGTGATCTTTCATCGAGGATCAACAGATTTCTCAGAATAATCCAATTGTCTAAGCAGAGTAGTAGAAACAATATTTAGGCTAGCACCATTGTCAATGAGTACTCGACGAACACGTGTCTAGTGGATCATAACATCAATGTGTAGAGGTTGATTGTGTGGGTGATTCAGTGAGTTGTCATCCTCCTCAAAGAAGGTCATAAGATGAGGTGAGTTCAGGTGACCTACCATGGATTGAAATCTCTCAAGATTAAGATCTTGAGGAACATTTGCCTCAGTGAGGGCTTTTTCTAGAATTTGCCTGTGGGCAGGCGAGATTTTAAGCAGCTCAAATATGGAAATGTGAGCATTGGTTCATTTCAACTGATCTAGAACACTATAACTGGTTGCAATCAAGTTTGTTGTTTGTTTTGCACCTTTACCGAATGGACCAGCAAGGGTTTTGTCCTTGTGTTGTTGAAGATTTGAAATAGCAAGTGTAGGGCTTTTGAGCACCAACTTCGCATGAGAGCGAGTAACAGTGTTAGCACAATGTTGCAAAGATGCATTATCCATGTTATTGGAAGTAGGGCCTCTTAAGACAAATGGTGTCTTGGGTTTGTCATTATCTTGCTTCCACTTTATGGTAATAACATCACAGTATTCAAAATCTACAGGTTCAACCATGTGAATGACATTGTCATCATTAGAATATGTATAGTTCACCTTATTGTAGGGTTCTAGTTTCGAAGTCTCTCCTTTTTCATAAGCATGGAAAGGCTCTTTAAATGCCTTGTGGTCTGAGTTTTTGTTATGTCCATCTACCACAAGTTCACCAGCATCAATCATGTCCTAGAATTTATGATGCAAGTTTATACAGTTGCTGGTTTTGTGTCCCTTGTTTTGGTGATACTCACAAAATGAGGTCTCATTCCACCATGGTGGATGTGGTTGTGATCATAGGGACGAGGTTTATCCATTGCTGACATAAGCTTGTGTTGTAGCAATGTTTTGTAAACCACATCCAAAGGTTCCCCTAAAGGCGTATACTCTCGCTTGGGTCATGTTGCCCATGAGTTTCTCGGTTTGTTCCCAGACACCTTATTGTCAGGAGGAGGCTTCTCAGCATTTTTGGCCACTTTGAGGCAATCTATGAGATTAAATGCTACTTTAGCAAGTTTTGGTGTGACATTATCAACAACCCCATCATGTACAATTTCTCAGTTCTTGTTGACATGTTTGGTTTTATCCCTGTTGGAAGTGGAACCTTGTTTTGTGTCTCTCTGAAGAGTGAGTTCACCTTTCTTGACCATAAATTCTTTGATACAGATAGCCTGTGTAATCATGTCTTCAAAAGTACATGGACCTTGTAGTTGGACTCTATACCTGAAATCAGGTAAGGGGTTATCAGTGAAAATGTTGAGCTTCTCCGTTTCTAGGATTTTACGAGAATACTTAGTGTAAAGTTGTCTCCACCATTGGAGAAAAGTGAGAAAAGGCTCACCAACCTTCTGTTTAAGGTTGCATAGATCTCAAATATTTACAAGATGTTGAATGTTATGAGAATATTGTTGAACAAATGAATTAGCAATTTCATCAAACATCTATATACTAGGAGGTAAATGTGAGAACCACTCCAAAGCCTAACCACCTAGGATTCTACGGAATAAATGCATGAGGTACGCTTGATTGTGTATAAACTCCATAGATAAAGCACCAAATTCCTGCAAGTGATCTTGGGGATCAGTAGAACCATAGTACTTTTCATATCTGGGTAGTTCTACGCCTCATGGGAAAGGCAGCATGTTTATACTTTTGTCAAATGGGAATGAACAAAGAGCATCCAATGTGTATATCTTTGTTGGTTTCTCTTTCTCATGCATCATCTGAGCCAACTGGTCTTGCATAATTTTTAGTTGTTTTTGGAGTTTAGTGGTCTCAATTTCTTCTTCACGTCTGATAATGGGTTCCACATTGAAATGTGTGGGCAGTTTAGCTCCCTCTTGGGCAAGTTTGAGAAAGTACTTTTCTTTCTCTTTGTTGAGTAGGATTCCCATGACCTTCTAAAAGTTTTTGTCTCTTTGACATTTTTCTATGTGTTCAAGAAGGATTTCCACCTCTTCTTGTTCCTCATTAGTGGCATATTCTTTCTATTTCTCCTTATCATCCCTAGGTTGTTCTTGATATCGACTATGACTACCCTGTTCAAGTTCGTGATTAGTCATTATAGGAATGTGTTCAGTTTCTATACATTATGTTTCAAAAGGGTCTGTGGAGAAAGGATCATACATTGTATTTGGGAATGTAGGACCTCTACCTATTTCAGTATCCTCTTGGTAAAAAGGATTCCTAATTTGTTGCAAATTGAAAAATGTTTGTTGAACTTGAGATGACCTGGCAGGTGAGGAAGACTATGAAGATGCCTCACTAGCCAAACTGGATATAGATTGCGTAGCAAAAGGTAAGCTACCTCTATTGTGATTACGACCCCTAACATGACCACGTCTAAGGTTATCAGGATAAAACACCTTGCCGCTTCTAGTTGTGACAGTCATAGGCAAGGACAAGAAGCTAGAACCTGGACAAGGACTACACTAAGACTGAGTCTCAAAAAGGACAAGATAATAGCAAGAATGTTGTTCACTAAGGCACAAATGGTCTGATTTAAAGGGTAGAATAGCCAGAGATTATGACCACTGCGACACAAAGTATGACAAGAATTAAGATGAGGACCAAAATTATTTATGAGACGAGACTAGTCAAGGTATAAGACACAAGTCTTTAGCTAAGCGAAGTGTCGCTATTCTAGGACTGTTTGCAAATAGAGAGCGATAAACAGATGCAAAAAAGGACAGCGTGCAGGCCATAGATAGCTAGAATAGACCCAAATTGGCAATGCTAATACAAATTCTCATGTGAAAAACCTTTACGAGTCACGCAAAAAAGTTTCACAAGTCGTGTGAAGATGTTTTTGTCTCGTGCGAAGGTCAGTAAAAATAGTTTAATTTTACATGAAAGTGTTCGCGGATCGTGCAAAGATACACAATAGGAATTTAATTTCATGCGAGGACAAAATGGCTTCGCACAAGTGTAAGATGATTTTGTGCAAGATCTAAATGATTTCGTGTGAAAGGGAAGAATAGTTTCACAACAGTAGCTAATTTTGACAAAAAAAATTATCGTTCCAATAATCAGGTAGATAAATAGGCACGTAGAACAACAAGCAAGTGATTTCAAGCACGTCTAAAAATAATGAGAAAGGGCAAAAGCAACCTTGTGCATGAACAATCAAGTGACTTAGTTTGTGCTAATCCCTAAGAGAGCTATTTTTGTACATTTTCAAAGAGTTTTGCAATCACGCATACATCTCTAGAAAATAAAATTTGGCCTCTCTAAGGTATTTAGTAATGGTTTGACTCTGCAACTTTTATGACTCACAAGGGTGACCTCCAAGCCCGGTGCACCGAGGTTTTGACACAGTCCGACAACTTAATCTTCAAGAGCTGCTAGGGAGATTTGACAACCCACAATGAACCAGACCCATGGAGATTTCTTCCACAAAGACATTTATATAGTGATTGTCACTACCATGGTGAAAATGGCTATTACTGCATGAGGTTTCGTCAACACAGTTTTCCTTGTAGAGGGATTGTCTGCTACGGTTAACCCTCTCTAAAGGTGACCGACTCATAATAGTATACCACAAGGGGACTTAGCTTCCAGATTCAAGGTTTTGACACCTTTTCACCTTTAGCCCAATCAAAGCAAACAGATTAATCTGACATGCTAAACTAAGAGTATCTCTTAAAGATCTATGATATCAACTCCCAGTGATCTATCAACCTCTCTGGAGAAAGGATGCCTTAATCAAAAAGTTGAAGATTCATCTATCTACAAGATGCTCAAAGTATCCTCTCCACCTACAAGGAATCCATCTTAGAGAAGAGTTTCACTAGGAGCCCACTCCCTCAAGATCCACAAATAGTGTTAATGGGGGCTCAATTACTATGTGTGTACAGATGTCAATTTTTGAAAGAAAATCTATCCAAAAGCAATCAAAAAGCACAAGGTGGTACACTTAACACTTTAACTAATGTGAGGTGAGTCCAAAGATGTGGAACATTTAACCCCTCACACAAGCTAACATGAGTCCATAACTCATAAACTAGTGAGTTCTAGAAAGCACAAAAGGGTTGCCTAGTGGAGCCTTTAATGCTTTTGTCCTATAGACCCCTCCCCTTTAACGTGGTGCTGATCTTGCAACCACAAGGTGGAACAAGGGGCCAGCAAATTAGCGAGTCCAATAACCCAAAATAGCTATCTAAATCTATCACTAGTACCTAATCCTGCTAAATGAATACTAATGGAGATCACACCCTAGTATCAAATTATGCATGTGTTGTAAAATGAAAATATGGAAGGAAACACACACAAGCTCGACACGAGAGATGTTTGTTTTAGATCCAAATGAAGTGTTATCAGCTGAGCAAGGTTACCTGATGATTCTTGCAATGCGCTTAGTAGATTTTACCTATTTTTAGTGATTTTATCATGCTTTTTCCATTGTCTCACAAACTGTTATTATGTTGTTCTAAAAAAATTAGAAAACACGAAAACACTAGAAACTGCTAACAGTCAGTAGAAAAATCAAAAAACACAAAAGTCAATGCAAAAAAATTCCTATGTCAGCAGAGTTTCGCTCGAAATTCCTGATAGCCTGCGCGAAGAAGTTTTATGGCTCATGAAAAGTTATATTCAGCTCGCGCAAAATTATATTTGGTTTGCATGAAGAAACAGGTTTCGCACAAAATTTCGTGTGCCAAAGAACTTTCTCGCATGATGCAAAAAGAATCTTCGTGTGAAGATTATGGATCCTCTCACGAAAATGAACAGTCTCGCGCGAAGATTCTCGAATTTGTACAGAACAGTACAGAAAGAGAACAAAAAAATGATTAAAAAAATATAAAAAGAGGCCAGAAAAATTGATTTTCGGACCCCACAGTGGGTGCCAAAAATGTATGCGTGAATATGTGGCCTCTGCTAACACACACACTTCAACACGATCATTGTATGCAGATTCATCCTGAAATGAACATTGGATTGTTCATTCGAAAATCACCTGGCAAAGTGACCTGTTGCCTTCTATCTAAAGGGATTTTGCCTATTAATATCCTCAGAATCAAGGTGTAGGCAACCAGACCCTATAAGAATGAAGGATTTAAATGCAATTTAAGCTATATGAATGTGCAAGAAATCTAGATGAAGTACAAGCAATTAATCTAAGAAATAAAAGACATTAAACTAAAAATGTATGCATTATTAAGCTAGATGAATCTAAACTAAGAATGCAAAATGTATGTAAAAAAATGAGCAAATGTGAGTATGAATTTCAGCAGCGATTCAATGCAAATTCTCCAAATTCATCCTCTCAAAATTAAGAGATGAGGGTCTCTTAAATAGACTTTCCTAGAATCCATCAACGGTTGAGATCAGTTTCAATCAACAGTCAGGATTAAAGGTGAAGTTCAGTCATAAAGGGAGATTCCCAAATTAAAGGGAGTTAACAGATTTAATTTGAGTAAAATAAGGAGTTAATTGATTCAATTTGAGTAGAAAAAGGAGTTAATTGATTTAACTCATTATTTATCAATAGTGAATTGGAAATTTCCCTTTTTGAACTGAAGAGAGATTTTGTTGAGATATTTAATTTAATAAAATCAGATATGCTCTCGTAATTACTTTTTCTATTTAATTAAATAATCTTTAATTAATTAGAGACACTTTTCTTATTTAATTAAATAACTTCATTTAATTAATTAGGAATGGCTTCCCATTTAATTAAATAACTTTTTTTAATTAATTAGAAGTACTTGATTTAATTAAATAATTTTGTTTAATTAATTAGAAATACCTTTCCCATTTAATTAATCAAGATAGCCGTATTTATTAAATTAAAAATTTAATTCCATAGTACATTAGCCTTAGGATATAATTATAATTTAATTAAAGTATAAATACTTAATAATTAAATTATAATTAAATCAAGTAGGTTTAATTAGCAAATAGCATAATGAGAATTGCCTATTAGAATAGGACTTAGAAATTATCAGAAATAGACCAGAATTGGTATAATGGCAATGAGCCAATTTTGGGGTATTATAATTAAGAGTGCCTTGACCATAAGATACATCGATGATTTTAGGATTGTAAGACCTAGATTGACCTAATAAAGATGTTTCACTCATCCAAGATAGGAAAGGAAGGGGGTCTCCAACCAATAAAATTGCAAGGAAGGTTCAGGGTGAGCATTGAATATAATTGACTTCCTGATACATCTAACTTGGTGTGTTGGTAGTGAAGACAAAATGACTCTTTAATGGCAGATCAATTTTTTTATCATCTATAGATTTCTTTTAGCATCCCTATGCTTAGTAAATGCAAAAAGAATGTGTACTCATCACTTGGTTATCCATCTATCCAACTATGCATTGATTGGCATCATTTCCATCACTTCATGGTTCACTCTAGTCGGGGTTTTTTATGATTTTCATGTCTTTGCAAGTGTGCCAAATAAAATCTATTATTTGGATCATCTTGATTGTCCTCTAAAAATTTAATGGCATTGGTTGTAGAGTGATTTGGTTAGAAATATCTCAGTTATGCTTGAACTATAAAGAAACTATAAATTCATTTTGCCTCTATGCCTAATGACATCCTACCTTATCTCCTTCAGCCATTGATGTATTGTGTAAGACCTATTTGCCTCTCATTTTGCATGATTATATCTCTTTGACCTATGAATAATATATAAGTGAATCTCATCTTCCTTGTGTCATTTATTTGGGTTCTCTGATCTACATGTAATTGTTAGATTAAAACAAGTTTGATTGTTTATATCTTTCGGTGTCATGATGGTTCAAAAGTTCATGTATGGGTAGAGATTGGTTTGAACACTCTATTTTGGTGCATCACCCCTTAGATTAGAATAAGAAATTTTTCTTTCTTGCATCTCTTTCTCCCTTTTCCTCTCAAAGTGTAGTTAGGTGTGCTCTAATAGTAAAGGAAGCTAACTTAACTACCTTGTGTGTACTATAAGTTGAGTGATTGTATTAGGCATTAGCAGATTGATCTTTTGTTGCAATACAAACCCCATTCTAACAAGTGGTATCAGAGCTTGGTCATAGATTTGAATCCATAAGCCCTTGGGTAATGCTAAAGGGGAGATTGTTGGAAATCTAGTTAACACTCCCTCAAGATTTGTAACAAGGGCTTAACCATCTCCTATGTACTATAAGTTAAGTGGTTGTATTAGACATTGATAGATCAGTCTTCTAGTGCAATGACAACCCCACCTAACAATGAGGGAGATATAATTTTCATGTTCAAGAGTTATGTCTTCTAGTTATCTTTTATTTTATTTTTTATACTAGTTTAAGTACTTGTTTGGGATTTTGGGTTTCACTTCTTCTCCCCAAGTGACACATTTTTCATTTTATAGGGATAGGAAGGAAGAGAACCCCAAAATCCTAGGAATCTTAAAGCCTGATAAAAATAAGTTGTTTGAAAATAAGGATCAGAATACTAATGAATGTCATGTCTCCATAGGTACTAATGGGTAGTGGCTTTGGGGGAGTGAAAAAATTGTTTGGGTATCATGGTTGGAAAAAGACCAGTGCAAATTCCAAAAAAGGGAGAACACCTGAAAGAAAAGGTATCTCTAGACAAAGACAAGAAGGTAATTTCCTAGTGGGTCTAGGTCAACCAGATCCAAAGATCCAAACCATTGAAGGCTCATTTTCAACACAAGAGGTGAGGCTAATTTTTCAACACATGAGGTGAGGGTTCCTTGGCACACAAGCCTTAGAAGTAATGAGTTAGAAATGGAAGAGGCACTTGCACGATTGAAACTCTACGAAGGTAGACTCGAGACACTTATCTTCATGGGTTGATTGGGCCTCCCCTTCTACTTTTTAACCCATTGGTATCATGAGATGGGAGGGTGCACCATGAGGGTTCCTTTACAATTAATATTTTCAGCATGGAGAGTTCCTTTTAGCTATTATTAACACCTACTCAATGGAAGTTTCACTTGCTTCCTAGGGCACCACAACTCTACAAAATGAAAGAACATTGATGGGCCTCCAAAAGGCTATAATTCTAAGTTCTTTTTATCATACTTTTAAGCAGTTATCTTGCAAACAATTATGACTTTATGGTTTCAAACATATGAACTTATGGTTATATATATATATATATATATATATATATATATATATATATATATATGAGAAAATGAAGTAGGAATATGGATAGTTTGAAGATGCTATTTTTCTTGAATTCATGGACATAAATGATATAATTAAGTAATTATACATGTTACTAAATGTTTGTCGATCTATGCTATGTTTTGGATATTTTTCCTCTCATAGCCATAAGATTTGCGAGAGTGGTAATTTGAACCTTACACCTTTTCTATAGTATTGATAATGAAAATAAATAAATGTATGTGGAGGTTCTGTGTTCATTGATTGTTTTGTAGGTATTTGTCATAGAATATTCAAAGATCAACACCTCAACACTATAGTCAAAGCTAACCAGATTGCTAAACCATCACAAGTAGAGCAAATCATTATATGCTTTCTATTATTGCAACACACGAATATAGCTTCCACAACTTGTTATTTTCCTGGAGGATTTATTTGTGATCAATGTTGTTTTTGTTTCAAACTTTATGAGTCTGTAATTGATCCTCATTAAAAGAGTGGTCATAGAGTTAGGAAGTAGTTGTAGTTTTGTTTAAATAATAATTGTTGTATCTTTGAGCATAGTTTTGGAAGAAGAATAGAATAAGTTGATTTTCATAGTAGCGTAGCGAGATACTATTTTTAATAAAGTTTAATATTTCACTATGAATGAATAGAATGCACCATTCAATATTATATCTCTTATCTTGATGGTCTTTTCTATTCACTCATCCAAGGGGGGCCACTTGACAAGTGAACTATTTTCTTAGAAAAGATTTCAATTCCCTGTTTGTTTCCTTTCCAGATAGGATTAAGTTTCTCCTATGGCCATTGATAATAGAATTAGTGAACTATTTTCCTATAGCATAGGTACATAGATAAGTTTACCATTTTCAACATTACCTTATTTCTTTAAGTTAAATTGTTGTTTCATTTTCTAGCATATATTTCCTTCATCATTTCCTTTTCTTTAGTTATAATGACTTAAAGAGGAATTAGAGAATATGCTCACTAGTCACCCTCTAAAGTTTATGCTCCTAGGTTGAAAAATTAAATGAAGTAGGTATACTATTTTATGTAAAACACATGATGTTGTTTGACCATAGAATCACTATGAAAGGATGTCCAATCCTTTGTTACTAAGGTATTAAGCTAATCAGACAACCATGTTTGAGGATTCATTTTCCCTATGACTTGGGTGGGTGATATTGTATAATGTGGTGGTCTATAGTTGGTTTTTTGTTCTTAAAGGTTTTGGAGCTTTAGTCCTTCTAAGGCATAGACGAATGTGAAGAGATTCCTCATGTTTCTTGTCTTTCACCACTGGCATGGTTGACATACTTCATAATGAAATGACAAACAATTAATGAGGACTGATAAAGAATACACTTTTGTCAACTGCACTTTTCCTCACACACCTGATGTATTTAAGGTTATCAAAGGAGTGGAGTGCTCTTATCAATCTAAGGATTCCTTGAGGAGGTAACTAACAAATATGTGATTGAAAAAGCATGTAAAGATCAATGCTCATGAACCATATTTTCTTTGGGAAATCCATTTTCTTATTCCATACTTCTTTTTATCTTCCTTTCATGGATTTTTAAATGTAATTTCCTCTTCCATGAGTTTTCATTGTATGAAGGTGGGGGAGATTCTATAAATCTCAAAAATAAGGGCAATAGGGGAATTAGTTGGGCAAGAAGTTAGTTTCCCATCAAAGATCATAGGAATTAATCTATAAAGTAAGATAAAATTTTCAACTTTTATAAGGTCGATAAGATTAATAACTTTATCTTCCATTTCATTGTAACACCATTGTTATTAATGAAGTGTTATTGCCCTTTTCTTTTATAATTTTTCTTCCTTGGAGCTTTGTTGGACCTTGTGCTTTCTGGTATTTTAATTTGTTATTAGAGTAGATAGATCCTAGAGTGATTTCTATGGGATCCATATTTCTTTGAAAGTGGTGAGATTTTCCTATTTTGTTGATGTCATCCTTCTTGGTTTGGATAATACCAAATGATCTTGTTTACTTTTGTACTATTTCATTTACATCAATTGATAATGTTAGATTTGTTGAATTATCTAGGATCATTTTCTACGAATGTAATAACACTTGCATTGTAATGGTGTGTTCCAAATGCAGATTTGAAGACTTATAACTATGAGAAGAGGAGACATGTATCACAAAGGGACATGTCTCTATGTTTAATCATCATTAGATAATAATAATATATTAATAATAATATAAATAACCAAATATAATATAATATAATATATATATATTGTATTATATATAATAATATTTTTCTAAATGATGATTTGCCATCAGCAATGCATCTCATGATCAGATCAATCCTATTGAAGCTACAAATGTAACACTCCCTCTTAGCTAGGGAGGATTGTTATGGAACACATTATATTCTCAAGTATATGAAAATATATCATCTCAGTATGATATTCTCATCATGACATAATTAAGGATATAAAAATATATCCATCAAATTAGACGTTATCTTTCAATATAATTGGAATTATGTTTCAACAAGAAATATCAACCATATGATATTAATCATAGTTACATTATTTTGGTATGTGCACTGGCATCAAATCCTTGATGCCTACCAAAAGAATCTGGTATATCCTAGTAGGATATGAGTTATGTGTTGTCAGCATGTCGAGACAAGAACTTAATGAAGCTGATCATATAACTAGTAATCAACATGTCATGAACTCTATCATGACAAGTATCATGATCCCCAACACACTAGGACAACATGTTAAAATGTAGTATGATCATGATACATCATTATCATGACTACTAGTACTCTGAGACAATAATTGAATATAGTCTATCATGATAACAAGTCAAGCTATTGATAAGATTTTCACCTTACAATAGAAACCCTCCATATATATCTATATATATATATATATATATATATATATATATATATATATATATATATATATATATATATATATATATATATATATATATCAATGAAAGATCATTCACTTTCATGACATAGTCCACATATGAAAAATAATAACCACCATGAACCAATTCAGAGGGTGGAACATGGGCTTTCACTTCAACATCTCTCTCACAAAGAAGAATGTGATATTGATCTTCCAAATTTTTGGTAATAAGTCATTACTTCCTCAATATGTACACAAGAGTAGGCCCATCAAACTCATGCAGTCACACATATACATATCTAGACTCCCTGTAAATATTAATCTTCTAAGCTCCTACATTGCCTTTGTAGAACTATCAGACTCCCTATTAATATAGAAGAGCACTCATAATTTCAATCATCATAGATATTTTATTCAAGAGTCTCACTTTATCCAACCTTCTTTTTTGAGAAAAACATCCTTAAACACAAAGGAAAAGATCAATTAGGAAAATAACTCTTATAGTATGTCTAGAATTAAAAATAATAGAGGGACTAAAATAAGAAAATATACAAATATATATTTATTTTCACATGAGCATCCTTAATATAGGTTTCTCAAATGAAGATCCATGTGTATAAAATCAAAGGATGGTTCAAATAGAAATGCAACATTGGTTATTATTCCCCACCACAATGTAAAATTCCCGCTCATTCTATTCTATAGAGATTTTAGTCACTTTTAAGACCCAATTGATTTGAAAGTAGTGACCAAAAATTTATTGATGGAGGAAATGTTGAGCATCCCATCTACAAAGAACACAACCTATGCAAAGACTTGGCTTTTAGAGAAGTCGAATCGATGATCAAAGACACCATGTAATTGATGTGTAGGATCTCTAAGTCTGTATTTCTACTATTTACAAGAACATCAAGAATTGGAGCAAAATTTCTTATAGAATTCCCCTTCTAATTATCCATGAATTTTATCCTCTATTTGTATTGTTCACGACATTTGACATGCCTTCACAAATTCATTACTCAAATATATATGGTTGAATGATCTCATTGATATCCCTTGATTTTGTGTTATTTTCTTCCATCCCATTAAATGAAATGCTATGGTGAATACCTAAACCATCTTTGTATGGTGGTAATACACACCAAACCTCCATGTATATCATCTATAGGATTAATTTGTTTTCCTCCTCTATTCTATATATCTAACAATCTATACAAGACTATTGCCATAATAACTCACTTTCATTGTAGATAATATATATGTGTCTCCTTTGATAAATTTATATAATTTTTTAATTTAAGATTTCCATAAATTGTGATACTTAATAATATTGATCTTGAAGCCAATCTACTTATGAACCTCATAAATATTGATGTCTCTGCACCGCAGTGACCAATACTGTAAGACTATATCAACATATATCTAGTAAATGAATGGCTAAATTTTATTCATCTAAACTACTTAATTAATTCACTAATATAGGTGTTCACATACTAGTACATGTGCAATAAAATATATCTCTTCAATAAAGGAATGATTGTGTATTTTTATTAATAAACCAACACTCCTTTTGAAACTTCTGGATCTTTTACAACCTATCGTATAATATACTATCAGATTTATATGCAGCCTATAACATGTATAGCTATAGGCATTAGACTTCCTAATATAAAACTTACTATTGTGGTGTCCACAACACAAGCCCCATTCCTCCTTAGCAATGGGGATCCCCTACTTTTTTTGACTCCCATACTCATAGTTTGGGAGTCGGGAGAAGAAAATTTGGTTAGGAGTTAAAATTTTAGAGTCCAAAAAAAATTTAAATTTGAAAAATAGAAAAAATTTAAAAACTAAAAAAAAAATTTAATAAATTTTAAAAAAAAAAAAAACATCTCGTATGCATGCGTCAAGGTGTGGCACACTTTGCAAAAGAGACAGAGGGTTATAAAACCCTCCCTTCCCTTCTTGCCTTGCTCATTTTTCACAAGAGCAAGAGGGAGAGGTATGGAGACACCCCCTCCCCCCCCCCCCCACCCCCCCCCCCCCCCCCCTTTTTTTTTCCTTCTCAACTAAGCGCACATGCACATGCATGGAAGGTAGCATGCAGTGCCCTTTTGGTTGCACACACAATGCGCTTGAGCAGCATGTCAAGGCAGCGCTGCTCATGCCCCTTTTGGGGTGCACACAGCACCTATACGGTAGCACTACTTGTACACCTTTTTGGGTGCACGTGATGCGATGCCTACTCAACACTACTTGTAGTCCCTTTTGGGTGCACAACATTGCACTGTGCACGTGCCCTTTGGGTTGCGCATGTGAGAATGCCACTGCACCTCTTTTGGGTGCGCAGCACGGTGCCACACATGCGACAGCACTGTAGCACCCCTTTTGGGTGCACGATGCAGCGCAGAACATGCCCCTTTGGGCTGCATGTGATGCCGCTCATGCCCCCCTTTTGGGCATGCATAAGGAACCCACACCCTCCCACAAACCTTCATGCTCACGCCCGTTTCGTCAACTTTTTTTTTACAAATTCAAAAAAAAAAAACAAATAAATAAGTTCCCAAGGGGGATTTTTTTCTTTTACATTATTTTTCTTTGATATCCAATAATTAATCATGTTTTCTTTTTCCCATGACATATAGGTAATATAATCATATGGCATCCACATCCAGATCAACAACAAAACCAATTGTGTACAAGTTCCAAGGCATAACCTCAAAATCATTGTTGCATAATGAATACTTTGAGATCAAAGACACAGAACTTGGACACACGGACTTGGGAGAGTTCTTAAGATTTTGTAACAATCCAATAGAAAGGTCATCCTTGAGATCTACCCTAATACATTCCAGATTAGTAAATGCAACATCACATCTCAGGACCATGCAGTCAGCGAAATTGATTATAACCCTATCTTGACATTTTGTTCTTGATGAAAGGATGGTAAAGAGCATCACTGGGGAAGTGGTCTTGGATCTATGACCTAATAATATTGAGAGGGTTTTTCATCTACCTAGAGCCAATCAATTCATCAGGCTTTCATATGAAGCAGCTGAGAGGTGGCATAAGGATCATTACCAGGAGGCCATCAACATCATATATTCCTCATACTTCATTGAGAAACCACCTTAGGGGTAGAAAATCAAAAAAGTGGATATGACTCGAGGATACATGAAGGATGACATTGGATATTCAATCATTCTCTTGAGAAGAGTTATGGGATTACCTGTAGTGGGTCATCTCACTCCATTCATGGTTAACTTCATTAAGACCATTAGACATGTAAAGATGCCACTAGATTGGGCCATCACACTTAGTGAGAACTTATGTGACTAGTTGCGGATAGTAAAGGACAAGAAGAAGTTATCTACAA
Organism: Cupressus sempervirens; assembly: GCA_028749045.1. Taxonomy (NCBI): domain Eukaryota; kingdom Viridiplantae; phylum Streptophyta; class Pinopsida; order Cupressales; family Cupressaceae; genus Cupressus; species Cupressus sempervirens. The sequence goes on from CM053783.1 coordinate 103,174,485, forward strand.
CTTCTTATGTGGTATATCTACTTGCAGCAAGGGCAATCGACTATCCTGGGCTGTACAAGAAGGGCAGTATGTAGGACCCTAATTAATGCATGGCTGTATTTAGTTTATCATCAACTAGTGAAGAAGAAGAATTTTGAACGATGCCTTCGTCTTTTCCATCATTCAATTCATTGAAAGGGATTATGGGAAGAGGTTGTTTGATGAAGCCAAGATGTAGATCACAGCTCTCAGTGCATATTTCATCTAGTTTTGGACATTCACATACATTTAGGTTGGTGGTGCATCCATAATCCAAAGAAACTCCCAAGGTACCCAAGTGACAAGTTGGTTCTAATGGAAATTTCTTGACAGATTGAGTCAACTTATGAGAGGATCAAAAAATAATGGAAGCCTTGTTGGGATTGGCCTTTTGTAATAGGAGCATACCAGTAAAGAGAAAGTAGGATATCCTGACTTTCGAGTGGGAATGGGAGAATTATCCTCTTGAAGAATATAACTCTCCTTGGCCATTCTTTGACAATGTTTGTTAAGTGGAAAACTTTTTAGGAAAAGAGTTCTAACATGAGGATGTCATTGAAGATTATTGGATGAATGCCACAAATGACTATGATGTTCGTATCAGAGACTATTGTAGAATGACTTTTGTATTTAGCAGAGAAGACTCTCCACTTGACCATCCCAAATGAAATAAGACTACAAGACTCACAGGAGCTACTGGATCCCCTATTCAATGTAGATAAAGTTGGCGAGAGGCCAATTCTAAATGCAAAAATTGATAGAGAGGAAGGAGATGATATTAATCATCGAGCGAGACATGTCATTAGAATGACAAAGAGTTGGATCAAGAAACCCTTTCCACTTGATCCAATTATGGATATAGTGATATTCCATGCACATGCTTACCAAGAAAGGGGAAAGGGAAAGAAAGTCATAGTGCTTATCTTTGTGCTCCAGTCTCCTATCAGGCCAAAAATATCTACCAGCTTGATCGTCTAGTGGGATACTACCATCCTTCAGAGAAGAAGAAGGAAAAGAGGAGGAGAGCCTCTTCTTAGAGGATTCAAGTAGAGCATGTTGAAGAACATGCCCCTTCATAGTGATACGAATCCACTCCCCAAGAACCCCAAGATGGTGGAGCTTCTCATATCCAGGTTGAATTTCCATTGCCTTTGATTTTGTCGAGTCAACAAGAAGAGGGAGAAATTCTAGATACATCCATTCATCCAGTGCATGAAGAGCCCATTTCTCCTATGGTTCCACAGAAACAAAAGAGGATCAAGGTTAGAATGAAAAAGAGGAAAAGAGTTCATAAAATATTAGTGCCTAATCCCTCTATTCTTGAAACCATTCCTAAGGAAGAATCAGATGAAGGGGAAATAGAGTCAGATGAAGAGGAGGAGCAAGTTCCTCTATAAAGGAGAACTCGGCTGGTCAAAGCTACAAAATTGGAAAGAAGGAAGAGTGTCAAAAATATCCCACCACCCACCCAAGCTAAAATGGTAGAACTCTCTTCTTTGAAAGACAAAGTACAATGATGGGTGAATGAGCAAAGGGAATTAGGTGATGATGTTCTCTCCATCCCAAATTTTGATTTCATGCCAGTGGGTACAGAATTGGTTGGAGATTAGATTAGAGATACTCCTATAGGTGAACTTCAATAGCAAGGTTGGATGCAGATGCCACCCAAGAGACAAGGTCCTCATCTCACTCCCCCATCTTCACCTCGGCTTATGATAGTAGATAAGGTTTTAGTGACATCTCCACCTCTAAGTTTAGAAGAACATGTTTAGAAGGAATCATCATTACAAGGAGAACCAGAACCAAGGGTTACTGATGAGCCTTAAAAAAAGGCACAGATAGTAGAATGTATACAACAACCTTCTTAAGAAATTGAGGGTCAAACTACAGGATCTACAAAAATTGAGACTACAGAAGAAGAACCCTCACAATAGGAGACTCCAAGCAAGAGTGATAGAGGGAAGGAGGTAGTTGAACACATCCCTTCATCATCTAGAGCCAAAGTTATAGAAATACATATCCAAAGATGGTTTGAAAAAGAGATAATGAGAAGTTCCAAGCATCAATTTTGTGCTTTAGAGGATGATATTTGTGATACTGCAGAGATTTTCAACAAGCCTGACTCTCCATTACATGATGCAATGCTATTTGTGTGCAATACTACTACCCAAAACTAGGACTTATTTGCACAAGTGGCTCACCCTCCAAAAGGTATAGATGAAGAAGTTGTTAGCCTTTAGGACTATGAAGTGAAAGATATCATTTTAGGAAAACCTACATGGGATACTTCTCGACAAATGATAACTATGGGAGTCAAGGAGGTTCTTAGCCATATGGAACAGGATGAGGTTGAAATAAAAACACTTTGAATGAAAGTTCACATTTTAAAAGGATATTTAGCTGAATTCATTGGTCTTCTTGATCTTGAATGCCTTGAGGACACTTTGAATACCATTCTTAGAGAAGGGGAAGGTGTACGGCTCAGTCCATTTTTGAGAGCTTGTCAGGATTGGCGAGACAGCCTTGAGGATAGGGTTATTACTATAATCACAGGAAGTCTGAAGTTATTGCATGCTACACAAGATAATGTTGATAAGATCATGGAAATTTTGAGGTAGGACTTCAGTATCATGGATGAGGTACGAGCATGGAGTAAGGATTTACAAACTCTACAATCCATAAAAGGGCAAAGGTGCCACATTTTGATTGATGTATATACCAGAGAAGAGTTAGACATGATAGATGATTGGATAGAAAAGATTGCAGATGGAAATAAAGTGATGGAAATATTGTATGATGAGATACATTGGCTCAAGGACCAAGCCTAAGAGCAAATTTTGGAAGCAGAAAGGTTGTACAATGATGCATGCTTGGACATTTTTGAAGATGAAGAATGAGAGAAGCTTTTACCAATTGAGGTAGTTGTGGAAAATTTTAGAAAGACTTTAGAGGAAGCATCCAATGATGAAGACATCAGACAAGCCTTCAGGATAGAGGAAGCACTATTAGAGTTGGACACCAAACTCAGAGATTATGTAGAAACTCGAATTGAGGTGGACAACTACAAACAGAAGGTCAAAGACAAGTATGAGGCTTTGGATCTTCCAGATGCTACTAAGACTACTGAGATTATAGACAAATTCAAGGGCAAACATCCAAACATAGCTTTGGGATAAAGATGAACAAAACCAAGATGCCAAAATTTCAGTTTTGACACTTAGTAAAATTTTGAGTTTTTTGACCCAGTTGAGGTCCGTAGCTCCACAGATCTGTAGCTCTGTAATTCATAGGTGCAATAATAGTTGACTACCAATTCCAAAAATAGCACTTTCCATGCATCGAGAGTGCATTTTGATGGCAATTTAACTCTGACACATGCCTAATGAAGTGCTAATTTCCATTTTTGATGCCTCCATGCACTTCTACTTTGACTGATGGCTCCCTCCTACTTTCTCTCTCATGCTTTCATTGTTTTTGACATTTAAAGGGCTCATGCATCCAAATAATGAGTAAAATATGGATGGAGTCCCTTTAAGCACTAGTTAGATGGTCAGTTTGTATATATTTAGTTTGTTTAAATTTTTTTAAAGCATTTTATTGCATCAAGATATCTCTCACTCTCAACACAAATTGAGAAGAAATTTTCTTATAAATACACCATTGTAAAATTTAAAAGGGCCACGATTATTATGCAATAAAGTTATGCTTTTGGTGCTAGCAGTTGGAGTGTAGTTATTCTTGCCTGAATGTGTCATTATTTAGTCAATTTTATTCATGATATTGTGATTGAGCCAAAGGTTTATTGTGTTGTTTCTAGTTGTGTGATCTTTTAGTTCTGGTGTTTGCTACAGATATATGAATTTCGTTGACATAACGAGCTTGAGAAGAGATCACCCTATAGTATCTGCATAGCTTTTGTCTCGCATGAGCACACTTTTTGTGGCCTTTCAATTTGATGAAGAGTGAAATATCATTCGATTTGTTAAAGATTCTCACCGATGATTGCATCAGTGGATTCTAGGAAGCACTACTCCTGTTTTCATTTGTTTCCTACCAATTTCTTTGAAGGTTTAACTCACGGTGTGTTGTGTCCTATAGCTTATGTCCATTTAGAAATTTCTATTTCAAATCATTTGATTTCATGTTATTTTGCTTTTAGTTTAGTTATTTTCTTTGCTAACCCCCCTGTTAGAGTAGGACCTCATAGTAGCTGCATTGTTAGAGTTGCATTCATTGAAAAATACAAAAATACAAAAATATTATTCTTTTAGTGTGATATTTTGAGATAGCAAATAGATTTTACTTCAATTCCAAGATAGGAGAGTTTTTAGAACCAGCAAAGGCCTCCTCATGAACACTCACATTTATCTTCTATTGAGTAGATTTCAGTACGTCACAAGACAAACACTGAACCTTGGAGTGGATCCTTAAAAATATTTACTTTTCAAGAGAGGAATTATGCTATGGATTCCTATTGTTGACCTCATGCAAAATAAATGCCCAACACTTACTTCCTAGCATATTCTGAATTATCATATTTTGGGAGTATAATGTGCCTCAATATTCCAAAAGAATGATATAACCACAATGCATTTCTATATATTAAATAATGTCATCTATGGTTATCCTAAATGCCTTCACTAACTCAAGTTATTAGAATTGGTCAAAGCTAGGATGACTACGATCGTGTTTGTGTGATACAAGATGGCTAATAAATGTGTTACCAGTGAGTCTGGGTGATGCCCATATATTTGACTCATTATATTCTCATGGGTTGATGTATTTATAAGACTATAGTTAATGTGTATAATTCTTCCTTCTTTCTCCATTATAATTCCACTTATTGGTATTAACTCTTATCTACTAATTCCTTACTCGATTCAATGGGTTTCTCATAAATTTGTTAAAAACTCCTCTGATGCTTGATATGTTCCTTCCTATTTGATTCCAACCATAATATTTTCCTTGATTTCATTTTTTGTTCCAATGGTTGAATGGATGCATCATATATCTATATCTTCCATCTATGCTTGTCGATGTAGAGGAGACTGATTCTATTTTCTTTGGTACTTGTATTTATATCTTCTACAAAGAATGTGTTTTATATTGACTAGTTTGTGTTATATGCATGTTCATTCACCTTCATGATTTTTCCCAGATCGATGTTCAAAGTCTATCTCTATTTCCTAATATGATGCTTACCATAAATTCTCTAGTAATATTCATATCAAATAATTTTTCATTTATGAAATTTTCTAATGAAGTCACTCCTTATTTCTAAGTGTAATTATCATTTCTTCCAAGAAAATATCTATAGAATATTGTGAGACATGCCCAAGATATCTTAAAAGTGTTTCAAAAGATGACTTAGATATCTTTGACCATAAATTCCATACTAAAATTAAATGCCAAAGCTTCAAATATAAATTTGAAAGCTAGACACATAGAACTAAGACCTAAATTCAACAAAATTTGAAGATAATTTATCACAACTCAAAGGAGGTGAACTAACAACTTATTTTTAATTGATGGATCAAACCAAGACATGATGTGTCTATCCACATTGAATATTGGTGCTCCTTGTACCAAATCCTCACTCAATTATCATGTTTTAATTATGAGCCTTTTTATTTGCCTAAATCTATCTCCATCATATAAAAATTAAAATGGAAGATTAGATAAAATAGACCAACATCCACAATATGGAGAAGGGTTAAATCAATAACAACAATACTATTGACATTCTAGTCTAATCAATGTTTTTTTACTAAATGTATGCTTTGTATTCCTCATTGGTATAATAGCTTTATGATGATCATGTTGATCTCAAAGACATGTTTCCTATTAATTTCCAACACTTAGTCATTTTCTAGGCAAGTTTGGTTGGTCATCATTGTATCAAGCCACCCAATGAAAGTCAAGTGTTTATGGACTCCTTTATATTACAATATAAAATGATAAAATCTTTAGGTTTGAAAGCAACTTAGTATGGACTGAGTCATAATATATGTTGAGTAAAGAAAAGACAATTCATTTTGAGTGAGTTAGTTACTATAGAGAATACAAAAGTTGAGAGACATCATGAGTATTAGTTATGACTAATTGTCAGGATATTCAAGTGTCAAGTAAACTAGTTTTGACATATGTATCTGTGATGACAAAAAAAATTATGTATACTATTGTCACAAAATTTTGCACCCTTTTCCAAAAATTTTACCTAAGGATAACCTTGTAAAACATGAAAACAACCTCCAAGCTATGGGGCTTGAACTGTGAGGTTGAGTCTCCAAAGAAGGTCGGCTTCCTTTTCTTTTAGGATGCACCTAACTCACTTGGAGAGGAAAAGGGAGAAGGATATGCAAGAAAGAAAATCTACATATTCTAACCTAAGGAGGTGATGCACCAAAATAGAATGTTTGATCTTATCTCTACCCATTAATGCATAGTTAACTAGTTATAATCTCAAAGAATACATATTCAAACCTGGCTTAATCTAACAACCACATGTAGATCAAACAACACAAAAGTGCTATAGGAAGAAACTTCACTCAATATCATTCAAATTCCAAAATAAATTTAATCATATAGTAGTAGAATATAAGCAAGAACATTAACCAAAGGCAAAGAAGTTTTGCACAGTATGTTAATGGTTGAAATAGACACAGTAGAGAATTACAATGGTTTAGAGGCACAAGAAATTATAGTATTATGGGGAAGAAATATTAAATAATCATAGAAAGATCAACCCTTACAAAGATTACAAAATTTTCCTTGATAACTCAGGCATAATTGAGATAACTTCTACTAGAAGCTAGGAAATCAACCACTACTAACAAGTTGCGAAGAGACATCAATGCTGATATAGAAGGATTTGCTTAGGTGCATTCCCATGTGTAGAAATCTAATCCTCATACACATATTCAATCTTGGAAGGGACAAAATTCATAGTCATCAATACAGGATGGAGAAATATGAACCACAAGATGGTTAGATAGAAAGTCGTAGCCATAATTGTGCATGGGGAGAACCATAAAGTGGTTGTTATCGATCCAAGATCAGATTTCACTATTATTTTCCCTTTCAAACCCTTTTAAAGCATTACAACCCAAAAAAAAAAGCAAGTAAATCAAAGAATCTACCACATGGCTATTTCCTTCTACCACCCTACAAATTCTTCATGGGTTTGACCACCTTATTCTATCACAGCTTCAACACCTTTTTACTTCATAAACTATTTATCTATGTAAAATTGTGAACATCAATACTTAACCACCAGTCATTCCTTAATAGCTTAAATATAGAATCTTCTTCTAACTATGACAACCTTCTAAAGACCCTGATCCTTAACTATATTTATGTCATTGCCACCTTAACTTGAAGTTAGCCTCTTAACATTGAGAATAGGAAAAGCAAAGGAAATCACTTGATTGCAATTGTAACCATAGTTTCTCCTTAACTCCTTGCAATTGTGTGTTTTCCATAGATCCTAAAACTTTAACAGTGAAAAATGAAACATTGAAACACTAGGGATTTTCCCTTTATCACACCATCATGACTTAAAATTGACCATCACATGATCACAATGCCAAACACATGGTTACCCCAACTCAAAGTCGCCATGTGAAGAAAAGGAAGTTCCATTTTTAGAACTTGAACTTAGGTTAGCTGAATAACACATGTAATCGAGTAATGAAAGCAAGGCAGAACTTGACCCACCTAAAAACTCAACACCATTGACCAATCAAAACTCGATGTCCTACCATGTTGCTCTGACATATGCATGTTGGTCTCAAAAGTTCTAACACCATTCCACTTTATGGCCCACAAGAGAAGTGACCTCAGCTATTCCATGTGTGAAGCTCTTGCTATGTCAAATAAAATAACTCCCTCACATTTTTGCATAGTGACATAATGAAGACTATAGATTATCTTCGATCTAACAACAAATGTAAACTTATTGATGATTTCATTGACCAAAAAGAGAAAGGGGCCCATGATGCTATGTGGCACATTGTCACTTTGCCACATGAGTTAAAAGACATGTAGTTTCTGATAATGACAAAGCGACAACCATGGATTCTTTTTGATCTGATGGATAAGAAGATGTGGGCCCATGAAATATTAAATCATGTAGCCACTTAGGAAAAAAGGTATAACCCAAGGTTTTAAAGATATTACTTTTGCATTCCCTAATGTTTGAATTTTGAAAATATATGAATAACCATTAGACATTTTTCCAAATATGAAATATGAATTTTGGCAGGAGGCTAAAATAGCTAACAATTTTGACAAATCAAGGGGATGCAAGCCAGCTATGCATAGACTAGTATCTTGCGTATCCATTGGGAAATAGAGTCATAAAAATCACGAAGATCTACCCAACAAAATCCCAAAATCACAAAAAAAAATGTCCAACAAACCTCAAAACTACTCTCTGCAACTAAGAAATAGGAAGCAAAATCTTCTACAACTTTTAAAAATTGCATGCTCGTGCACTTCTCAAAAAAAAAGGAACAAATCCATAGAATAGTAGGGCTCTTGGGAGAATTCTCCTAGTTAAGCCTATAGAAACAAGGGGTAGGACATAGGAAGTATACAAACAAGACTAGGCTACTATGTACATGGAAACTTTAATCCTCATTAGAAGCATGGTTTAAGATATATTCCATTGACTAGAATAGAAAAAATTTCACCATTAGGCCTACTTAACTATAAAGCATTGGCCTGCTTGCAACTGATAATTACATAGGGACCACTCCATAATGCATCAAATTTTGAGTACCTTCCTAGTTTTTCCCTATTTGCATCCAACTTGAGCACAAAGTCACCCTCTCTAAATATTCTAACCTTAGCCTTCCAATCAAAAAAATTCTTGACTTGTTGTTGATGCATTTCTAAGGTTTGTATGGCCCAATTTCTTTTCTCCTCCAGCTCCATCAACTCTTCTATTCTTACAGACATAGCATCATTTTCAATTAGTTCCAATTGATGGTCTAACTTTAGAGATGGGAATTCTAATGAAATTGGGAGCCTTTCTTCCCTACCATATACCAACATAAAGGGTGAATGTCCAATTTCCCTCTTACGTGTTCTTCTATTAGCCCAAAGTGTTCTCTTCAACTTTTGATGTCAACACCTCTAGCTATCCTCTATAGTCCTTTTCATAATCCTGATTAGGTTCTTGTTAGATGACTTAGCCAATCCATTGCCCTAAGGATATTAATTTGAGGATGTGCTCAAATATATATTATGATCAACTACCCATGCACAAATCTGAGCTCCTACAAAATATTTTACATTATCTAAAATAATGGTTGAAGGGGCACCAAACCTTGTCATAATTCCAACAAGGAATTCAAGAACTGAAGATTTTGTAGCATCCTTCAAGGCTATTACCTCTATCTATCTAGTGAAGTAATCTATAGCATCTAAGATCCACTTATGACTAGAGTTGGAAGGAGGATTAATGGGGGCTATGAAATCCAATCCCCATTGAGAAAATGGTTGATCAACTTGAATAGTGTGGAGAGGAAGAGCTGCAGGTCTCTACTTACCAGAAAAGAAAGCACATTTTTCACACTTTCTCACATACCTATGACAATAATGAAATAAGGATGGCTAGTAGTAATTAAATCTCATGATCTTCATTGCAGTTGTCCTTGCTGAAAAGTGGCCACCATCAGGACCATCATGAAGCTCTTTAATAACTCTTTCAACTTGGTCTATATCAATACATCACAATAGGGCTCCATTAATTTTTTTCCTAATAAGGACACCATCAACTATGGCATAAAGAATTGACTATAACCTGGACTATCTTCTTTTAGCTCTATCTACTCCTTGATGATATCCATTTCCTAACAAGAAGGTCATCATTTCATCCATCCAATTCCTCAGATTATCATTTTCTACAACTTGTTGTTCTGTCAATAGAATAGAAATTTCTTATTTTCCTCTTGAGATGAAATCCTCTATTTACACAATCCTTTCCCTCTTACCAACTTGGTGATCTTGATATCCACATCATACTCCATTACCTTATTGACCCATCTAACTCTCTTCTCACTAATATCTTTGCTCAAAAGAAATTACTTCACACTAGCATGAGGCACTAGCAAATGGATCTTGTTATATGATAGAAGGTGCCTAGATTTCTTCAAACCTCTTATGACTACAAGGGCTTGCTTCTCCACATAACTATATTTGTCTTCATGCTCTTTAATCCCTTCACTGAAGAAGGCAATAGGTTGTTCTCCATTCTTATCATTTGTTTGAGTCAAGATAGCAAAAATGCTTAACTCACCTCCTAAGATATAAAGAATGAAATCCTTTTCAAAATTTGGGTTGGTGAGAGTAGGGGTTGAGGCTATGGCTGCCTTGATCTCTTCAAAAATTTCCTTCACTTCCTTGGTCCATCCAACAACCATATTATTCTTAAGCATATTTGTAAGGGGTTTCACCATGCTGGCTAAATTAGGAATAAATATTCTCCCAAAATTTATCCTACCAAGAAAACTTTGCAACCCTTTCTTGTGACTAGGAAGAGAGAATTAAATATTGTCTTTATTCTCTATGGATCAATGGTTAGACCATCCTTAGATATAATGTGTCCTAAAAATTTCCCTTAACTAGTGGAAAAAATACACTTTCTTGGATTCAATGACACATCATACTCTCTACATCTGATAAATATTTGTTTGAAATGACCCAAATGATTTGCTACATTCTTTGAATAAACTATGATACCATCAAGGTATACCAACACAAACCTTTCAATCATGTTCTTGAAGGCCATCTCCATTACCTTATAAAAAGTGGCACTTGCATTAGTTAGCCCAAAAAGCATTAGTATAGGCATAGGTTCCCCACTTTGTGGTGAATGCAGACTTGTATTTGTTAGCCTCTTTGACCAGCACTTGATTATAACTAGAGAATCCATCAATAAGTGAGAACCTCTCTGAACCACTGACCTTAGACAATATATGCTCCATAGAAGGGAGTCGATGATGATCCTTAAAGGATGCCTAGTTAAGGTCCCTAAAGTTTATAGATAACCTAATTTCTCCACTCTTCTTCCTAAAAAGGACAAGGTTTTCTATGCATGATGATTTTACTAGGAAGATGATATTAGCCTCAATCAACTTAGATAACTCCTTTCTCATTAATGGCTCAATTAAGGATTCATTAGCCTTTGCTTTTGCCTAATAGGTTTTACATTATCAACTAAATCTATGGTATGTTGAAATAAACTTGGTCAAACCCTTTAAATCATCATATACCAAACAAATATATCATTGAATTCTTAACATAGTTGAATGAAATTGCCTTGTTCTCCATCAGTACATACCTTTCCCATGTTTAAGGATTTTCCATCAGCAACCATGACTGGTATGTAATCATCTTTGTCAACAGTTAGGTTCATACCTTTATCTCTTGCTTGTTCATCAGGATTGAAGATGCTCTCTAAGGTAATGAGACCCTTAGGCAGCTTGTTGGAATTGAGATTGATGATTTAATTTCCATACTAGTCATGCAACCTCGATTGATTTCTCTTTGAAACTTTGCTTCATTCTATAAGAAACTTACAATTTTTTCATCAGACTCAAACACCTAATAGTTGGCATTATTATCAAGAATAACAGGCATAGCCACTACTTTAATTTGCTACTTCTTTTCATCTTTAAGGCTCCTTGGCACATCATAAGAAGCACCCACTACTGTGAGTCTATTAGCATATCTATTCTCTCTCATAGGGATGCTTTGAATATTAAATGCATTGAAATGTTCAAGAAAATCTCATACTCTACATTTATAAGGCTTGAGCAGATCATTTTTGGTAAGATTCTAATTCCTCACCTAATTAACAACCAACTCACTATCTCCATATACACTTAAGGCTTGAATTCCTTTTTCTTGAGCAAGTAGGAGACCTTGAATTAAGGATTCATACTCTTGTGTAGGGCACCAAGGAATTTTTTTTAATATTTTGGTTTTCATGTCTTTTTTTTCACCTACTTAGGATAGAATAAACTAACCTTGGATGAAAACTCCATGGTTGTCAAAGCAAGACACCATTTTGTATGCTTATGGCAATTTATGCAATTTATAAGAAAAAGTTGCTCATTAGGAAAATTTGGTTTTTTTAATTTTTTTGGTAAAGAAAGCCTAGAATTATGTGGTTTTAGGTATTTTGGAAACTTTTCCAAGTCCTACAAGTGGAATCGAGTGAAAAATGTAAAAATTGCACTTTTTGTGCAAAGTTGCATTGTTGAACGTTATAAAAGTTGATCAAAATTACAACTTAGTGGAAAAACGGTTATAACTATTAAAATCTTGGTTTTAACCATTTAAATAGACATAGGATATATATATACCTCATTTTTGAGGTCTAGAGGGCATTAATGTATGGATTGGAAGAAGTTGCAAAGAAGAAAATTTAATATTTTAGTCATTTTTATTGTTGTTTCCACATTGCATGAACTGTATGGACTGTTAGAATAGATCTAATCAATGTTTGAGATAGATATTTGAATCATGTTTCATTTTCTTCTAGTTTCATCATCCTTATTGTTTTCTTGTTCAAGTTATTGCATTTTTAGTGAAACTAGTTTTTTAGGACAACATTTTGGTGTATTCAACAAAGATGGGCCTCTAATTGCACTTTCCTTTGTTGGAATTTCATGGCCACTTCAAAAATGGTAGTTATTAGGATCCTTTTGAATATTCTAGGGTTCCAAAACTAGAGGATGTATTTTATTATTTTTCTAGCCAAGCCCTAGGTCAAGTGCCATGAAGCATTTGACCTCTTGTAGTGTGTTGATTTGTAAATGATAGGAGTTTGGGACTTGGTGAAGGGTTGAGCAATTGGAAATAAGTTATTTTAGTGTTTCCAATCATTCTTGAGTATTTATTTCATTTCCATTACCCCATTTCCCATTGGTTTCTTTGTAAACCAAGCCTAACTTGCTCACTTAGGTTTGCATTACTTTGTGAAGGATAGGGAATGCTACAGTGGGGCTAGAACTTGATGCTTTGGGGTTTGAAGAAAATTTTAAAAGGGTATTAAAAAAATTAGTCTTTTTGCAACTTTTTGAAGTTAGATCCAAAAAGCTTTTTCAAGAGGGCTTAGAGTGGCTCATAGGGCTACTAGGCCAAATTGGAGTTTGAGGCTTTGTGCAAGTGTATGATTCAAACTAGTGGTGTAGTCTATGGTAAATAGGTTCCCTAAGATACTTTAACATCTTAGAACCCTTGAGACAAAATTCTAGGGTTTTTTCCTAGTATTGACCATGTTTTTCCATTATATTCAGACCTAAGAAGGAAGTCAACATTATGCTCCAAGTCAAGAGCATGGAACATCAAGTAGAACCTAGAGAGGTCAGGGAGTTATTGGAGCAATATAAGAGTGTTGTTATAGGGAACCAAAATGTTTTCCACCATAGGGGGAGATAAGATATTGCATACACTTGATACCTAGTGCTACATTCCCTAATAAGGTAGCCTACAATCTTACCCATAAACAAAATGCACAATTAGAAAGGAAAATTGAAGAATTTCTAGCCAAAGGCTTTATAAGTAAGAGTGTTAGTCCTTTTTCTGTACCTTCAATATTGGCTCCTAAAAATGAAGGTAAATGAAAGGTTATGTATGAATTCTAGAGCCATTTCTAAGATAACTATCAGATATATGTTCCCCATGCCAAATTGAAGATCTTTTGGATTGTCTAGCAAGTGCAAGTCACTATTCAAAGATGGACTTAAAGAGTGGTTGCCATCAAATCAAGATAAGAGAAGGTTATGAATGGAAAATAGCCTTCAAGAAAAATGAGGGACTATATGAATGGCTTGTGATGCCATTTGGCCTATCTAATGCACGTATCACATTTATGAGGCTTATGAATGAAGCCTTAAAGCCTTTTATTAACATTTTGTGTTGTTTATCTAGATGAAATTCTTGTTTTCAATAGGAGTAGATAGGAGCACCTAAAGCATTTGGAATTAGTCCTTGAAAGATTACATAAGGAGAAATTGAAGATGAATTTGGAGAAGTGTTCATTTTTTTAGGAAGAGTTGGTGTTCCTTGGGTTCATAATTTCCAAAAATTAGTTAAAGATTGATCCATCCAAGGTAGAAGAAATTGTAAATTGGCCTACACCTAGGAGAGCCACTGAGGTAAAAAGTTTTCATGGTCTTACAAGTTTTGATACAAAATTTGTGAAGAAATCTAGTGGCATTTTTGCTCCTATGATTGATACTATAAAAGGGGAAGAAAATGTAAATTTGTATGGAATAATGAGGCAGATAAGTCATTTGAGTATCTTAAGAGGAGAGTTGAAAAGCAACCAATCTTAGCATTACCTGATTTGCACAAGGCGTTCATAGTAGAATGTGATGCTAGAAACAAGGCAATAGGATGAGTGTTAAGCCAAGAAGGGAGGTATATATCCTTCTTTAGTGAAAAGCTAAATGAAGCTAAAGAAAAGTATTCAACTTATGATTTAGAAATGTATGCTTTTGTTCAGTCCTTGAGAAAGTGAAGGCATTATCTCTTGCCTAAAGAATTTATTGTTTTTATTGACAATCAAGCTCTTAGCTTCTTGAATATGTAGGAAAAGTTGAACCATGGGCACATAAAGTGGATGGAATTCATCCAAGCATACACTTTAACCATAAAACACAAGAAGGGGACAAAAAAAAAATTTGTAGATGCCCTTAGCAAGAGGAATTTGGCAGTAAAAGAAATTGAAGTGAGTAGTGTTGGTATTGAAGCCATAAAGAACATGTATGCAATAGATGAAGACTTCAAGGAGGCCTATGAGGTTTCTCAAGCCATGAATGAAAGGTATCATACTAATTTTTTTGAGTTTATATTACAAGATGGATTATTATTTGATGGTAATCAACTTTTTGTACCGAAAGGATTAGTTAGGGAGAACATGATCGAAGAAAAGCATTGTGGGAGTCTTGCAGGGCACTTTGGCATTGATAAGAATTTAGAGTAGGTTAGAAGATTTTTCTATTGACCAATGATGCAGGTAGATATTAGGAAGTTTTAAGAATGTTACATGATTTTTCAAAAGGCCAAAGGGAGATCATCAAATGCTAGACTATATACTCCTTTACCTACACCCACTAAGCCATGGGACTCCATCAGCATGGACTTTGTCATGGGGTTTCCTAGGACTAAAAGTGGATTTTATAGCATATTTCTTATTCTTGACAGGTTCTCTAAGATGCCTCACTTTCTACCTTGTAAACGAACTCATGTTGCTTCTCACATAGCTGGTATCTTCTTTAAGGAAGTTGTTAGGCTCCATTGATTACCATTGAACATTATGTCTAATAGGGGTTCTAAATTTCTTGGACATTTTTGGAGAACATTATGGAAGAGGTTGGGCACACAACTATCATTTTTTTTAGCATACCATACCCAATCAGATGGCCAACCTAAACTTATCAATAGGTCATTGGGTGACCTACTGAGATGTCTAACCAAAGAACATGGAGTTTCTTGGGATGTTGTTCTTCCATAGGCTGAATTCTCATATAATGTTTTAGTGAAAAAAATTACAAGTTTAACTCTACTTCAAAATTTATACGGAGGCCATCTAAGAGGAGTCTTGGAGTTGAGAGACTTGGGAGATAGTCATAAGAGGAGTGCACAAGCTGAAGATTTTATAGAGGTTATGAAGGACATCCATGAACAAGTTAAGGATGAGTTGGACATTCTAGCAAGCAAGTATAAGGTACATGATGATAAGAAAATAAGGGACTTATATTTTTAGGTAGGGGATCTAGTAATGATTCACATAAGGAAGGAGAGAATGCCAAGGGAGAAGTACACCAACTTAATGATGAAGAAGAGAGGACCATTCAAAATTCTTTAAAAATGTGGCAACAATGCCTATCATATTGACTTGCCTACTAATTTAGGGATCTCTCCTATATTTAATGTGGTAGATATGTATGCATTCAAGGTTCCAAATGATAATGAGGAAGTTGAAGCAGTCCCAACAATAAGAAGAATCAGATTTACTACAAGAAATACCACAAGTTCCTAAACCTACCATTGAAGCCATTTTGGGAAAAAGACAAACACAAAAGACAAGGAGGAAAGGATATATGAATACTTGGTCAATTGGGAAAATAAACCAATAGATTATGCAAGTTGGCCTTTAGATAAAGACATCATCAACCTTGGGAGCAAACTTGAAGACATTCCAACTGAAGAGACTTGAGTTTCTTGTCACCTAGAGAGTATGGTGCAGAGCACAAAGGCACTTCATTTATATTTTGGTTTTCATTTTTGTTTTCACCTACTTAGGCTAGAATAAAAAAACCTTGGATAAAAATTCCATGGTTGTCAAAGCAAGACACCATTTTGTATGCTTAAGGCACTTTATGCAATTTATAAGAAAAAGTGGCTCATTAGACAAATTTTTATTTTTAAATTTTTTTGGTTAGGAAATCCTAGGATTAGGTGGTTTTAGTTGGTTTTACGTATGTTGGAACATTTTTCGATTCCTATAAGTGGAATCAATTGAAAAGTGTAAAAATTGCACTTTTTTGCATAAAGTTGCATTGTAGAAAGATGTAAAAGTTGCTCAAAATTGAAACTTAGTAGAAAAAGGCTTATAACTATTAAAATATTGGTTGAAACCATTGAAATAGATTGAGAAGAAATATATACCTCATTTGTGAGGTCTGGAGGGGATTAATGTACAGATTGGAAGAAGTTGCAAAGAAGAAAATTCAGTTTTCGAGTCATTTTTACTGTTGCTTTCACTTTGCATGAATTTTATGGACTATAAAAATAGATTTGATGGATTTTTGAGATAGATCTTTTAAATAGATTTCATTTTCTTTTGGTCTCGTCATTATAAGTTTTTTCTTGTTACAGTTATTGCATTTTTAGTGAAACTAGGTTTTTAGGACAGCATTTTGGTCTATTCTACAAAGATGGGCCTCTAACTAGACGTTCCTTGGATGGAATTTCATGGCCACTTGGAAAATTGTAGTTACTAGGTTCATTTTGAGGATTCTAGGGTTCCAAAATTGAAGGATTTTTTTTGTGATTTTTCCAACCAAGCCCTAGGTCAAGTGCCATGAAGGATTTGACCTCTTATAGTATGCTGATTTGTAAATGACAGGAGTTTGGGACTTGGTGAAGGGTTGAGAATTTGAAAATAAATTATTTTATTGTTTGCATCCATTCCTAAGTATTTATTTCATTTCCATGATCCCATTTCCTATTGGTTTCTTTGTAAACCAAGCCTAAATTAATCACTAAGGTCTATGTTGCTTTGTGAAGGAAAGGGAATCTTGGAGTGGGGATAGAACTTGGTGCTTTGGGGTTTGAATAAAATTTTAAAAGGGCATTCAAAAATCTTTTTTTTTGGTCTTGTTGAAAATTTGTGAAGTTAGATCCAAAAATCTATTTCAGGAGGGCCAAAAGGGGCTCATAGGGCTACTAAGCCAAATTGGGGTTTGAGGCTTTGTGCAAGTGTATAATTCAAACTAGTGGTGTAGTATATGGTAAATAGGTTCCCTAAGATCATTTAACATATTATAACCATTGGGAAAAACTTCTAATATATCTTCCTACTATTGACCTAGTTGTCAAAGTTTGGTGCAAAACCCATAAAGTGGGCAAGATTGGTTCTTTGTCCTTGGCTTCTTGGTAAGGTTAGAGAGTGTGTTTCTTTGATCCATTGGATGATTGAAGTGTATTGAAACCTTTTAAGAAGGTTG